>ML675648.1:6773873-6897366 GCA_007922155.1 Mesoclemmys tuberculata | reverse complement strand
CACTGTTACTTTTAGCCCTCTAGCATGATCAGAGCTCGTGTGAATAGGAAATTGCACTGACCAATGCGTATGCCTTCACTGAAGCTAGAAGTGTATCGTGGATGTTCTCAGTAAATTAATCCTGACTGATGGATGTTGTGTGTAGGCACTAATTAAAAACTGGCTAATGGTCCACTGATAAGCTACAGGTAAGCAGTGCCATTTTCAGAAGGTCATGGTCTCTTGCGCTCCGTGTCGGAAGGTGGTCCTGACTGAGTCCCCTGTGTGTTTCTCCTGGTGAATTTATAGCAATTAAAAGCCCAAGGAGCATCACCATCCAGAAGCATCTCTGTAACAAGAAGCATTCTCAGAAAAAAGGTCTGTCTGACTCCATGAGATTACTCTGCACTGGTGCTGCCACAGCATAGCAATGCCATCCTAATTACCGAGGTCCTCTCCCACCCATCTCCCTATGGAATGAAAAGGCATCTCCCTCCCTCCTTCCATAATGCACTGACTTAGAGTAGGAGGGGAAGATTAGGAAAGACAAGGGAGGTGAATTTTGGATTGGCAAGTGAAAACCCTCTTTATGGAAAAGATGCCATTAGCTTTTAAAATCATGAAACTTCAGGGCATGAAAATTCACAAATGGTTCCCAAAAAGTTACTGAATGTTTCATGGGCTGGGTTCATGAACCAGCTCTCTGCCAAAGCTCAGACCCCATTGTGCTGGGTAAAGTGAATGAGTGAGAGTGAGCTGTCAGGACTCCGTTCCGCTTGAGTGTGCTTCTGACAACTGCTCCTTGCTTTGTCTTTCAGGCGCACTGGCCTGATTCCCAAGTCTTGTCTTGAGCGAATCAACATCCTAAAGATAATTTAATATTTAATATCTCTTACTTATTGCCCTTGGAGGCTGTTAGCACAACCTTGAATGATAAGAGGAAACTGGTAGCATGTGTGGAGTATGCAAACAAGTGGCAGCTGTTTCTTCTGCTCTGGAAAGTCTTTTCTTTCCTTTGCTCTCCCCGATGAGGTCTTATTCACCTCCTCAGTGCTTTCTCCGGTGGAAAAATTTACCAAGTTTATTAACTGAAACAGAATGCAAACAAAAACATCTTTTTTTCACCAATCCACTGAGTGCATAAAGTTTTGCACTCTCCTTTAACACCTTTCAGCTCAGGATCTTAAAGATCTTTGCTAATATGAATTAACATGTCTCTGTGAAGTAGGCTGTGAAATTTCGCATTTCACAGATCAGGAAACTGAGGCACAGAGAACTGATATGGCTAGTTCACCCAGGAAGACTTCTGCAGACTCAGGAATAAAACCCAGGTCCCCTTACACCTGCACTGTGGTGTGACTCAAGATCATCCTAGTCCGTTGTGTAGGGGAATGGGATATATAATCATCTCTCAACCTAAAGGATGTAGAAGCACTTTATAAGGAATTACATATGCTGCTGTTGCTTAAATGCAACCATTTCTGGCATGGCAAGCAGCAGTTGTTTAAAAAGCAATATTCTCCCAGTGGTGGACCTGCAGTAGTAGTTTGTATAAGATGAATGATAGATTGGAATTTGGCCAGGAGAAAAATCTAACATTCCTACTTGTAAGAAAAGTCACAGTATCTTTGTGCCAAAAATAGTTAGATTGTGATTTAAGAAATCGCCTCAACTCCCTTTTGGGGCATTTGTTTAATACTGGTCCAGTCTAACCATGCTTAGTTTAAGAGAACTGATACAGTCACTGTGTGTAATGGCACAGCTGGTGGCTTTGATGTTCACTGTTGATATTCCTCTATTTAAAATATACTTGCAATAGAAACCAAGTGTATTGAAAAGACGGCTGGTAGTATTAGGCTAATTACTGTTTATCATTGCACACACAGGGAAAGGGTAAACACGCCTTTTGGGAAACAAGCAAATGTATCTATTCTTGTGAATAATGCAAGAGAAACATTGACAAGTGAACAATTGTGGGCAGAAGAAATTGGAGCCTCATAATACTGTTCTAATTAGATTACTCTGAATTCATGGTTGTTGGATAAACTTCACTCGGTGGTGTTGAAAAGGGCTGAGTGATGCTTTATATTTCAGGGCGTAACGACCGCATAAGCCCACCTTTCCTTACATGCTGTTTAATGATGATACATAATACACAGACAAGGCAGGAAAGCTTTGAACAAAAAAGGGATACTGGAAAGAAGGAATCGATAGGTGGGGATGGGAGATGGGAAATCCTAGGAAAGAATTCGTATAATCTGTCCAGCCTGCCCACTCTTAAATTAAAAAGGGAATTAGAGGAAATGGTAAAGAAATAACAGCTTCATTGCTTAGAGGTTTCTGCAACAGAGGGCAACAGAAAAAGTTAGTTTACCTGTTGTCCTGGGGATAGATTACCTGTTAAATGTAGATCATCTTTTTTCCCCGTTTACGTTATAAAGGATTTGCATGGGCTGTGTGTCCTTGAAATTATTGTTTAATGAGTAGGTTTCAGTTGGGGGTCAGTTTAGTTAGTGATGTTGCTCTTCACTTCCAACAGCTTTAAAAAGTTACCTATATTTGGGGGTGGAGAGGTAAGAGACTCCTTTAATGTCCAAGTGTTGTAGAGTCTGTTTGTTGCAAGTGAAAGGTGTTGGATTATAGTCCCAAAGACTAATGTCCTCGCTATGCAGAGATCAAGTGTAGCAGCAGTTCAAGCATCCAGCCCTCTCACTGCCCCAGCTAATGAGCTTCAAACCTGACTGTGTGGCTGTCCCCATAGGAATTGCCTGACTGGATCAGAGCCAAGGTCAACCTACTCCAGTATCCTGTCTCTGACAATGGCCAATACCCAGTTGCCTCAGAGAAAGGTGTAAGGACACATTTGACAGCTGTAGGATAATATGCCCCCACCCCACCCCCTGCTCCCAGATTGGTGTCATCCTGGTCTCTCATAGTTAGACGGGCATAACTGAAGCACCAAATTTAATATTCCTTCTAAATTTTTTTGAAACGTTAGTGCGAGGAAAGTCTATAGGTTTTAGTCCTAACTTTACCATACCTAACAGAACGCAGCCTAGAGCTTGCTTTAAGCTGAAGGAGGTAGGTCTCTGTTCCGTTCAGCATTCAGAACCCAGCATTCCTATGGGGAAGGGTGACTCTGAACTCTCCAGCCACACCTGTCACCCTTACATAGCAGCAATAGCTGCTGTTCCACACTCCCCCTGGAGGGAACATTCTGGGTGGTGAGAAGTGTATTAAATCTTGATTGTCCGCTTAGTCCTTTGGCATCTGTTGAGGCCACTGATGAGTGCCAGATGTGCTGGTTTTGAGATACAGACAACTTGCCCCACAGGATCTGAACTGAGACTCACCAACTCATTTCACATAGTCATCAGACAATGGTGACTTTCTCAGTCACTTTTGTCCTGGGCAGGATTTGAACCCATAATTTAGAAATAAAAATCTAATCTATTTCCAACCTTTTCAGTCCACTCTAGTTGCAGATTTTACCAACGTGAGTGGAAGATTTTGTTTTTTTGATTTTTGTTTTTGGAAGGGCTTGTTTTTACCCTTGCCAGTTGCCAATATAATCCTAGTGTCTAGATTTTAGCCAAGTTCCTGAATATGATTTTCTTTCTATGCACCGTAATCTGTACTCATGTATTTGGAAATTGCCAGCAGTTTATGAATTTTAGCACAAATAACCAACGTTCAAATAACATTTTTCCTCCAGTTTTTGCTAAACATAATTAATAACAAAACATTTGGGAGTTAGTGGCAAAGACATTTTACAGAAACTCTTATTATGCAAATAGCTAAGTGAATTGCATATATTTGCATCTGATTAAACATGATTTAGCACAAGTAGCTAAAATGGTGCCAGTTTTATAACCCGGTTACTAGAAAAGCCAAAAACGGACTCAGGGGAGGGCATATTGGCTTAAAATGCGGCACCTAACCCACATAAACAGCTCCATGTCTCTGGTTAGATTTTGCAAGCTTTATACAAGGTGGAATATTGTAATGGGGCAAGGTATAGAAAGTGACTCCATAGCTTTTTCAAAGGGTCTTAGTTCCTTTTTTAATTTCTGCTTTGAGTGATATTGCATAAACCTGATGTCCTTCCTCTTAATTTATTAGCTCTTATGTTTTCTTTAACATGGGGATGATCTATTTTAATATGTCTAAAACTATTAGTATAAAAGTATGTAATATATCCATTGCTACAGGATGGTTATATTATGGTTTCCTAGCTGCTCTGCCATCCTATCCAGTCTCAATTTCCCCTGCCTACACAGTGTGTTCACCTCTAATAGGTTGTGAGCTCTTGAGGCAGGGAATATCTTTTTGTTCTGTGCTTGTACAATGCCTAGCACAAGGGGGTCCTGGTCCATAACTGGCGCTTCTAGGTGTCCCCAAAATGCAAATAATAAATTAGTGAGTTTTGCATCATATAGAGTAAGTTTAGGAAATAGGTAAGTGTAGGAAGTCATTTGTGTGTCTTTCTTACACATGTTATCTCCCTGACCCTCCATTTCCACAGTTTTACCAACGAGCAGCTGTCTGGTAATCCCAGGAGCTCTGCAGAAGGTTGGGGGTATCTGCTTTCTTAGTAATGTAATCCCCAAAGCAGTAAAACAACAATTGGGGCCTTGGATCTGGGTTTTAAAACATCTTAAATTAGTTAGATTTACAAGATTCTGGGGACAGGGTGCAAAACAATGAGTACAGAATGCATTCAGATACAAGTGAAAAACAGGTGTTTTTTCCAGCTCCTGGGGAGCACAAGCAAGGCAAATAAAGCACTGGTTATAAAACGAGACTTTAGACCAATAAAATATGTGCGCTTTTTCCCTGAACGAGTGATGCCAACTCATGATTTATGGGTGCCTTGGGGAATTTGGTGTTTTATTTAAAGCTCCAAATTCTGGAATCATGTGTCCATATCAGAATCAGAACTTGAATTTAAAAGAAAATATAAGTATCTAGCCCTCATGGTTATAAGAAAAGCTTGCACATGAAAGGTGGAGCAAATGAAATAATTAGTCAATCTTCTAAGCTCTTTTGGGCAGGGACCAACTTTTTGTTCTGAGTTTCTACACTGCCTGAGATGATGTCCATGAGCGGGGCTCCTCGATGTTAGACTAATACAAATAATAATAAACTCCGGGCCATCGTTTGCAATAGCCTAAGAAATAGGAGTGTGGCTAAAGATGGGGTAACATTTTCAAAAGCACCTAAGTCCTGCTTTAGTAACTTAAGCATCTAATTGTCATTGAAATTCAGTGAGCCTTAGGCCCCAAAGTACTTGTCACTTTGGAAATGGAACATGGGCTCCTAAGACACTTAAATTCTTTGAAAATGTTACCCATAATCTAAACTTGTCTTTCCCGCCCCCCTTGAACGGAGTACTGAATCAGCCATGACTACACAATCAAGAAGTGCCTTTTAGACATAGTTTCCCCATTCTGTGTCTTTCCTGTTCAATGTTATGCATGGCGTGGGCTGACTAAAATGTTGTTTATGGGGCTGCATTCAGTATGACTTGTTTATAATGACCATAATAATTACCGTAACTATTCACTTATTTCAACCGCTTTCCAATGTATCTTCTTAAGAGACCATTATACAGCTTGCTACGTTTCTGGACTGCTTATTATGTAAACCAGGCGACAAAGTGCTCTATGTTTCATAGACAAAATGTGTTTTATAAGATAAGATGTCTGTTCTCCTCCCACCCCCCATGTATCAGAATAAATCAACATAAATGGACAATTGAACTGGAAGCTCCTACTTATCACAGAAGGAGTTGTAAGGAATTCAGGACTAACAAAACAATGAGAGAAATGTCTGTTCTGTAACCTCAAGTTAAAGGGGTGGGAGTCATTAAATGAGACAATTTTCTCCCAAGAAAATCTTTACAGGGGAGGAGGAGGTATTGATATTTGCTGCATATCAAACTGAATGAGTTGCTCATACTTTGTGGAACATGTTTCAGATTAAGTATCTTTAGCTGATAAAGGCATAGTCACGAAAACTACAGTGGCGTAATGGGTTTTATTATAGACTTTGCTCTATCATTAATGACTGTCATAAATGGATTAACCTTCCTCTTTCACTTACTACTTTAGACGTAGCAATAACACTTCTATATCAATCTGGCCTAAATTTGTACATTAACCTTTTCTTTAACGTTCATGGGTGGCCTGTAGCTTTCTGGAGTCTTGCATGCTATTGCCCAATTGCATTTCTCTTCTCTTAACACTAATTCCAAAATTTAATTTTAATCCAACTATTCATCCTTCTCTTAATCTCAGATCTCACTTTCTAACCCTAAATTTATCAAGGTGCTTATTATAAATCCTGAGGAGTTCAGATATTTGTCTACCTTTTTAAAAGTGTTAAGTGCAATGTTTTTATGATACTTCCACCACTTTCTGAAGCACAGAGGCCTTGCCCTTAAAAAGAAACTTTCAATTAACTGATTCAGAGCGAGAGAGAGATTTAAAATGGGGCAGAGAGTGCTTTAAAAATACAAGAGATATAAATGTATCCCATCCTAGTTTTTTAAAAAAAAGTCCATGAAAATAATTTTAAAACATGAACCATCCTCATGGGTGTTTTGACATTAGAGCATGAGAACATGGAAATGAAAATGTCTAGTCTGATGTAGGTATTTAGCCAAGTGCAAAACATTTCAACAGCATAAATGGTGCAATGTAACCTTAAATAGTGTGTCTGTACACAAACATCTAATAGTCTATAAGAAAGTAGAAGTGGAGTTGGGGCTAAGATAGTTTATATAGTCACCCAAACTTCCCCAAAGTTTGAAGATTTTCAGATTTGGGATAGTTCTTGTTACTAGTGATTCAAAGAAGGATTTAAAAAAAAATCTTTTCTAAGAAATGCATTTAAAGTTTTTTAGAAAAACAAAACTCCTGAAAGAACTACCCAAAAGGAAAGTTAGTATGTTCATTAGCTATGGCCAGAATCAGAGGCTAAAAAGGAATTCCCATGTTGGACATACATAAGCATTGTATGGTAGAGCCATTAAGCACATCTGCTTACCTTGGTCTAATCTTTCCCATGAAGGGGCAGTGTTCTGATCTCACTTACACCATTGTAAATACATTGATTTTACTGGAGTTACCAGTTTGGCTAACACCAAGGGTTCAGGCCTCAAAATAATGAGATTTGATTTGAGATTCTTAAAAATAAGTGGGTATGTTTTTTTTAACTTTCTGGGTTTTTTGAGGTTTTGGGGTATGGGTTTTCAAGCTTTTCTCCCTAGCCGTGACGGCTAGAAATTACTTTTTAAATGCAAGCTTACATGCCTAGATATTGAGACTGGAAGTCATGAGCAAATCAGTTCTTGCAGGAATATGAGTGAGAAGAATTCTCCCCTGTATGTTCATGGGTGACAGGCATCTTTCTCCTGCTGTAATGGTAGTACCTTTCTGTCATGGGTCAGAAACTGGTGCAGGAAGTGTGGGAGGGAGATGTTTGCATGTAATGTTTTATTTTTCAACTTTTTCATTATTTTGACACCTCTTGGCAGTTTTCTGAAGTGCTTAAATAGCACATTACTGTGAAGGATGTTTTTAAGCAGCTACAAGTTTAAATCGGGTAAGGCTTATTTACCGTTTGACTTCTGGCTCTGACGGCATTTATTTCTCTAAACGATTCCTGCCAAATGAGTTATTTTTCAGTTAAATTGAGCAGGTTCCCACACTTGCATTTCCTCTCCCATTTGCATTTTCTCTTCCTCAGTCAGAGACAACACCCCAGCCAAAGCATGCTTTTAAAAGTCAAACACCACTTGACCAAGCTGCTGGGGAGGGGGGAGTGGGAATCGAAGGATAGGGAAGAACTTGTATGTATTTTGCTATCGAAGTATCTCAGTTGCTATTCTGTGTGAGGATTGCAGGCATTTCTCATCTCATCTTCCCTGCTTTTTAATGATTGAATTTATTGACGAGGCAGAAGGAGAGGAGAAATAACATTATTTTTAGCAATAGGCTTTAGAATGCCAAGACAGATAGCACTAATGCTGTGATCCTCTTCTGCATGCCTGAAATCCTTATTGCACTCTAATATGTCAGTCGGGGGTTGTATGAACAAATTAAGAGGTGCTTAAACTCTCATCCCATACAGTGGATGGAGTGGGGTATGCTCTCCTGTCATTAAGGTATTGATTGCATAGCTGCAATGTGCAAAGAATGCTGTAGAGCAGAAGATGGTCTTGGGGAGATCTAAAGCGTTGGATTGGGAGTCAGGAGATGGAAGCTATGTTCTTGGCTCTTCTGCAGATTCCCTGAATGGCCCTCAGCAAATCACTTAATTTCTCTCTGCATCAGTTTCCCTGTCTCTAAAATGGGGATAGTAATACTTCACAGGAGCATTGCTGCCTTCCCTATGAAGGCTCACATGATCTTGTGCTTAAAAATTAGGACTGCAAGTCGGCTTTAATCCTGTCTCTACCACTGATTTTCTTCTGGGTCCATGCAGAAGTCACTTAACCACTCTAGGTATCTCTACACACCAATTAAACACCCGCAGCTGTCCTGTTGACTCAGTTGATTCAGTCTTACTGGGCTGTTTAATTGCACTATGGACTTTCGGGCTCAGACGGGGCCTAACATCTATACCCCACGAGCCTGAATCGACTGACATGGGCCAACCGTGGGTATTCAATTGCAGTGTCTGTGCCTCCTTTTTCCCATTTGGACAACAGACAAGAATACCTACTTCACAGGGATGCTGAGGTTTCACTGTTGTCTGTAACCCTTTTCAGGTCATCCAAGGGAATGAGGTACAGACATGGACGTGATAGTAAGACGGGACAGCTAGGGAGGCTAAGCAGTGTCACGAGTTAACTTATCTTCAACCCCAGCATTTACAGAAACATTAGGGATACTGTCACACAGGAACTGTTGGAAGGCCTCATCTTTGCCCCTTCTTAGATGCGTGCCCCGGTCAGAACACTGGAAAATTGACAATTGCAAATTCAAAATTAAAATGACAGGACAGATGTGCAGTGGCATTGCTATGTGGTACCCAACAGGGGTGCGCATTAACTTTTAGGACTGAAGGCCACTATCAGAATTTTTTGGAACACAAGGGATGCTGCATGTCAGGATTATGACACATTAGTCTCTTCCTGTGGTGGTGTCAAAAACTAGGGAAGTAAGGGCTGCTGTGGGATAGGAATGAGTTACATCAGTGTAGCCATAAGGAGAAGCCCTGGACTAGAAGAGCAGCGGGTACTGAAGGTCAAGAGTGCAGTGTATTGGTAGTCGTGTATATGAAGCTTGCACAACTTAAAGCCCACACCACATGTGGCTTTAACTGGTGCGATCATCTCTCACTTTCATAAGCACACAATTATTTTTGTTAAAGATGAGAGCCTTAATAAGATAATGAGCATGAATAAATTGATGCATTAGCAAAGGGATTTCCTATTCGTGAACCAAGGTGGCTGAATGTAGCTTCATAAAATATTGTGAAGAGCCCTTGGAGAGCTGTGAGATTCTGAGTATAGGCTGAAGAGATTTAGCCTCACTGTGTACATAGCTTACTTACTTTGTATTTTTAAAAAAACATTGTGGAGCTGGCTCTAAGCCACGCAGTGTCTACTGTAATCTCTCTAATAATCATAACTTGTGTTCTTTGGTCCCAAACATAACCAGCAAACCAGTTCAGATAAAATAAGAACCTGCTTGATCCTATATCAAAAGCTTGAATCACACAAATATAGAATAATTTTTGAGGACTGAAAGTTCCTAACTTCTTCCTCATTTTTCATTTCTTTTACTTTTGATTATTATATGGAGAAGGCAAACACATGTAAGAAAAGGGCACCCCCATGAATTTTCAAATGCAGTTTTTTGGAAAAGAAAAAAAAAAAGTCCAAGACCTTCCAAAGTGATTCATGATTTTGGATGCTTCAATTTTTTGGGTGCCCAACTGGAGGTGTCATTTAAGGGAGCCTGTTTTTCAGAAAGTGCTGAGTACGTGCCATTTTGAAAATTAGGTCTCTAAATATGTCTCAAGATGGGATCCAAAAATCACTAGTCTCTTCTGAAACTTGAAAATCAAGGATGGAGGCTCAGTGATTAATCTGAATATTGGGTAATTGTGTCCCAATCAGCTTACCATTGTTGACGATCTGAGCTTCCTGAATGCTACAAAACATTGCAAGAACATTTGACCAGATTTAATAAATTCACATCAGTTGTTTTTGCTGCTAGGAATGTTTACAAAAGCAGTAAATGGCAAATTTACATGGGAAAATATTCACAGAAAGCAAAATTCGACTTCATAATCGTGAACATTCACATTGGAAACTTGAACTCAAAAGAAACAATACCGACTGACTTCAGTCTCCTAACCAAATGGCTTGAATTCAGAGATCAAATTTTCCCAAGGAACATTCATGATTGAGTTCAAGAGGGCATGTAACCATTAAGTGGTAAGTGGGTGGGGTCCATGCAGTTCCTGTGGATAGTGTGAGGCCGGTAGCAGCCCCTGGTGTGCAGGGACCAGGTGGTCTTGGAGTCAGGTTGCTTGGGAATGCAGCCCAAAGCGGGTGGTAAAATCCATCTAAGGTATTCATGATTGAGTTACAGAACAAGAAAAACTAGCAGAAAAAAGTCAAATCCCTACATATTGAGATGAAAAATGGCTTTGTTATGGCACTGGATTGTGGTTATATGGGAGGCCTAAATTCAAATTCTGGATTTACCTGTCATCCTGTGACCTTGCACTAATCAATTAATCTCCTGATGACTCAGTTAACAATCTCTAAAATGGGATAAAACTTTCTCACCCTTTCTTGTCTGTTTAGCCTGTAAATTCTTTAGGACAGGGACTAATGCAATGCCTAGCATACATCATACACCTCATAGAGAAAACCAATAAGGAGCTGTTAACAAGATGAAGCAATCTCATTGCTATTGTTTGGAAACAGTTTTATAGTCTTCAGATATCCCCTGCTAAAATACTGCCCTGTAATGATGAGGATGATTTATTTTGTTCAAGATGTGAAACAACTTGGACTAAATAAAGTTGACAATAGCTGCATTATTTGCTTGGGCAAATTAAATGCACACTGGCATTGGGTTTTGCAATATATCATGGGGCTTTTATGAACTCAATCCTCAAAGGACATTAATGGAAGATATAACACAAAGTCAATGCAAGTTATTCCATCATTTATCTAACTTGAAATGTCTCTCTCAAATGTTCATAACTTGACTTATTCTAATTCAGAATATAATTTTTATTAGATGTCATTAAAATATAAATAAACATACAATTTTTATGCTTTTATTTCACAACAGTTAAGCAGTTCATGTGTCACACCCAAAGAGAGTTATGAATTCATAAACTGATAAATCAGTTGGAAAATATAATCTTGTCTTATAGTTTCTGGTTTCTGTTCTCCAGAAGCAGCAATTTCTGTTCTTGTATAGTAGAGGTCTGTAGCTAGGAGTCTCTCTGCCTTCTGAACTGGACTCCGGCAACCTGTGCGCAGCTGAGGATAGGTAAATTAGGTTGGATAAAATACCTTCCCTTCCCCATTTCAAACTTGAATCAAACCCCAAAAGACCCTTTTCTTGCAAGACCAAAAGTTCAGACAACTTCTCCTTATGCATCCTATTATTTTTCACTCCTTTTGCTTTTTTATCATTTCTGAATTCCATATATGAGCAGAAATTCCCACATATAGCAGGTATACTTAGAGAGAGTGATAGAATGAGAATAAACTTTATCTATCTAGGAACTTGTATATCCCCCATCACTGCCGGTAGTATCTGAGCAGCTCACAATCATGAGTGGATTTTTTATCACTATATCCCTATAAGGTAAGGAAATGCTATCTTAGAGAGACAGGGTAGCTTAAGTGACTTGCCCAAGATCGCACAAGAAGTTTGATGCAAGTAGAAATCAAACCCTGATGTCATGGATACCAATCTGGTGCCTTATGCAAGTCTGTTACGGCAGTCCTCGTTATCATTAACATGAGATATTTCTGGCTTGTGGTATCAGATTTGAAGGGGTTCTGGCAATTTTTGATTGAGCATTTTCTAGTGCGCTAGACATGGGGAAATCGGGACTAGTTCTGGCTGTCCACTTAATCTTTGTTCTTCCATTTCTCCACTTGAAGATGGGAGTCTGTCTACTTCACAGTAGGTTAAGGTCGGCTAATGTTTGTAAAACGTTTTGCCCACGTACGGTGTTGCATATAAATGCTAAGAACAAGGAGATGGGATTTCACACACACAGATTACATGCGAAGGAGTGAATGCACCAGGATTGGACATGAAACAAGTGCAAGGTGCACGTCACCCCAGAATATTAGAAGTTCCATACAAGGCTTTGCTCCATTTCTTAAGTTCTTAGTGTGGGGCTGGTATGAGGATCCTTGAGTGGGGTGCTCTAGCTAGGTGAATTTTCCCCCAATTGCTACTTTCAAGTAGCAACATATAACGTGGGATGGGGCAGCAGGTTCAGAGGAAAGTAATTGCTAGGCCTCCAGGTGAAATCCAGCCCATCTGTGAACAAAAACTTGACCCATGTTAAGAAGCAAGCTCCCCACATAGCAAATCAAAGTGACACCAGACCCGGCCAGAACAACAGATTCAGAACACATCTTCTCGGCTACAATGATCAACACCCCCTGCTACATACCTTTCAAGATCCTTGGGTCTTACATATGCCTATCACAGCAAGTGGTACACTTCATCCCGTGCACTAAACGCCCCAGTAATCGCTATGTCTGGGGTGAAACCAGACAATCACTATGCTCTCAAACGAACTCTCACAGGAAAATGATAAGAGGAAATCACCACATTGCCCATGGGTGAACACTTTCCTTAAAGCTATCACTCTAAATCTGATCTCTCAGTCCTCATCCTCAAAGGAAACCTGAACAACATTTCAAAAGCTGAGTTTGGGAGCATAAATTCATAATTTTGCTAATTTCTAAAATCACACAGATTAAAAACACTAGATTTATGGTTTATTACAATCTATAACTCACTAACAACCCTCTCCACCTGAGCTGCCTTCCCCCCTTCTCTTCTATGACTGGAGAGGTGTTATGGACCACTTCACTTTGAATGGACCCTTGAAATGTGTTGTTTATTTATGCTAAACAATCTGTTCCACCTTGTATATAGTTTTGACACTCTGAGTAGAGCTTTGTGTAGCTTGAACTTCTCTCTCACCAACAGAAGTTGGTCTAATAAAAGATTACTTCACCCACCTTGTTTCTCTATGTGAATATAGTTAGTGGCCTTGGTTACTGATGGAACTACACCACCTCAATAAGCCACCCCACCTATTAGTTCTTAACTGGCAGTCTGAGCAGCAAGGTCAAGGATTTGAATAAATCCTAGAGACTGAATTACTACTGTTGTGGCTGAAGTTCACAGGCAAGGTGAGGTGGAGAAGCTTCCACAGAATCTTCACAGGAGTGAAGCATTAATAGTTCTTTATGAAACTAGTTTTCAATTCCACTGGTCCTAACTTCACTCAAGGAAAAACATACTGGTATTTAACTATATGCTATATCATTTGATGTTGTTCATTTTTGAATGAATAACATCCATGTGCCAAGCACTATAATACAGTCATTGAGAATCTATAAACACTGCAACAGATGAATTGCCCTCTACTTGCATCGTGCCCATAAACTCCTTACACAGGAATGATATTACATGTAATGCAGTGGATACAGTTAGAGAATGATACAGTGTGTTAGTTAAAAGGCTTGATGTAAGACCCGAAAAGACTCCTGGTAATTGTCATAAGAAATGCTGCCCTCCCAAGTAAATGAAAAGTCCTGTGCCCTGGAAGCATTGCATGCTTGCCTTCCTCCGTCACTTATCTAAATACAACCATTTTACATTCCAGTACACAGCCTCTGTGCTAGCAAAGCAAACTCCCACTCAAAGGGAGCAGCATTGTTTATTCTCCAACCCCTCCTGAGCTGCTATTGTTTCTCCTCTTCACCATTTGATAGAGAAATGGAGAGTAGCTCACATAGTTTTGGGGCGGGAGGGAAGTATCAATAGAAACTTCAGCCTCTCTTCTCTGTCCACGTATGTACATACAGTCATTTCCATATATGGGATTGCATTTCTTTCAGATGGACAGTAATGAGACTGCTCCAGCCTGCTGATAGGAAGAGGTGCCAGGATACATGCCCCACCCAAAAGAAAGCCGGTGAAGATAAAAGGGCATGTGCATTTTTTTTTAAAAAAAACACAAATAGTAAAAATGCATAGATTTTTTTTTTCCCCAATGGGGTAGCTTATGAAGAGCACTGATGCCTTTAATAAGAACACTGTGCATGGCTACACCTGGGCCTCCCCTTGTGTTTCCTGCATGGAAATTTAGTTTATTGCTCCCTTCTGCTATTTCTTTAGTTTCATTACCCATGATGGTTATTAATGGCCATTTTCTTTTCATCCTATCAGTGAGGGGGGCTTTCCTTGAAGAGCTTGATTGCAAGAAAGTGGTTTGGATTTGCATCCAATGTAATAAATGTGGGCAATTTACAAAGGTGTTTTTTCAGACAGTGGTTTCATTAGCCTTTGTTGGCATCTCATAAAGCAGAAAGCCTTGAAACCTGTGCTGTGGTGATCAGTAGCAAGGCAATTAGAGCAATATTTCTGGGTGGAGCTTGGAAGTTGAGGGAAAGTGTTTCCCCTGTTAAAAGTAATTCACTAGCTTAATTCAAAAGAGGGGAAATAATGTGGTGTCTCTTATCTCTATCTGTGAAGTACTGCAGAAGTCAAGGAAATGTTGCAGATCGCAATCCCTTTCACTCATTTTAGGTTGGCGCTATCTAAATCTGATGTGATCTAGTGGTGAGCCTTGTGGCATGGAATCAGGACTCCTGCGTTCTGTCCCCACTTCTGGGGGAGAAGTTTAGTCTAGTGCATGAAGGATGGGAATCTTCACTCCCCTGGCTTCCAGTTTTCTCTCTTACTTGGGGCAAACCACTTCCTCTTTCTGTGCTTCATTCAGCCACCTCTAAACTGGGGATATTTACAGTGTCTTACCTTGCCATGAGAGCTTTGTTGAGTGCTTTGAGTTCCTTGGAGTATGTCATTATCCTCCAGAACTGTGACTCCATCACCCATCGCTAGCAATAAATTCACATCCTCATGTTTTGTTTTGCTTTGTGTTTTGTCCTGTGGGAAGGAAGGAAACCAACTGGCTAAATGGATTATGGGAGAATTCTCTAATATGCCTCTGTCAGACACTGGCCATTGCTGAAGTCAGAACACTGAACTAGATGGAGCATTTGTCTGATCCAGAGGGGTAGAATTCTATGTTTCTATATTTTGGAATGTGTCCAAGGCCAAGGAAAAGATTTTCTCTCACGCACGCTCTCTTCCTTTCTGCCTGAGACTTTCTATAGAACTAGAGGAAGGTGGTTGTTTTTGTTTCTTTTAATTTTTGTCTACAGAAAGTATTCAAACAGCTCCTTTCATCCAACCTTAAAAAAACAAAACAAAACAAAACAAAACCATAGCTGTCTGCAGACACTTTCAGAATATCAAACCCAGCTGGTGTTTGAGGTGGAAAGTGCTCCCCAGGCATCCTTAGTTGCAGAAAGATGGAGACTTAGAAAATGAGGTTCTTTCTGCTTATTCAACCCTTTTACTTGAGATTCAAAGACATAGGCATGGGCACGAAGAATACACCTTAAATAATGTAGTTAAATGTTGCAGACAGGATGTAACGCACAATTGTAAAAGTGCATTGTCCCACTGGTGGTAGGAACCAGACTGGGGTTTGGTGAGATAAATAAATTTGCACAAGTATAAAGTAGGAAGACAATCCATAGACAGAGCTTACACTTGTAAGCTTTCTCTATCAGTGTCTCTCTCTCTCTCACACACACACACACGCAATCACCCTCCCGCCCCCTCAGAAGGATTTATGCCTGATCCTCTCTCAAGACTGCTGAGATACACTGTTAATGAGTTGCTTTGAATTTGTCAGCAGCTGTTAAATGGAACCATGAATCCCCTAGTGATCATGCTGGATAACATAATACATTGTGAGCTGCAGTTCTACTGTCTAGGAAGGAATTCCAAGGCTATGGAGGGGGAGAAAGGAAACCTGGTTAACTGAACTGATCCTGAAGTCAGCGCAGTCCATGTGCAATTTCTAACAGCAGCCCCATGCTGGGGATTTCTTGGGAGACCTAGCTGTGAACATCATCCCATCCTCTTCTCTTTGCCTTTCATGTTGTATTAACCTGTATTAATGCCTGTGAGACTTGTGCCTGATTGAAAGGACTGGATGTTTCTTCCCCTGTGTTAAAATGACCAGCACACGTCCAGCAGCCTGTGATTAGGGATGAGAGGGAGATTGCCATGTTCCACCACCTGTCCACTCTATTGTCAGTTCCAGTCAGCATCACAGGCACCAGGCAGAAAGCAGAAAGCGATCGGCACCAGACAGAGTGGGGAGAGAAGTAAGATTACTGACACATCAGATCAGGCTCTGTGTGCCTGCCAAATACTTGTGGCAGTGACTGAAATTAAGTATCTTGTCCAGGGTTGATAAAATCCAAATTGCTGCTAAGGTTGAGCTTTTCACTTGACTGCTGACAGTGTCCTCCAAAACACTGTGGGATCTGCTCTGATTAGGGATAGATTGCAGCAGCATGGGGGCCACTCTGCCTTTGGCAGATTGGAAGAGGGCGGAACGGCGCGGGTCCCTCTCTGTGCTAAGAAGAGACGGAGATGGTGCAGATGCAGCTCTTGGCAAGTGGCAGACTGGCAGAATTCCTGTCCAAAGGGGGGTTGTTAATGCTGCTAGGGTTACATGCTAGAGCACCTTGAGCCTTGTATTGCAACTTTTTGTAGTATTTAAATCTAAATAAAAAAATGAGAGAGATCGAAATGGCGTAGATTCCACTTTGGCCTCAGGGGTGCTACTCTGCCATTGTTCCTGTTGAAATTTTGACATTCAGAGAATTCAGTGAAGGCTAACATTTAAATAGCAGGCTGCCACTGACGTTGTCACTAGGGAGATAGCTGTCTGTCTCTCTAAGACACCCTTGAAAAAGTTCTAACTAGAAGTTTAGCAACACAGGGCTGTGAACATGTCATCTCAGTGTCCTTATCTCTAACACTGACCCCTTCACTGAATACTGTCCAGTTCTTGGTCTGAGTCCTGATAGACAAAGCCGTCTATAGAAGTGCCCTTGGAAAGATGGGCAATTGCTGCTCCTTCTCTTTCTAGGACCATAAATTGTCACAATGCTTTTGCTCCACCAGAACAATGCAATTGTCAAGAGATTTTTGGAAGTCTGGTAAATGCAGGAGGGAGAACTTTAGCAGGAATCGAAACTGACTTCTACAAGCAACAGTAATGATCCCTGGCTCTTGCCACTTTTGACTAGCATTTTGTCAATTATTTCTTCTCTCTCACACAACACACCCACACAGACATAAGCAAGTGAGCAAACAAACCCTATAAACCAATCAAACTTTCTCCTACAGACTGAGATAAAAAGAGGAGAGAGCGAGGAGATACTTCAGTAACACTAGAGCGAAAGAGATTGTGGCAAAACTCTTCTTATTGTTTTGATTCTGAAGCTGAGCTTTGTACTAAACATAAGCTCAAGAAGTGGGCTGGAAAACTGAAACACTCTTGTATTGGTAGCTTGCTACCATTTACTTATTTACTAGCTGGATGAATGTTTTGACCCAAAATGCACTTTTTGTGAGGGGCAGAGGAGAAGAGGGGAGGGAGGGATTCAGGAGAGGAAATTTTAGTTAAACTTCCCAACTAACTAAGGTGCTATTAATAACCCCTCTCTCCCACACAGGTCTCTTTTTTCCTTTTTACATTCCAGCAGCTGGATTCCTTTGCTCTTGGGCAAAATTAAATCAGTACCTACTGTTTTTTTTTAATAAGAAGAAATTTCAACCTTAATTTGTCTTCTGTGTTCCTTTGTATCAGCAGTGCTGACCAAGTAACATAAAAAATAATAATAAAATCTTAAGAAACAAGAATAGCAGATGGAGGTGCTCTGTGGGGTCCTCCTTTTGCCCATCTACATACTGGCTAAATTAGCGACTAGAGGACAGGGACTTTGAGGCTTCTGCTCACTGGATCAACTCATGGTCAGAAAGATGTCTGTTGTCTCTGCTAAAGGCTTTTCTGCCTCATGTTCTCCCCGTGATAACCTTGTGTATTGACTGGCTCTTATTGATGAGTTCTATCCCTTCTTGGTCTGGCAAATCTTTACTAGAGTTTCAGATGTTTAGGAAGCCATTATCAGGCTCTGAAAGGTATCGAGATAACTGGTTGGGCCATTTGGGCAAACAGAGGATAACGTCTGTCACAATGGAAACTACCCATCACGAAAACTGACCCCTTATCCTCTCAGGGAACATTAGTCTCCAGCCGTGACCAAGGATCTGTGTTCATAATCATCATTCTGACAAATTCCGGTTATATTCCTCTTTGCCACATATTTTTGCAGCATGCACATAGCTGAGGGTGTCGCCTAGCAACACTTTTCCAACAGAGTGTTGCAGATGTCCTAGACTAGTGAATATGCAAAGTTTTTTTTGGACTGATCTCTTTTGCCTCTGAATTCATAAGGCATGAAAATTAGAAGATGTCAGGAGAATGTGGGGGGAAGAGGGAGTGTGGTGTGTGTATGTGTTAGAGACTGAAAGGGAAAATTTACATGGTTTCCGAGGGCAAGGGATTGGGATTTTACAAACTCAATAGATGCTTCAGAATTAAATTACAGAGGTTCTTCCCAAGATGAGTGTTGGATTGAGAGGTTAAGTGGACTGTACTTTGAGTAGTGGTACTGCCATGCCTTTAGTCAGCTTTGTCACAGCCAGGGGTGGATATCCTGGGGACCCTGACCCTCCTCTATTAGGTCTGCTATCACTCAGCTAAGGACTTGGATGCAGATTCTTCATTGTCCTCGTTAGGCAGGTGTAAAGAGACCATAGGACAACCATAATCCCCTAGTTTTATGGGAGCTTCTGCACCTGGAGTGCATTATAAGGCATTTTCTCCAGCTCTCAAATAACTTCCATGGCTCTTTTTTGCACCCTATCCAATTTTTCAATGTCCTTTTAAAAATCTGGACACAGTATTGTAATATTGATCTCAGCAATGTCATGTACTGAGGTAAAATCCCTTCCATACACCTTCTCACTGCTCCCCTGTTTATACATCCATGGATTATATTAGTCCTTTTTGCCACAGCTTTGCACTGGAAACTCATGTTGAGTTTTGTCCACTGTGCCCTCAAATCCTTTTCAGAGTCACTGCTTTTCAGGATATAGTCTCCCATTCAGTAGATATGGCCGACATTCTTTGTTCCAAAATGTCTAACTTTGCATTTGGCTTTATTAAAACTCAGTTTGAGGGCCCAGTTTACCTAATAATCCAGACTCCTGTCTGACTGCCCTCTCCTAATCATTACTTGTCATTTCCCCAACCTGTGTGCTAACTGCAAATTCACTGATTCCCCATCAATGCCACTTTTTGAAATCTGTCATTTTTAATCTATGTAGCAAGTGTTCTATTGATAAGTGTATAATATTTTTTAATCAGAATGTTTGTTGTACTAGATTTAATGCCTGATAAAAATCTATGGATTTACCTTTATCTGCTCAATTAATGAAATCAGGTTTGTTTGACAAGACCTGTTTTCCATAAAACAATGTTGACTGGCATTAATTATTTTCCTGTCCTTTAATTCTTTATTAATAGAATCCCATATTACATTTTCTATTACTTTGCATGTGTTTGAGGTCAGGCTAAGCAGCATATAGTTACCTGGGTCATCGCATTTGCCCTTTTTGAATATTGGCACAACATTAGCACTCTTCTAGTATCCTGGAATCGGCCTGATATTAAATTAGATTTATTAAAAATTAACATCAGTAGGCCAGAGAGATCCTCAGCCAGCTCTCCACCTTGTTTCTTAATGGATTGGAAAGTCATTCATCATCTTCATATAGCACAAACGCATCATCTTGCTTCTTTCCAAACACAGAAAGAAATATTTATTAAACGCTCCTACCTTTGTGCATCATTATTAACAATTTTTCTGTCTCCATCTAGTAATGACCTTGCTAGGAGTTCTCTTGTTACTAATCTACTTTAAAAACTACTCCTTGTTGCCCTTAGCCCTGCCAGCTATGGATTTTTCCCTGATGTGTTTAGCTATTGATCACGATCTATTTACCCTCTTTTCTATTCGTTTTATTTAGATATCTATCTGTTTTATTTATATTATATATTTATATTTTATAAATATATAATATAAATAAAACAAATAGAGAAGATGCATATTTTATTTCTAATTTCTGCCTTCACTTTGCCATTCGAGGTAGTTTGGCTTTTAGCCAAAGTTGTCCTCTTTGTTGACTGTGGTATCATGGCTCTTGGGCTATCTAATAATCTCTTCTTAAATAGCTCCCAATTTTCATTCACATTTTTCCGTCTACATTTTTTCATCTAATCAATTTTGCTCATAGTTTTGCTGAGCTCTGGAAAATTATGATGCACAATGAAGCACTCAGCTTTTGAAGAAACAAGTATGTATATTACTGATCAGGACTGTCCTCTCTTTGGCCACATTAAATATAATCAGAGCATGATCACTGGTCCCACTAGATAAACCCTCCCAGTATGACAGCAAATCATTGACTAATCTTTGAGTAGCATCTTTCAACCAGTTGTTCACACACGTTATAATAATTTCATCTAGACTACGATGTCAGCTTGTTCTTTCCAATGTGAATCATAACCCATTCGAGGCTTGCCAGAAAACTTTATTATCCCACATAACTCAGCTGCCTCTTAACCCTTCCAATTTTGGGAAACCACCCATTTCTTCATAAGACCTTTTCATTCTTAGGTTTTGTGACTTTATTTGTAGCTGGTTCTCTTCTTACTTTCCCCCTTCTGCTGGCATTCCCCAGGATCTGTCCTACTTCAGAATCCCTCCATTTTCGTCTAAATTTGTCCTCGGGGGACCTCACATTCCCAGTTGCTCTCTCACCCCTTTGCTGATCCTTCTTACATTTGCCATCTTACCCTCTCTCTCCATCTTCTCACTAGTGTACTGTTGCTTCCTTTAGATGAAACATGGCAAATGCTGATCTTCTCTACCCACCTATCCCCTCACCCCTTGCTCTGACAGTGCTGGTGTCTCTGCCATCCTCTCTATCACTTGGGTGCCCAACCTGGGAACTCTCTGGGACCCCTCCCTTTCCTTGTCCCCTTTCAGCCAGGCGTCCCACCCTGATTCCATATTTCCCCCTTTGTAACATTGCTTAAAAAAATAAACAGCCCCCCTCATGGTTCTAAGGCTACTGTAAACTCTGATTCTTGAATGTCTTCTCAAGCCTACAATTTTCAGTTAAAGTAATATTCCTCTCCTACTGCTTTAACTGTCGCTTCTATCGCAACATCTTCCCCCGCCATACCCTAACCTGTCTTTTTCTGGATGAAGTCCAGACTTTGTCTTTTGAAGATTGACCTGAAGTCCCCACCTCATGCTCCCTGCTCTGCCTTACATCTAAAATTCCAGGCTTTCTGTTATATAGCAAATTTGGTGCTGGATTCCTGGTCCTGAAGAAATAGCATTGGGAGGGTGGGGGGGGGAGGTAATGTAGTGTATAGGAATAGGGTAGTATCCCTTTAAAAAGTTGGAGCGCTTCATTGAAGCTCAATATGTTCTGTGTTTTAGATGCCATCAGGACCCAGGCAGAGCAGCAGTGCGTGTGTAACTAAGCCTTGCTTGTTGAATGTATTCAGAGAATTTGGTTCTTTGGGCCCCACCATGCCAATATGGTTTCTTCATATCATGCTTGTTATGGAAAGAGCGGAAGACACAACAGATAGTTTAGTGGTAGGGCAAGGAATGAGACCATAGGAGCCCCGACTTCTATTTCCAGCTCTGCCACTGATTTGTGAGATCTAGTAGTTTAGTTGGGTGTCTGGTTCCCTGTCTGTATATTGGAGATGGCCCCCATCCAAGAGGGGTTGTAAGGCTTATTTGGTGTATATTTGTATACAGCTCTGTCAGGCTTGCCTGAAGGGTGGTTCTGGAGGGCACAGCTGTTAATATTCATCCAGAGAACAAGTACAGCACTGGCAATAAAAATCTCCCTCTGTATTTATCTCTGACTAATAAGTCTGAACCTTACCCTGAAGGGGCTGCCATTAGCAGGAGGTCAGAGGTTCATTTGAATGGTCTCATGACACATCCCTGTTGACAGTGCCAACAAGGATGCCCGTGATCATGCTGTTTACACTGTGGACACTGGTCAACAAAGAAACACCCCCTTTGCTCTTGGGTATAGAGCCAGCAATAAAAGGCAGGGTGCCCTCACTGGGCTCATGTCTCTGAAAAGCACAAGCAGAGTGACACCTTTTTTCTGAGGCTTCAGTTGAGTGTGAGATTCCTCCCCAAGCCCCTTTCAAATACTTGCTCAGTTGGGATAGAGGACACCAAGTGCCCCAAGTCAGTGCATCTTAAAGGAGAGAGGGTAGCGTGGAAATAAGAGAAATGACAACTTTTTCCTGAGGAAAGGTGGATCCAATCTTTTATTGTATCAACTTTTGTTGGTCTCAATTGGAGACAAGCTTTTGAACTTACACAGAGCTCTTCTTCAGGTCTGGGAAACGTACTCAGAGTGTCATAGCAAAATACAAGGTGGAACTGATTGTTTAGCATAAGTAGCTAACACACAATTCAAGGGATCATTCAAAGTGAAGTGGCCATTTAACTTTTTCCTGGCTTCTTCTTATTGCTGCCAGAACTCTGCTACACTGGGTCTGTCCAAAAGGGTGCATCATCCGTGAATTTGAATTGTAAAAACAGGGATTGGGACTCATGATTTCTGGGTAATATTTCCACTGCTTCTGCTGACTTGCATTGTGCAACCTTGGGCAAGTTACTTCACCACTTTGAGCTTCAGTTTACCCATCTGTAAAATGATATTTACCTGTCTCCCAAGAGGTTGTGAGAATTTGTTTGTGATGCATTTTATACCAGGTGATTTTTATTAAAAATTGGAGCCATGGCAGAGTGATGAAAATGCATAACTGGGATTCCCTTAATGTATTCGTGGCATAAGAAAATAAGCTTTAATTCTTCTCTCATTTATCCTAGTGAAAATCACAAGTGACTCTGCTTAAGTCAGTCAAGGTGCCCAAGTTTTATGTGAGAAGATTCAGGGCCAATAAGCCTGGCTTTTGGGGTGTAAATACTCAGCCTTTCTGGGAAAAGGAGCACTGTCCCTTTAAGAGTGCATTGTTCAGTAGAGGAATAGTCAAGTAAGAATTTTAAGCTAGCAAAATTGTGATCCTTGATAATTGGAAGTTTGCTTCCAAACAATCAATAACAAATGTCATAAAGTACCAATCTATTCAGAGAATTAATTGGAGATACTTAGGAGAAATTAATAATGAATGTTCAAGTGATAGTTCCTTTTTAACCTTGCAAGAATATTAAGACAAAGTAAACATCAGAGGAATTACAGTAAAGCAGACAAACTCGGTGGGAAAATTATGTATGCAAACTAGAGACAGAGCTGCATAAATCTGCATGTTATTAATGGAAGCTGTTTCCTGAAATTACCATACAAGCTGAATATTAAGCACAATAAACATTAAAACAACAGAGATCTGCTACCTTGAGAAGAAAGATGTTACAGTGTGTAGGGAGAGAAACTATTGCAGTCATCCTTCAAGTGACACTAACTTTTCATGTTAGCTGATATTAATATATGTGAAGGTGCACAGCACAGTGTGAGATATGCATTGTATCTGTATACTCCGAGGGAAAAATCTGTAGAGTCAGGACTGGAGTAATGGGAAGAAATCCTTTAGAATTCTATATAATCACATAACTATTGTTTATCATCCTACAGAATTATATCCTTGCGGTAGAGTTCTATGGGATGGCTTAAAAACAAGCAAAAAAAATCTTCAATTTCAATTCTACAGGATTTGAAAGCAATTTCTATAGGATCTGATTAGTTTAATTATTGTAAATTTTATAGGATCTTTCCATAAATTTAAAAGAAAAATTCAAATACATCTTGGATTAGATCATTCTAACAGAAACACATATAATAAAAAAAGTCAAGACTAAAACTGAGGAGTTTGCCCATAATTGGTCCATTTGGTTCTGAACCTTTGAGATGCTAAGCAACTGCAAATCTACTTATATTAGGGGGAGTTCAAGGTTTTCAATACCTCTCAGAATCGAGCTCTTTGCAAGTTTGGTATTTGAGATTCTAAAAACCTCCTACATATCTCTCCAATGTTTAAATAGAAGTGATTGGTTCATAATATGAGCTAATCCTTTGCCAAATTATTTTTAAAGGGAAGCCATATCCAAGGAGTGATATAAAACATGTTTTTAGAACTCATTAAATTTAAAATGCCAAAGCAATTCTCGTATTCTCTCATGCTGCTCCATGTGCATGTGTACTTGTAACAGATCAGTTTCTTGTGCTTTCAACATCAAAGAAAAGACTTCAAAATTGACTTAGACAGAAATCTGATATCTGCTCCAAATGCTCAAAAACCAAAGGATTGAATAAAACAAGCAAAATAATATGAGAAACAAAGACAGCAGGGCTCTCACTTGGGGTAAATTCTGAAGTTATTACTCAGGCAAAACTCCCATTGAGGAGAAGGAGAGCTAGGATTTCAGGAACAAACCATATGCTCTTACACTCCAATTGAGCCAAATGAATCATTTGCAGTAAACTTACTTGACACACTTAGTTTCTCTTTTTGCATGTGAACTATCAAAAAAGCAACTTCTTGAATGTATTCAACAGGGATGAAATTCTCCTTTGTGCAGAAGACTAGCACGAGAGCTATGCACCCATTTAAGTCCCACTTAAACCCTATTTTGAGAATTTGAGACACAGAAGCCCTGTGCTAGCCCTCTACACCAGGGTGAATTTCACCTTGTTTGGAATTATTTTACAGCATAATTTCTGCAAAGAATGGTTGATAAGTAAAGTTACTGCAGACAATCAGTTGGGAGTACTTGAAGGAGATGAGAAGTTGCACCCTGGTCCCACAGTGCTGTTCCATTCCTTCAATGGAGGGCAGTAACTCTCCAGATTGGATCTCTGGTGTGGCTTCAGAAATGTGAGTATTTCGTTTTCACTATTCAGGAATGTTCTGCAATATTTACTTAAAATTTGCTGTTGTTGCAGACCCTGCTGTTCATGAATCCTGGGCTAGAACGCTGTCAGAGAGTGAACCCAAAAATAGCATCAGTACAACCGAGTGAATACCTGTGCAGTGATGGCATTATGAAGGTATATGCTTGACGTCTGATCTCTGTATCTTCATCTCATTTAAAGGGTTTCAGTTAACAATCCTTGAATGTGACTTTTCCATTATGCCAAATCATAGCTCCGATCCTGTGGGGACAAAGGCTGCATCTCTGGTTTGGTTTAACATATTGAAAAATTCAGATTCAAAGATGGGACTACGCATGTGCTTAATGCAGAGTACCTTTCAGGGACGAACCCCTAACGAGAAAGAAACTGCTTCACAAATCTTTGTATGTTACAGATACCACTTGCCCACCGTGCACAATAGGGAGAATTTTGGCCAATTAATTACACAATAGATGTGTCCTCCTAATCTTAAAAAATGCATCAAAATCAAAATAACCACATGGATCAGTTTCTTGTGCATTAGATGGGCAGTAAAATAAATGTGTATTAATCCTGTGATATTTAGGAATATATTGTGGGAGACAGAGTGAGGTCTTTGATTGTACATCAACATTTGCTTCTTTCCCTCTGCACTTACTCTCATTTGTTTCAGTTTGCATTTCTCTTCTGCCAAGAAACTGCTGATAGCCAACGTCCCGCTTTGGTCAGCTTAATTCACTTCCTACCTTTAGGCTAGGGGGTGTTTGTCCACTTGTCCGCCTTAATGGAAATCTCTGTCTCCTTTAGCAAAAGCCAAATGTTCCAAGGCTGGGATTTCTATTGCAGAAGGAAAATCAGAGCCAGTGTGTGCATGCCCTGGGGGCATATGATGAATTACATTAAGAGAATATTTATTATATGCAGCATCATTGTTATCTCATACATCGTGCTTACGTTGCAATACTAGGCAGTTAATTGGTATCATGCCAGGAGATGCTGCAGGCCAACAATTGCTTCACTCTCTGACACTTTCATTGTGTGAAAGAGAACTATCTGCAGCCATGCTAGAGGGGAAGGCTTTGTAGGCTGATTTTCCTGCTGGAGAGTCCTTCAGCAGTAAGACTATGGGCTATTATTGGAAGTTTAATGGTTAACTCTGGGACAAAATGTAAAGATTCTGGGATTCTGTTCCCAGTTCTGCCAGTGACATACTCTGTGCCAGATTCTGTCCCCATCCTCCTTTAGGCTTTTACCTTATTTTACAGTTGGTCCCACAGTCTTTGTACAGAGCACTCATGGAGGAAGGTACTAATTAAAATGAGTAATAGTGACAGCATCTGCTTTTTTGTGATCTAAGGGGCAGGTTGCTGCATCTCTCTGCGTTAGTTTCATTATCCATGAAATGAAGATATTAATATTTACATACTTAGCTACCAAGAGGAAACATTGCAAGTGTAGTTTTGAAGGCAATTTCATTAATACAGCTTTGCAAAAATCTACTCACCACAAGTAACTACTTTGTCTTTGGGCAGGCAAGTTTTTTTTTTTAAAAATGATCTTCTAAAGGTTGGTTAAGTAAATATAATGCTTGAGCTGATAATTATTCATGGCCATTTTACAAGGCTACAGTAAAATCCTTAGACCCAGCTGACTTGTCCTCCCTACAAGTATAATCCGCTGACTAGGCATTATCTGTACAGCTTCCATTCGTATTTCACCTTTTCTCCTCCTTACGGTCTGAGGGACACAGGCATTTACTGAAATTCTCAAGAACTTCAATGATTTGGGCTGATTTCCCACCTACCACCTTCCTGTGAAAGCTGCATTACTCATCTGCTAACATCCTCCTATTTATCATGTGCAAATAATGTTCTTCCATGAATGCACGGTGACTATGAAACTATCACACTTATTAATTACATCTAGTACGCCTTTGTTAATGAGAGACTGGGTAAAATAAATCCTTGGTGCAACTCTGACTTTTGATGGAGTTACCTCAGGCCTGAATTTGGTCCATTGAGTGTGCACAGGAAATGCAGCCCAAGAGGATGTGGTCTACTCTCCTACATGCATTATAATTGAGTAGGCCTGCTTCTCTTCTCACCCAATTGTAAACTCCACTGACCTAACTGGAGTGACTTTGGATTTAAGTCAGTGTAAATGAAAGGGGAGTCTGTTCCAGTGTCTCATAGGCACTCAATGTTGATGGGATGGGAACTGAGTTACTGCAGGGAATTCCTTTTTGGGTGTTGGCTGGTGAGTCTTGCCCGCGTGCTCGGGGTTTAGCTGATCACCATATTTGGGGTCGGGAAGGAATTTTCCTCCGGGGCGGATTGGCAGAGGCCCCGGAGGTTTTTCGCCTTCCTCCGCAGCGTGGGGCATGGGTCGCTTGCTGATGGATTCCCTGCAGTTTGAGGTCTTCAAATCTCACTTTTGAGGATTTCAATAACTCAGTCATGGGTTAGGGGTTGTTATATATGTGTATGGGTAGGGTTTTGTGGCCTGCCTTGTGCAGGAGGTCAGACTAGATGATCATATTGGTCCCTTCTGACCTATGAGTCTGAGTCTATAATTAACAGAATGATGACAGACTTGCCTCTTGTTCTCATATGAGAATATATCTGCCACACTGTGGTTTTGTTTCTTTTCGGGGCAGGGCAAATGTCTCTAATGGGTGTATGACCAGGCTGAGCTCTAGTCTGACACATCTGCCCCTCAAAGAGCCCTTGCATATGGTATAAGCACTTTGGGTTGAAATTTTATACTGTCTGTATAAAATATCTCAGAAGAGGCCCCAGCTGAGATCAGGGTCACTTTGTGCTGGGTGCTATACGAATGCATAAAAAGAAACAGTCCCTGATCCAAAGAACTTACAGTTTAAATAGACAAGACCGTATTATCACCATTTTACAGACTGGGAACTGAGGCACAGAGAGATGGTGACTTGCCCAAGATCCCAATGGCATCCTGTAGCAGAGCTGGGAACTGGATGTAAAGACTGTAGATGATTTGAGAAAGAAGGCTGAAATGATTTGGACATAGTGTCCAGATATCAGACTGTAATCCTAGACAAGCCAACGTTAAGGTACCACCTGGTGGAAGATGCAAAAGAGAACAGATGACATATAAGAAAACCATTGAGAGAGAGTCTATTGTCATGAAAATAGACTATAATGGAACAAGAAGCATGGCACTAGACAGACAGAGGTGGAAAGACTGTTGCCTCGTATTTCCAAAAGCAGAAGAGCATCTCCTGTGACCTTGAAAAGTCACTTCACCTCTCCATGCCTGCATTTCCCCATTTCCAAAAGGGGATGATACATAACTCCCTTCTATATAACGTTTTGCAGATGAAAAATGGGATGGAATGCTCATTTATTTATCTATCTGGCAGAGCAATTTGGAAAACAAAGTTTCCATCCAGTGGGAAAGGTGGCTATTTTGACACTTACTTTGACATTTCAACTTTTTTTGGGACAAAAACATCACAACTTTTCACAGATCGGAAAGTTTTTTAAAAATGTAGATTAGGAAATGTTGAAACGAAAAAAATCCAATTTTTTTAAATTTAAACTAAATATTTTATTTCAAAATGTCAATTTGAATCTCAATTTTCAGAGTATCAAATTGTCAAATATCTCAAAATGTTAAATTGAATAATGATGTTTCATTGCATGTTGGAAAAATTAGTAAACGTATACGTTTTCCACCTTGAAAAGAATTTTGTTGGAGGGAAAAATTGATCAAAAAAGTCAATCAGCTCTATCATTGGAAAATTACGTATTGTCCTTGCAGAGGAATAACCTTAGTGATCTCCGATCTGACCATTCAGCCCCATCTCTAAATACCATGATCCTCTGACATACCTGAAATAATCAAATGAAAACAATGTTTATTAAAATACCTTCTGGAATTTAAAATCTCCCTTTTATACATGTCACAAAATAGCATATGGAAATTCCATTAAGGGATTATGCTGGCCGAATACACAAGCTCTGCTCTTGATTAATGGCTTTGCCTCCATCCATTGATGGTAATGATTCCTTGTGTGTCACAGCTTGCCTGTCTGCTGGTCATACTGTATTTGTTACAATGAGTGTAATTCAAGTAAAAAGCCATTTAATTAAATATATTGCAAAAAAGTACACAGCAAATGTCTGTTTTCTGATCTGATCATTTATAACTGATATTAAATCTCCACAACCTTCAGTGTTCTCTATTAAATTACAGGTATCATTTTCATTCTTTAAATATATATTAAGAATAAAACTTAGCCAAATTGAGGCTTGACTGAACTATTTGGAAAATCTTTTCAAGCTTTGTGCATTTTTAGAAAAATAATCATTTTTGAGAAACCATTATAATTGATTAAACAGGAAATTAATCTGTGGATACATTGTATTAAGTATGAATAGATTTAATTTCTCCTGTCACAGATTTCATAATGACTTTGAAATAAAAAAGCATTAATGATATTAAGGAAAATAACCTGGACAACGGTGAGTAGGTATTTGCCATGCCAGGAATTTGTGAGGAAGGAGGGGAGATGTTGATGGATAGTCACTTGGCCTTTTAATAGCTCAGAAATATCAAATAACAAGGTAAAAGTTGTAATAGCTACTACAGTAAGAGGTAATAATCCAGTTCCCAGGCGATGGAAAAACATCTCATCCCAGCAATTAACTTATTTCTCACTTGTGCCTGGGAAGCCCTCCATGTCATAGATGTTGGGATCAATGGGAAATTTAGTAATGTCAAGATGCTGGAAGAGTGTGGGGGGGCAGTGATTATAACTTCAGTTTGTGTAAGTCATAAGATCCAGGTATTAGTGGTTTGTGATGGCACCGCCAAGAGCTCTGTTGAAACCCTTGAATGCCACAGCTTGAGTGAGGAGGGAGATGGCCAGTATTGTGTTCATGGCATTGAGACAATAAATTTGTCAAACTGATGTGTAACTTTTATTCCAACAAGGCTGTCGTGCCAGTTCTGAGAAGGTTAGGTTTTTATGAAAGTACAGTCTCGCCGTGGTGATATAATGCTAGTCTGGAAAACCAGGGAACACAAATCCATACCATGACAAAGGGATCAAATAGCAATGAGAGGAAGGAGGTGTGTTAATTAGTGGTGTTTCAGTTGTATTCCTAAGGTGCTGTAGATGTTTATGGTGCTTAACAGTCAGTTATTCAAAAATCTCATCTATATAAGACATAACGCAATGTGATGTCAGACAAATTCTGATACAGGTGAAGCAGGTGGGATTGTGTACTAAGGAGATGGAGGTGCAGTGGAGGAAAGTAACCTGTTGGCAGTTCTGTCACTTTATCTCCATCTAAAGAAAGCCAGATGCCAATTACTCATCCTAATCTCAAAAAAAAACCCCACCTCTCTAAGGAATTGTGTGACACCCCCCAGCTCCCTGCAGCCTGGGCTGTGTAACCAAGACCAAGGTAATGAAAGCCCGTGTCCCATCCCTACAGAATGATCTGTGGAATCCAGCTGCGAAGGTGACGGCCCATCAGCGGCAGTGATTCATTACACTCTCTGAACTCCAGACATAAAAAATAATGTGAGGATGTCACAGCAGAAGTTGAGCTATCATTGCACTGGCAATAAAGCTCAAAGAGCAAAAGGGCTCTTCATTCTTCTTTAAAGGCAGCAGATCTGGAGATGCTGTTCTGCGCTGTCATTGTTCACTAGGGGATGCTTCCCCAGCACAGGGCACGTAGCGCACACCTCATCGAAAGCCAGGAGACTATTTCCTTGTGTGGGCTCTGGACCAAACCTCTGTGGGTACGTCTATACTGCAACTGGGAGCCTGCCTCCCAACATGGGTAGACACATGCACGTAGTTCTGCTTGAGCTAGCACCCTAAAAATAGCTGTGTGAATGTGATGGCACGGGCAGTGCAACAGCCTGGCTCCTCAAGTACAAACTCCCCTAACCCCCATGGTCTAAGTTCAGATGACTAACCCATGCAACTGCCTGGGCTTCAGTGTCCACACGCCGAGCTAGTTTGTCTACCCAGGGTTGGGAGGCACACTTCCAGGGGTGCTGTAGACATACGCTATGTGCCACTCTGACTATAAGACAGCAGCTGCCCTGAAAAAGGTGGAGCACAATTGGATGAAAACTACCTTCCCAGCCAGACGTGGCTTCAGACTAAGCTAGAGGTTACGTTTTCATGAACACCGAAGTCCCTTTTCAAAGATGACATAGGGGACAGCCGGGGACAGCTCCTAAGTGTCTAAGTCAGTTTTGAAATCAGGACCCAGGCTTCTGAATGACATTTGAAAGTTTTGCCCGAGAGCAGGTTGAACAGTGAGACATAATTTACACAAATGTTCCATCCTTTCTGTGCATAGTCAAAATGTTGACCAAAAAAATGCCATTGAAACTGCAAACTCTCACTTGGCTTGTGGCATCAGAAAGGTTAACTTTCCCAGAACACAGCAGTGTGGCTTTTATTGCTCTCATCACTGAGCTGTGTTGCTGTCGGTATTTCCCTTGTCTTAGTGCCTGCTGAGTGTGGAATGTTGTTCAAGGGGTTCATGCTGTGTGCTGGGGTATTCTCTCCTTCGTCTGCTTTTTCTTTCGTAATGTTTTCTTTAATTCTCTTCTCTCCTCCTCAAATTGTGGTTTGCTTCAGCAACTAGCACTACAAATGCTTTTCCTCAAAATTACGTGCATGGAAAACAAATGTATATTGTGGTAGCACGTAGGCGCCTCAGTCATAGACCTGGACTACATTGTGCTAGGTGTTGCATAAACACAGAACAAAAAGATGGTTCCTGGGGGTCATAGACCTGGACTCCATTGTGCTAGATGTTGCATAAACACAGAACAAAAAGATGGTTCCTGCGTGCCCCAAAGAGTTTGCAATCAAAGGGGTTATCTCCATGACAAGCCATTGGTGACAAGCCAGAGCACCAGCTGGCCAAGCAGTAACATCCCATGCGCACACTGAAACAGTGTAGTGAAAACATGGAAAGTGGTTTCCACTCCAAGACTTTCACTGCGCTCTAGCAGTGTCCACACAGGATATTACTTGGCAACAAGCTGTAGAGACACATCCTGGCTTGCAGCACAGCAGCTTGCCAGTAAACACACCTTAAACATTTCACCGATGGTACCCTTTAGCTCCAGCTCTGAGAGAGTTACAGCAGAGGGCCAGTGTCATTCATCCCCCTTTGTTAGATGGTGTAACTGAGACACAAAGATGAAAGCTAAAAATTTCAAACATGGGTGCCTGAAGTCAAGTAACCAAAACCATATTGAAGCACTTGACCCTGCAAACATGCGCACATGCATGGAGACCTCCTGCAAACACAGGCCTAACTTTAATCATGGGGGTAGTTCCGTGTGACATGCATAACGCTACTGTGGGTAAACTTTTGCTCAATCAGGCCTGGTAGCTGTGAGCAGTTTCATCAGTGAGGAAAGAGAAATAAAACTGCAGGCAATGGACTTGTAAGGTCCTTTTCTCAAGGCCTATTATATTGTCCATAAAACAAAAATCAAATGAAGCGAGATGCTCTGGACTATAATACTCGTAGGCTTTCCCTGTGTTAACCAGCCCGGGGGCAGAAGTACACATTCGTCCATTAAGATCACCTTTTCACTTACCTGGCAATTCCTTTTATGCACCCCCTCTGAGCAGTCATGTGACAGGACCTGTTAACCCCATTACAGACTGTTGCCCTCACCTTGTCTCATGGGCCTCAGACTTTATGGCTTTATTTCTTAGAGGTGCTGAGCACCCATGACTTTCATTAATGTCCAGCTGAGACCCCCAAGTTCTTGAAAACTTTGGCTCATGTAACTTCTCTGAGGTCTTGCAGCAAACGGATAGCAGAACTGGGAACAGGAGCCAGGTCTCCCATCACCTAGGGCCTGATTCATTGCTGCCCTTAGGTTCATGATAAATCAGGCCCTAAGATCCAGAGGCCCCTGTGCTGCAGTAGACCCATGTATAGGGGCCATCCTGGGGCAGGCCAGGAGGATGGGGCATAACTTGAGCAGACTTTTGCTCCAGCAAAACTCCATAGAGCTCACTGAATCAAACACACATCTAAGGGCTACTGTATCCTATGCCAAAGACTCTATACAGTCCCTGAATACAAGGGGAGAACAAAGTGCCTCCTCTGCCCCTGCATATTTGCCCATTAGGGCTGCATTTCTTCCATTGGACCATGCTGCCTCTTCAGAAATTATGCAATGTAACAACACAGTACAGAAGAAAAAAACCCTCCAACCTCACACCCTTAGTTGTCATTTACCATCGCAAGCTGGAATCTATATGGGGTATCATCAAACCATTACAGCCCTACTTGATGGCACCACATCCTGAAAGAAATCTTTCCTTAGCTCCCTCTTCTGGCCTTCAATAAAACACCCAGCCTCTGTAAGCTCATCATCAAAAGCGAGCTCCCCGCAGAACAGGGCACACCAGCTCAAAGCAGCACCAGACCCTGCCAGAACAACAGATGCAAAACTGAAGACCGCCCTCCACTGCTATGATGATCAACACCTCCCACGACGTGCCTTTCAAGATCCATGGGTCCCACATATGCCTATCACAGCATGCGGTGAACCTCATCCAGTGCACTAAATGTCCCAGTAACAACTATGTGTGTGAAACAAGACTTCAAATGACTTCACACAGAAAGGTAAAAGACGACACTACTATAACACCTGTGGGTGAACACTAAAAACCATGGGCTGAATAGAGACACTGGATTTATGGCTTATTGCAGCCATCTATAACCCACTAGCGTCCCAGCCCCTGCTCTATTCCCCCCATGACTAGAGGGGTGTTAATGGAATGGTCCCTTGAAATAGTATGTGAACTACTAATGCCAAACAATCTGTGCCAATAGTATTTAACTGTGATACTGAGCACATTTCCCAGACCTTTTAAAAAAAGAACTCTGTGGAGCCTGAAAGCTTTTCTCTCTCACCAATAGAAGTTGGTCCAATAAAAGATACTACCTCACCAACCTGGTCTCTACAATATAACAGTAACTCGTACAAAGAATGGTACATGACTATGTTCCAGAGCCAGTTGCTAAATGGTGCACGCCGGATCCCTCTCTCGTCGTGCCCAGAGGTGCTGCCCTACCTAATCCATCTGTGGGGCTATGCGGCCAGAAAAGGTGGAACAAGGAAATGAAGAGTTTCTACCATGTTTTACATGCTGCTTCTGCTTCCTTCGCAACCTCACCATGGCACCTAATACGTCTATAAACATGGGGCTGACCTGGGGCTTGTTAATTAATGGCTTTGCTTGATCTGAGTAGCTGGCCTCCTGCTTGTCAGGTCAGATAGTCTGTAATATCTGGCAAAAGAAGCTGCCTTTCTAATGAACTGTTTAGAATAAGTACCAATTAAAGGATTAAATAAGCACGGCTCCTGAACCAGCCAGACATTTCACATTGCTGGATTTTAAATTAGGAATAGCATCCGAAAAGCCATTATCGGGTTGCATTTTGAGCTCAGTGGCCCTGCTCCTCTTTGTTTGCAACAGAAAATGGACAAGAAAAACAGCAATATTGTCTCAGGAAAGGGATGTTTGGAATGTGTATAGCTCTTAACATTGACGGTCCCTGAGGGAAGGGAAAGTACTCATAGCACAGAAGTGGTGACGGGAGGCAGTATAAGACCCTGGATGGACAGTTATTGGGCCAGACCCACAACTGAGATAAATTGGCATGGCTTCATTTTGGAACTTACACTAATCTACACCAGCTGAGGATCTGGCCTAAGGTGTCTAGGAGTCAGAGGAGAGGACTGGGAGTTAGAACTTCTGTTTTCTCACTGTACAGCCTCATGAAAGTCTCTTAAGAGCTGAATGCATCAGTTCAGCTGTCTGTAAAATGGGCTCAGTAGTACTAGCTTGCCTCCCTGGGCAGAGAATTAATGCCAATAAAATCCTGGGATGAAGGATGTTACTGAAGTGGAAAATAATATTATCTCTTAGAAGACACATTTCATCTATAGATCTCAAAGCGCTGTGCAAAATAAGGTAAGTGCCATTACCTCCACATCTCAGAATGAGAAACAGAGGCATAGAGAGGGGGAAGCAACTTGCTCAAGGCTGCCAAGCAGGTCATAGGCAGAGCAGAGAATAGAACCCAGGTCTACTGATTCCCAGTCAAGTGTAAAATCTGGGCTGGAATTAATTATGCTGATGAGCTATTTGGGCTTGAAAAGGATCTCAAGGGGCCGTCTATAGAGCTCTGTGGAATATTTGCAAAAATTCGCAAAACCCATGAAATTCACCTGGTTTTGCATTTCATGGCAGGCCCAAAAACCATGACCAGGTTCACAAGAATGTTGGCTAAAGTTCACAAATCTTTACAGCAAAGCTAGTTCCAATTCCAGGGGAGTTTGGGACTCATTGAGTCACAGTGAAGCCATGAAGAATTCATGGATAAAGGTAGCTCTGCTGCAAATTCAGCTGATGCTCGTCCATTTTAATAGAGTTTCATTGGGAGTTCTTCGGTGTACTGAGACCAAAGTGAGAGATGCAAACCTCAAGCAGATTCTGAACCAAGGAAATAATTCAGCTTGCAGATTGAAATGAGACTAAAATGTCCATCCGCACTGCAACATGGTGACAAAATACTGTTCAGCATGATTTCTAAAGCATTCTCAACAGCTCATTATCAATTTCAGCATTAGATACTCTTCAGTGATGGTGATTCCCTATCCTTGTGTTGCAGCCTGCTTCGTTGTCTAATTGAACTTGTAGCTAGCCTGCATTGCATTAAGCTCTTCTAAGCTAATAGCTCCTGTTCTTGCCTCAGTGGGTAATTGTCCTTCATCCTTAGCTAACTTTATCTGTGGGGCCTCATAAAGGCCAATTCTGGCCAGATTTTATCTCATTATTTATATACTAACCCTGTAGCAAGTTATTAGCAAACATAGAATTGGTTTTCTGTGCCATGCTAATGATGCACAGGTGTATTATTCTCTGTTAAACCCTTTGGTTCAGTTGTCTTGCTATGCTGAGTGTTGTCAATTCATTCTTTAAATACGGATGGGGAAAAAAAGAAATAGAATCAGACTCGTGAATCAAATTCTGATCTCTGGCTCGTGTGAAATAGAAGTGCCATTTTATTTAATTCATCTAGGTGCCATCTTTTGGTCAGAGCTCTCCATAGCACTGTGGACAAATCCCAATTATCTTAATGGGGGTGTGTCTGTGCGCATGCGTGTGACTCCCCATACACTATGACTGCGTGCGTGTGTGCGCGCGACTACCCAGTACACTATTAATGTTTTCAAAATGATCTGATACAGAAAGGATCTAAAATCCTTACTGAAACCTAACCCCCACCATCTCCTGCAAAATTATATGGATGAGTCAATGCTATAAAGTTCAGTGGAATCTACTTGTATATTAGAGTGTAATAATTTGAACTTGTATCTTGTCTTTCCACTTACAAACACTGGGACCCCTCTTCAGAGGTGCAGACAGTCTGACCGTGTTCAGTGAGAGCTGCAAGTGCTCAGCACTGTTCAGTGTCTCAAAATACACATCTTGACTAGGTAAGTATCATTATTTCCTTTTGACTGATAGGGGAACTGAGGTACATAGCACAAATGACTTGCCCTTGGCATTGCAACAAGTTATGGGAGACCAGACTAAAAATGAGAAGTCCTGACTCCCTGTTTCCTCTTGTAACGACTAGACTTCTTGACTCTGTAATGAACTGTCTTCAGATGAAGTTCCCTTTAGAAAAATGTATCTTGAATTGCAGTTTGCAAATGGAAACTCTCATTAAAGCAAACCTTCATTTGCTTGCAAAGTTCCTCTGCTGCAGGGAAGGTCGAGTAGGAGGGATGGGAGGAGGAGACAGCTATAATAGAGGTATACAATGTACTATTGTCCTTTCCTTTTAACTTTATTATCTGGAAATCCATTGCTTATATTGCATACAAGATTGATTTTCTAAAGCTCCTTTTACTCCTAATGTTTATTTGCATAAAATCTAATAAATATGTATTCGCACAGAAAAAGTAATTGCAGATAAATAACAGAGCTGAGCTTTCTTTTCCTTCACTGACACAATATCTCTGAAATTATGGACTGTGTGAATGGTTCTGAAGCAGAATGCTTAGTTCAGGCCTTTATTACTACGAGAATTGATTATCGTAATGCTTTGTTCTCTAGATTGCTCAATAATTTCCTAATGCCATTCCAAACATAGCAGTGTATCTGACTGCAACAAGGAAATATGAGCACATTTCACCTTCTTTGGCTTCCCTTTGCTGGTTACCAGTTCATTTACGATTGATTTCCACAATTCTTTGTGTTTAAATCCTATTTGGTACTTGCATCCTTCTATTTATCTCAGTTGGTCATACCTTATGGTATCACTACAAGTCCCTACATTCATCAGCAAATGACTTTCTTTGAAATTCCCTTTTAACACCAGTGATGGGCAAAGCTCCAAAGTCCTGGATTGACGACAGAAAACCAAATAGGTCTTTCCATGCTGAATTATATTGAAATTCAGGTGTTTGCTGGAACTATCCAATCAGTGAGGCTACAAAATCGGCGAGGAAATGGAATGAGATTTGTGTGTATGTTGTTTTTCTTGTTTCTGGTTGGGAAGGAAATACCAGCAAAACCAGAATGTTCATTTCTGGACCTGAGCTAAACTCAGGGATGAGAAGAGCTGATCCCAACTAGCCTGTGGATCCTAATTTGAGTTCCATGCTCTGCCACAGACTTCCTTTGTCATCTTAGGCAAGTCAATTAATCAGTGTCTCAGTTTCCCATCTGTAAAATATGGATCATCAGACTTCCCTGCCTCACAGGGGTACGTGAGGTTAAATATATTAAAGATCGAGAGGCCCTAAGAGGCTACAGAAATAGGAGCCATATAAATACTTGAGAACAAATGAATGAAGCCTTATGTGGGACTTACTAAAACCTCCTAAGAATAAATCTTGTTAAATTTATACTTTGCTTCCAGTCTGTTGTAATTTTGTCTAATCTGATTTTATCATCTCCTTATACAAAAAAATCCTAGCCTAATCGAATTTTATCTTATCCTGTCTTAATCCAAAATAATCTTTGCCTAGTCTAATCTTACTGTACCCTAATTCCAATCTTATCGTAATGTATATGGCACTCCATTCATCCCTGTGTTATCTAGGGACAGCCATAGGTGACTATTTTACTTTGTATCATCCTATCTCTTTGTTTATGCATTTGATTTTACTTTTATGCAGCACTAGGGATCAATCCAAAATCCAGTGAAGTTAATGGAAGGACTCTTTCTAACTTCCATGGGCTTTGGCATCAGGACCTGGGGGCCTGAGCCATTGCAGAATGGACAGTTCACAGCACAGTGTGGGGGGACGGGGATGGGTGATATTAACTCTGATACATTTTTTGGAACAGGTGGTTTGAAAGAGAGGTGGGGGCAAAGCCAATGTTGATGGAGATGTCTTTGGCATATCGGGTGAAGTGGTAGAAGGCATGCAGTTGTGAGTAGAAGAAGAAGGCTAGGGGAGTAGTCAAGAGAGAGGCTTGTTTGGAGGATGGAGAGCAGGGGAACTGGAGAAGATGCAGCTTTCAGCAAGTTTAGATGGAATTCTTGATTAAAGTAAAATCATCATTTTATCTCTTATTTCCTGGTTCCTCTTCCAGCATTGCTGCTTGTGTACACTGCATTTCCTCCTTTTCTCTTTAATAGCAGCAGCCACCATTCAGGCCTTCTGAACATGACACTGTGGGGTGCCTTATTGGCATAACTACTGGTTTTAAAGGTTTGGACGAATCTCCACTCTCTCTTTGGCTGGGGTGGGAATGGGGTGTGATGAGAATTAAACACAGTTTAAAGATCTGCCTTAAATCTAAATGTTGCTTTTAGTTGGAAAGTGACAACACTCAGCTCCCGGAGGTGCACACACCAGTTAGCCATCAAATCCCAGAGTGCCAATTGTGTGTGGGCAAAGCCTAGATCAGTGGATGCTCGTGATAATTTATAAGAGGTAGGCAAAATGGACACACATGTCCATCAGAGCCAGTTTAGAGAAGTGGGTGAAGATCATTTAGAGCAGGGCAAACAATATTCTTCCTGGCTATCCTTAGGAACTTCCCCATGTGCCATCTCCCACTACAGTGGGTTGTGGTTGTTTGTACAGGGCAATGCATAAAGAAGGGAAAAGTGGTGAAGATGAGAGAATCCATCCCATGCCTGATGTGAAATAGCACTTAAGTAGAAAGTCCTGTGTCAGGATCTTGAGAAATGCACCTCTGAGATATGAAGCTATCATTTTCATTTACAAAGTAATAAAACACTCCAAATGACACTGCTGTGTTTAATCTGCTCATCTTGGCTGTCTCTGTTGATTGAATTGCCTGTGATGCTAGATATGTCAAAAGGTCAGCAAGATATACCAGGGCTCTTACTGCACCAGAGGAAACTAGGAATGTCCTAGGATTGGTCTAAATTTGGATTATAATTCTGTGGTTGTCCATCTGCCTCACATGTTGTGTTGGCTGCCTTGTGTTATGCTCCAAAATCTGAGCATAGATGCTCTCTTTTTAGCAATGAGATAAATTTGTTAAGTACGTGGCTGAAGGGCTCCTGAGATGTGGGGTTGTTTGAAGCCTGGGTGAATGATTCTGTGCTCACACGGTGAGGTTGCAGGGTGAACGTCTGGCTTCCTGGCTGCCACATTGATAAGCCTGCACTTGAGACTGGCCTGGTGTCTGTGGTAACTGGGAACTCCCTCATGAACATGTGCAAAACATGCCTTTGGTTTCACACTCCCACTTCCCCATCTTATATCTACAAAAGGCAATAGTTATAATTGCAGGTTGCTCTTGTCTGTTTTGGTTTGGTGTGGGGAGCCTGTATGCCACCGATATCCATATACTACCAATTAGGGAGCCCACGGTGGACAGTATCTTGCCCCATGAAAGGAAATGCAAAGCTTTGCATTCCCATGTGAGACAATTTGAGAGCTCACGTATTCTGTGTGGCTATTAAAGAGAATTTGCCATGTTAGCAGCAATGCAGAGCACCATCTGGAAGTGGAAATGTTTTTGGCTATTGGGGTGACCACTCAGTGACTCTGATTCAAGCATTTGCCTGTTTCACTTAATACTGTTTGCTGCTATACTCTCCAGTGGCTCTTTCAATGATTGATGTTCATTCCCAGTTCCCTTAATAAGATTGCCTCCCATACCTGCTGTGACATTCAGAAAATACAATAACATCTTTCTCTTAAACTTCTCCCCCCTATCTCTCTCACTTCTTGTTTTGGGGAGAGTTGATACATTAATTTTTTTCCTTTTAATGCATTTGCTCTTGAAAGTGGCTGGTGGCAAAACTCTCTCAGTGCTTGAAAATAGAAACCTAGGAAGAAAACAAAACACATCCTTCTGCATTGAAAATGGCTCTGCTGTACCTCTCAGTGAGTGTAATTCACTCTCCCAGGGATCCTTCCTTGCTAAGATTTCATGGACATGAGTTGCAAGCCCACATTTTGCAGCTTTTGTCTCACTGTGGAGCTTTCAGAGCCATCAATTAAGCCGCAATTCAATTTCATGGAGGGTCTCAGTTCCTGACCTCCTGATGATTACAATGTCAAAACCAAGTCAGAATATGAAAACAAGCAATTGGAAGCATGAATCACCATGGCAGCCCAGCCGTCCAGCATAAAGGCTCCAATATAATCTGGCACGAAAGCAGGAGGAGGAATGGAGATTCCATTTATTTTAGCATTGGCCGTCTAACGTATTGTCTACTTAAGACGTTATAGGACTAGATCTGTAATGTGAATTACTGAATGCAATTCCAAAGCTAATGCTGTTGTTCAGAAAACAGCAAGTACTTGTACAAATTAGTTTACCTTTCTGTTGAATAACTCATTCTTTTCTCGCTCAAACACCCATCACCTGCTATCATTTTTTTTTTTAATTTACTAGCTGTGATGGGGAAGAAGGATGGTCTTGTGGGTATGACACTTAACTGGGATGCATGAGATGAGGGTTCAATTCCTGCCTCTCCCAGAGGTTTCCTGCATGACATGGGCAGGTTATTTCATCACCTACTGCATGAGTTCCCAATCTGGAAAAGGGTTGTTGAAATTCCCCATCTCATAGGTATGTTGTGATGATAAATGCATTGATATCTGTGAGATGCCCCAATGATGATGAGATATGTCATGTCTAAAACAATGGACACTGTTGTTCTTTTCACTAGTTGGAAATGGGGGAGGTAATTTTTTTTCTATACTTGTACAGCTATTCAGATAAATCTCTGAGTACTGCACTGGTTTCATTCAGTGCCTTAGACAAGAATTGGTTTTAGTGCATTGAAAGTAAAATCAACACAACTGTGCATCCTTCTAGCACTATCATTAGCTAGTGGGAAATTCTGGACCCTGGCTTTATTGTGAGTTTGCTCTTGAAAGTGGCTGGTGGCAAAACTCTCTCAGTGCTTGAAAATAAAAACCTAGGAAGAAAACAAAACACCACCTTCTGCACTGAAAATGGCTCTGCTGTACCTCTCAGTGAGTATAATTCACTCTCCCAGGGATCCTTCCTTGCTAAGATTCTGGACTCTGGCTTTATTGTGCAAAATGGATGTTTTCCAAATGAAATGGGGAAAAGAGATTTCATGAAAGTTAAGCAACTCTTGTCCTCTTCAGGGATTCCTTTGGATGGACAGCCTCTGTAGATATCAGATAGCTTATCTGGAACCATTACAGGGCAATGCCTTCCTCACAGTTCTTGGTAATGAGCTCTGTATTCATGTTCAAAGGTCAATGGATTATGTCTCCTGCCTGCTTCATTCTGCAGACCCCAGAGAAATGAAGATGTAATTGAAGATTGTTTGTATTTGGATAAGGGACAGAAGATAAATCTGACCCAGTGGCCTAACATTACAGAAGGGAGACTTCTAGGCTTCCTGCCTCTGCTTGACTTTCTATTCCATAAGCTGAGAGATGGGCAAAAAATGGGAATCCCATCTGGTTAGAAGGGGAGGAAGGGAAGTGCCTCATCTTATTTCAATCACAGCTTCTCATGGCTGATTTAGGGGCGGAATGATGAGATCTGAAGGGTGAGCTTCCAGTTCTTGTGCTGGAGGAAGCTCAGTCATGCGAGCTTTCTTAACAGGGAAGAAGGAGAGTAAGAGGTAGAGAGAACAGCTCCTTCCTGAAGGCACGCTGGAGCCTCTCAACATATCCACAGAACTCCAAGAATTGCTCTGGTCTCAGAAGTTAGCCACAGGATGCAGCTGGATAGGGTCAGATTTGACAAGGATAGAGGGAGGGTCAATAGGATAATGGCAAACTTAACCAGCTAGTGACATGTCAAAGGTCCTGTGTATAGTATGTATCAGAGAAGTCAAATCACAGTGATAGGTCATGGTATGTTTTTTTCCAAACTGCTTTTCATGTCCATCATTGACATAGAAACTTGTCATGGTCAGAACAGACCAATGGTTTACCTAGGCAGGTATCGTATGTGTGATACTGGCTAATGCTGGTTCTTTCAGGAAAAAGGCAATTTAACCTTCACCATCCCTGCCCTCATAATACACATGCAGTAGCCATGCTTTTTGTGCATGGGATATGTGTTTTCTCAATTTATCATTTCTTATTAGAATAAGTAGATTGTCTGTGGATTGGTTAAAGGCCTAAAATCCTGAGGTTCCATGAGGTATAGGAGGCGAAAGAAGGCCTAATCTATGGAGACGGGTGGATGGGAATCAGAATTCTTGATTGGTGCAGTGACTGACTGAGTGTAGAAGAAGGGCAGGGGAATAATATTGAAACGTTAATTAGGCCGGATGTCAGTGGAGTGAAACTGATGTTGATTTTTTTTTCTTCTGCTAGGAGATTTTCCTGGAGATTCTGAACACATATGGGAGATTGCTCATTCTTGAGTGAGTTTTGGAAGGTGGCTGAAGTTCTCAGTGATGGCAGAAAAAAGAATGGAGAGATGAAGAGGCCAGGTCTCCCTTCAAGAACTGAGGTATGAGGAACTGGGAAGGGACGACAGTAGAACCTCAGAGTTACAAGCTGACCACTCAACCACACGCCTCATTTGGAACTGGAAGTGTGCAATCAGGCAGCAGCAGAGACCAAAACAAAAAACACAACAAATACAGTACAGTACTGTTTTAAATGTAAATTACTTTAAAAAAAAAGAGAGAGAGAGAAAGGGAAAGCATCATTTTTCTTCTGCATAGTAAAGTTTCAAAGCTGTACTAAGTCAGTGTTCAGTTGTGAACTTTTGTAAGAATAACCATAATGTTTTGTTCAGAGTTATGAACATTTCAGAGTTATGAACAATCCCCATTCCCTAATATTCGTAACTCTGAGGTTCTATTGTACTTCGTTACGGAAAAGAGCAATCTGAAGTTCCAAAGTGAGGTGTAGCCAGTGGAATTCTATCTCCTAGAAGGAAGCCCCTTAAATGGGACAGCTTCAAACTGACCTGGGCCAAGGACTGGAGAATATACTGTAGAGGCCACTCCTGCATTAACCATGATGGTTAGATTTAACAGAGCTTTTCTATCTTTGTGGTTTCTACAAGAGCAGAGAAATTGATACATGTGGTAATTGGCATGGACCAAACAAATTCCTGGTGTAACTACATTGATTTCATGGAGTTAAACTAGGGATGAATTGGGACCTTGTGAATACAAATTTTAAAGCTGCACTAGAATAAAGGGAAAGAATGAATGTGCCTCCCACATGGATTGGAGAGAGTCTTTTGTTTCTGAATGGTCTCTTTTGGGTGAGTCAGATGCAGCACTTTTCCAAAATGCCTGCCTTTACTGTCTCATAATGCCTCTGGCTCCCTTAGCTCTCTAAGTTCTAAACACTTTTCTTCCTGGCTTGCATTGCCCTGCTTTGTCACAGAATGGATGTTTCACTGATATCTACATCAGCAAATATTTCTCGCCCTCGTACATTAATGCTGGAGATGTGAGCCACTGCACATTTTTACTTGTGTTCTTTGGAAGTGTAAATCGGCATAGCTCCACGAATTAATCCTATGCTGATTTGCACCGTTTGTGGATCTGACTCTGAGCCACATGAATTTGTAGAGAACAAGAACTCCCTCCAGCAAGGCTCACAGACCTCTTTAAAGTCAGTCACAAGGAATGTGAAATGCTGTAATCTTCGCTTGTCTGCATTTGGAAATGGGGAGATTCTGCTTCCTGTATGCTAGGAATAGAGCTGGTTGAAATCTTTGAAATGTTGATAGTTTTGAAATTTTAAAAATTCCAGATAGAACTCAACTCAAATTTCTTGATTTCAAAACCTGCTCCCGCTATCGGCAACTACCTGTAGACCTTGTCTTCCTTCGGTTCCCCCCCCCCTTCAAATTTTCACATTTTAAAAAGGTGGACATTTTTGAAAAAATGTTCAAGATTTTTTTTCTCCCCAGATAGCTCTAGTAGAAATTAGTTTTATATTTCTGGCTATCCTTTTCAGATAGTCTCCTAAGCAATTCGTTCTCTGTTATCATCTCTACACTTCGGCATATCTATTAAAGCTCAATCCTAGACCTTTAATCGGGAATAGCAATGATTAATTTTGACCCATGGGAGCCAGGGGAAATGCATTCAGAGATTTGGCCTAAATACAATAGCTGCTCTGATTACTAGAGCACATTAACAGCATTCCCTGGTGCAAGGTTTCCATGACCCATGGTTCAGATTGTTTGGTTTCTTTCTTCCTGCTTCTGCCGAGGCCCCTGGGCCATCCAGACATATCCCTCTTTTTCTCCCTGTATTTTCTCTTTTAGAAAAAGACCTGAATGAAGATTGACCTGAATGTCCACTTGCCTTTCAATATGTGTCATCCATTTACACTTGTACCAAGGGGGATGTCAGACACCACGAACTGGTGTGAGTGGAGGATTCCGATTTGATAGTATGTTACACCTACTTTGTACAGCTGTAAATGACACACAATGCCAGACACTGGAGAATTGGGGTACTGTATACTGTCCTAGGCAATCTTCAACTGAGAATATAAATCCTGATCCAATGCCCATTGAAGTAAATGCAGCCTTGCCATTGACTTCAATGGGCTTTGGATCCACCCCATAGAGAGCAGGGCTGGGACGCTACTGCAAGTCAATATTTGTCAACATCCCTGTGAGTACAAACCACAAACTCACTGTGTAGGTGTCCCTCAGCCCCCACTACAGTATCATGCCATTTTGCTGATTTGTAAGGCTAGTTACTCTCCTTGCTGTGGATAGTTCAGAGATGAGAAGAGAATGGTACCAGAAGGCTTTGCCAGTCAAGTGCTGCTGGCCCCATAACTTAAATGACAGCAGAATGAAATTGCTGATGTTTTGGCCCAGCAGTTTTCCTCCTCTAACTAGAGCCAAACAGCATCTTAATGCAAAACCCACTGTCACATTTCTATGGCAACTGCCTCCTCAGCTGTGAAAAATCTTCCTGACTCTGCAGAGTGGGGACTGCCAAGCAGCTTCTTTTCTCTCTCGTTCTGGAAAATGGATGGGTTTGCCAAACGCTGTTCTCCCCCAACCCCCACCCAGTAACACCCTGGACTTCATAAAAAGATGACTGGCTGTTGCTTAGGAACCCATTGTATCACTGGCACCACTGACAACCAGGCACTCTTATCCTTCGAAGGCTTGGTTTCGGTTCATACAGAATAACTCATGGGGATGCGAACCTGGGGAAAAGATGAACGGGTTTGATCATTTTGATGGGGCAAATGGAAGTGCAGCTGATATTAACCATTGCAACTTTACTGGGTGGGGCTGGTAAAGGCTGAAAAGGGATGGAGAACATAGGATCACTTCAAATGCAGCTGAAGACAACCAGTAATTAATGTCACATGGATAGTTTTGGGATCAGATTCTGAGCGTATGTATGAGAAAGTGTAAATTGTGCATTGATACCTGGGTGTGCAAGGACTTGAGAGTATGGGAATCTAAATGGATATAATTTACATGCCGAAGGTCTGGAAGGGAGGGGTCTAGAAGGAAAAACAAGTCACACAAGAGAGTAAGAAGATATAAGTTAGAGGAAGACCTCTGCTTTGTTAAACAGCCTCTTGAAGGTTTTACATACCCCCACTGAATTTGCACCTTTTAAAAATTATTATTGTATCTCTGAGGGTTCAACTCTTTGGGGCAGGCATTTTATTTTGGCTCAGTATATTTCACCTACCACAAAGCAGGGTCTGGTGTATGTAAATTGCAATGCGTGCATAGTAATGGAGCTGCAGCTTGCGTGTGATGAACGAGACACAGTGAGGTTTGCTCAGGAAAGAATGAGCCTGGAATTCTAGGTTCTATTCCCAAGTATGCCACCGACCAACTAGGCAAGGCACTCAACACCTCTGTGCCTTACCTTTACTCATCTCTAAAATGGAAATGGTGATATCCCCCTGACCTTATAGGAGGGCTGTGAGGTTTTTAAAGAGTTATGAGACCCTTGGATGAAAGGAATTAGTTATTGTCAAAGGCAGAAAATGCTTAAATACTCAAAAAAAGAAAAGTGTGCTGAGCTGCTGAGAATCATCAATTATACAATAATCTGTGCACCAACCCCCTGCCTCTCTCCAACACCCACACAACACTATCTCAGATACAGAATGTCAGAGTGAGAGTCTCGCACACAGCCTTCCTTTTCACTGCATTGGCTGGTTGGGATCAGATCCAGTTACTAAAAGGATATTTGTAATTTGCATGCCAGATCAGACAATGTAACAAATATAAACGAGACAGATAAAACAGATCAAAGCTCCTACTGTTACTGATCTCAATTGTGCACAGCCACAAGCATATGGTTAAGAAAGGGACTTGACCAAAGAACAATGGAATCCTAATTTCACACTAGGTCTTCACTTCTGCTGATCACACAGCGCCCTGAACTGGGTTTGAATGACGATCTGGGGAAAGCTAGGTTTCAGGTTTGAGTCCAAATTTTGGCGGTTTGGTCCAATCTCTCCAAGTGTCTCAAAACTGAAGGAACTGTTTCTGCAATCTGTAAACGTCAATGGCCATCTGATAAAGGCAAGGCGGTGGAAAATAGTGATTGTGGCTACTGAATTGTGAGATACTGTGAATTGTGCACACAGCTTCTTCCTGTTTCTGTTAACACATTCTCCTCCCCGCTGTGCCCATGTATTTGTTTCTTCCACTAGTTATGCCTTGTCTTTTGATTTGGAATTGTTTGGGGCAGGGCAGGGATTATCCCTACATGTTAAGACAGTGCCTAGGCCAATGGGGCCCTAACTTGGTTGAGGCCACCAGTTGCTACTGCAGTAGAAATGATAGATAATAGAAATTCCAGCCACACACAAATCTCCCAAGTCCTGTATCTTTTCATAGATGGAATAAACCCTTACTTGCTGGATCCCATCGTTTTCCAAAGAACACTCACTTCCTCCATCAACCCTCTCTCTTCTGATCCAAAGTGGGATGCAAAAAGTACATAATCTCTGGCCCTGTGATATACTGTTTTCCATACTGGTGTGTACTTCAGTGGTACATTCCATGGTCAAAGGAGGAGACAGCTACTAAATAGAAGATTCTTTTGGCTCCGTCAAGGGAGGTAATCAAAGAAGCTTTGGGGGCTTTTTCTGCTGTAGGGGAGAGATTTGCCAAGTTGACAGTATTTGGGTGCTGACAGAGGTAACAAATATCTAGCAACTGAGCCAGATGTAACTGCGTGCCTCATGTTGATATGAACTGCTGCAGGCATGAAGACATCCTCCATGGAAAGAGAGACAGGGCTGTTGGGTTTGGGTAGTCCTTGTTGTGTTGGAAAGCACCGTGGCTTTAGGACACAGCTGGACAGATATTCTTATTAATAGGAGCAGACAAATGAAATGGAGTTGCAAAGCAAGGCTAGAAAAAAGGCGGGGGTGGGGAGATAAAGAAACTCACAATTGGTTAATAAAATATTGATGCCAAACTGCCTGAAGAATGCAGATTGCCTTCAGAAGGGGGAAGGAGCGCATCACTTCAGAGTGAGAGTGACTGGGAGCTGTCAGATCCTTGCCTCAATCTTAGAGAGGCTTTGGAGGGGAACCTCTGCTGTTAAAATTGCTAATTACTCATTAAGAGCTACAAACATAATTCAAAGCAAGTTCATCTGCATATGAATTAAATTGCCCGGGCTATTTGCAATAACTCAATCTGCCCTTATGTGCATTATGGGGGAAGAGGAACAATTGTTTAAAATGCGTCAGAGGCATAGTTCAGGGAGTGTTGTTTGTATTCAGGAGGGGAAGAAATCAAAAGCCATCATCTTGGGGGACAGCTTCTTTTTTTTTTTTTTTTTAAAGATCAGAAGGGACCACTACAGCCAGAGGGTCAGAGTAGGTGCCTGAAATGCAGGCTGTAGAAATGTAGTCGGTTGGTTGCTGACACAACTGAAGGAGGTGGATTAAGTTGATGAAGGATCTGAATAGACATGGAGATGTTTGCATTGACACTGAAAAGCCCAGTGGAAATGGTGGCCCCTTGTGAGAACAGAGCCTGGATCGTCCCCCACCCCACCCCATTGTTCATCAGTGTCTACTAATAATCCAGAAGGTGGAGGCAGTGTACCCCATTGAGGAAGGCCATCTGTGGGAGGCAGGAGACCTGAGTTCTATTCCCAGCCTTTCCACCAATTTTTTCCTGTAGAATGGTGACTGATACTGATCTATCTCTTGTAAAGCACTCTGTGGTGTAAGCATGTTGCACAAGAAGTGCCGCTATAGAAGTGCTATATGCTGCCTCACAGGGTCATTGGGAGACTTCTTGTTTATAAGGCACTTGGAAAAGATGTTCTTTGAGTAGAAAGCGTTCATTGTAATCCAGCCTTGCTGCTTTCAACAGAGAAGGAAGAATGAGGCTTAGAGGAGAGGGTGAGAGTAACATTTCTGAAGAATAGACCTTTTGCCATAATATATCATTAAAAAAAGAAGAGTGAGGGAGTTGATAAGCGGTTTCTTTCCACTTACCTTCCCTCAGGAAGGGGACATAGAGAAAAATGTATCAAACCCCTTTTCACTGTGGCTGGTTTTATTTTCCTGCTTCATTTTAAAGTTGCTTATGAAGTGATTGAAAGCAGCTATTTATTCTTTCCAAAGAAAACCACTGCAAGGTTTTCATAGGCCCTGCTGGGCCAATACTATATTCTCCAGGAAGCTAATGTAACCTTTGTGTTCCTTTAATACTAAAGTAAATGGAAGGGGGGGAAAGTGAGATGGCAGTGTTAAAAAACAAACAAATCCTCCCATGCCTGGCAGCCAGCAGAATACAGCTTGAAACCCCATTGATCTTGTGTCTGTTCCCTTTAATGAGCCCACATGGCCAAGTCTGCAGCAGCTCTCTCTAATGCAACTGTAAACCAATGGATCATTTTATGTTCAGATCAATTTGCTTTATATTAGGGGGAATAAGCATGGTCCTCTTAGGCAGAGCTTGCATCTCCTCCCTCTTTGCTTAATTTCTTTAACCAAGGCAGTTTAATTTGTTTAGTTTGACCACTATCTTGAAAAAGACAGTCACTAGATGGCATTTTGTGGGTTTTTCCCACAGTCCCTATATACTTGTTTCAGTGCAGAGTGCAGACCAGAGCCAAGATTTTTTTTTTAAATGACCATTGATTTTGGATGTTTCCATTTTTGAGGGCCCAACTTGAGACACCTAAAAGAGGCTTGATTTTCAGGGGGTGAGTGCTCAGCATTTCCTGAAAACAAGGTCACCCAAAATCATTAGTCACTTTTAAAAATCTTGCCTTCAGGGAGCAGCTAGGCCAGTGATTTGCCCAAAATGTCAGGGTAGAGGGGGTGATATTTACCAGGGATATCATTTTTCAGAACATCTAACTGATTTAGGAGCTTAAATCAAATTTTCAAAAGTGACTTAGACACTTAGGACTAGAGCTTAATTGTCACTGAAAGTAAGTGAGACTTAAGCTTCTAAACCTTTTCACATTTTTATGCCAGCCTCTTGGCTGGTTGTCTTTCAATTACAGGAAGGAGAATGTCTCCCGAAAACATGGGAGTGGTCTAAGTTGAGCTATCCAGAACCACCTTCAGAGGTGAGCCTAAAAGCAATAGGGCATCTAAACTAATATAATTTACACATATTTCCAGTCTCCTCAATGTACATTTTAGGTCAATTTTATTTAGAGTATCTCATATTGCAGGGCAAATTCAGAGGTGATATGTCAGTTAGATCGCCCTTCACAATTTTGACTCCATAGAGCTATGTCCACCTACCCTATCAACATCTGAGGGGTCTAAGTTGGTGTAACTTCAAAGCAAAAATTCTGGAAGAAGAGCTAGGATTTGCCCTTCTTAAACCTTCTTTAAGCACCTGGGCATATGAATTATACCATCTTAGACTCCTTAAAGAGTAGATGGTACCGTAAGTGTAAGGAGCTGTAAGGGAATCTAACTTAAAAACATCTGTGAAAATGGTGCCCAGATTCTTTCACTGTTTTTCCTCCCACTGGTAGTTGGCATTGCTTTAAAAATGAAGCCTCGTTCTGAACAGTTGCATCCAGAGGGTGCACTTTTAGTCTCTGCAATCAACATGGCAAATAAAGGACTTAGACCTGGAAGTTTTAAAAATCTTGCAAAACCATGACGCCACCTAGTCGATCAGTCAGCTTTCAGCAGATTATTTTTTTTGTGTATGCACAAGAACTGCCTTTGCCTTAAACTCGTGTATACTGTTTGTTTGTCCTATCTACTTCCTTTTGTCAGAATATTCCATAATCCAGATGCTCTCCAGGAAAAAAAAAAAAAACCAAAAAACCTTCTCCTGTTATCTAGTCAAACCTGCTGGCTCTTAAACAGCAGCAAAAAAGATCTCTGAAGAGCATTTCATGCTGGTTAGAGGGGCTGGATTAACAACCCTGGACAATGAAGTGCTCTATTAAGATGCAGGGGCGGGGCAAGGTTCCCCCTCAATGGAAGACTCTCCTCAGGCTAGACCATTCTTAACAGTCCATTTAGTCCTTGGCTTTTTTGGCTGAGGCTGCCACCAAAAGTGACGGGTGGTGGTGTTGATGAGAGCGCATTTCCATCTGGGAGTCAAGATGAAGGCATCGTATTGTTTCACGCAACCATCAAAGGGAAAGGACATTTAGTCACTCTCAGTGGGTTCCATTCATACCAGTTACTTCCTATATGACGTAATCCCTTCTAAAATCTGTTGTCCTTCGAATTTAGAATTATTTATTATTTGCATTACACTAGCAGCCAGTGTTCCTAAACACGAGAGCACGGGGATCATTCTAACCTATTCAGGATTTATATATAGCCATGATTCCCATAGCATCTGACACCTCTGATTGTGCTAGGTGCAGGACAGACAAATTATGAGACAGTTTACAGTCTAAACAAACAAGGTAAATCAAGGACTGCGTGAGGGTTAAGAAAGGCACAGTGAGGGAAAGAACTTCTGCCAAGCCGCCCGCGCCATTGTGGTCCTTAAAATTCTCCTCTGCTATGATGCCTACAAAAAAACTCAACAAAGGTTAGGCAGCACAGGAGTGCTACAACCATTGCTTTTTCTTGCTTGAACTATTTTTACCTCATTGTTACCTTGCACTCCTCCATCTGTTCTTGTCTTATACTTAAACTGGAAGCTCCTCAGGCAGACATTGTCTTTTTCATATATGTTTATAGAGCTGCTAATACAATGGGCTCCTGGTCTATGAACAGATCTCCTGGATTAAACTCTTTGGGGTAGGGACTGCCTTTTTGTTCTGCATGCGGACAATGCCTAGCAAAATGGAGTCCTGGTCCATGACTAGGGCTTGTAGGTGCTACCAAAATACAAATAATTAGTGTAGGTCAGATCAAAGCTTGGAATAGATCCCAAGATGCCTTAGTCCCAGTCCAGTACTCTATCCACTAGATCACTCTTTCTCATGCTGCTTATGGCTTCTAGCCTCCTTTTTCAGCATCTGAACTCATCCTAGTGGATTGGCAGGAAAGATCTGTGCAAGAACAAAGATAATGAATTTACAGGAAGTAAAAACACTGCAACCTCTGTGTCCCTCATTTACACAGGAGATGATTTGCAGCATTGCAATACCCAATGGGCTTTCTAATAAAGGAATGAATAGAACAGGCATTCCTGGCCCTCTAACTTGATTTTTAGTGTGTTGATGTGTATGAAATTATTTAGTCAGAGAGAAAAGAGATTGAACTGATTTTCTGAGAGGTAATATCACACTCTATATATTGAAAACCATAGTAATTTGATAGCAGCTGTCACCTCCATCCCATAATCTTCTACTTAAATAAACTGCCATGGAACAAGAGGCCTGTCTTTAATTTGATCTGCTATTCTTGTTGGAAATACCTCGTAGCTGGTGGCAGCTGATGACACCTGGCTTTGGGGACATTGTTAATGTCTGTATAGTCAGGGTCTGTTTTGTGTCTCACTTCCTTTCCATCATTTTCCAAGGACAGGGAAGACCACTGGACACAGACACCTCTCAAATAGCTGCGAAGGAAGATATCGTGCACCAGAGGCCTGCTGTCTCATGCTCTAAGAAGTGAGCCAACTTCTAATTATTGGGCATTAAGATGAAGCTTTCCCTTTAAGGAAGTTATCCCATAACGGTAGGGTTTCTTGTACCTTCCTCTGAAGCTTGTATTGACTTCAGTTGGAGACTAGTTGGACCACGGGTCAAGTCTAGTCTGGCAGTTCTTACGAATGGAATAACTGACATTCTGATATGCTGGTGGTTGTGGTGTATGAATCTAAAGGATAATGTATTTATCATTACACACATCCCTGTGTGTTAGGGCACTACTATTATGCCCATTGTATAGATAGAGAATTGAGGCACAAAGTGACCTGACCGAGTCTGTGACAGAGTCAGTGCTAGAACCTGGATTTCCCAGATTGTAGGCTAGTGATTTAACCATTAGATCATCCTTCCTCTCAAGTTAAACTCTTGAATGTGTCCACACTATTTGTCTAGACTTCCCTGCTCAGCCAGGAGATCATATGAGAACTTGAAATTAACAAACATGGGCTATTAAAGAAGTTATTCCAGGCACCATATGCTCATGGGGAAGTGGAGCCTGAGAAGGTTGCTTTTTTCTTCCATGTTACTCACTTATTGTCTAAAATGAGCAGGCTTACTGCTCCTTAGAACCATGCACAGCAACCATGTGGCCAATCAACTACACTTTGCAGAGTCTTCCCTTCATCCACAGCAGCAGACATCTAGTCAAAGAACAGCAGCCAAAATGCCCAGGTTCTCCTGGGTAACAGTGTCCTTGGGAACCAGTTTTTGCAGGGTGAAAGATGTCTTCCCCCTGTATTACAAAAGGGGTGGAAGGAGAAATTGGATGATGGAAAGGAGAAGGCTGCAAAGAGGGTGTTTGGAAGACACTCCTATTGTGATTCTATAGATGGCTGGACCTGAAAAAGGGGTTTAGTTAGGTTAAAGAAGCATCCTACAGTGTGGATGCTCAGATAGAATTCTTGAGTTAATAAAACCTGAGTTCTTAAAGATATTTATTTTATAATCTCTACTGCTCCCTTGCTCCCCCTGTATTTTTCTCTCTCCCTTAGCCATGGTATTTCTCGATAGGCCAGTTTCCTCCCCATCGCCTGACCTGCTGGAGACATGCTCTTGTTTGCTGTGTTCTATCACTCCATGATTTTTTTGACTCTGTATTTTCAAGTTACCTTATTACATACAGGGAAGGAGGAGATGGAAATCCCCATATTTGCACTTTTTCCATGTGGCTTATTGCTGTGTATTCACACAACCCCAGAGCCAATTACTTCTGCTGCTCCTAAAGGTAATGATAATTTGGTAATAATGAGTGGAGCAGTTTTAATAATAACACTAATGACAAATTGCAGCCTATTAGGCCGATGCACATATGGATGTGGATTATGGGTGGGAAGGTCCATTTCCACGTGCTTCCAGAGAAATAACAAGAGGAGTTGAGCAACTGTGTCTCGGGAGGGGGAAGGTTTGTTTGGGGCCTAGTACCCAGGATGCATGGCCTGGGCAAATGTCAGCTAAACAGATGGCTCTCTATTCCTGCTGGCGAGTGAGTTTGCTACAACAGCAGGTGATACATATGGACTCACGTGCTGACCTGCTTCCTCCCGTACGCTTCTAATTAGATCTTGTGGGATTCGGGAGTGAGATGCATCAGGATTTTTAATTGTCCTGCATCCTCTGCTTTGCTGCTGTGGCAACATGGGAAATGATCCATAGGGTGACTCAGACACTCCCTGCCTTCTGTCTGGGGGCGGCCAAATTTGCATTTAACCACCTGAGTGCTGGCAGGCTGCAGTGAATCTGCATAAAAGAGCTGCTTCTAGGGACAGAGCTGCATCTCAAATAAGTGAGTCCCCATAGTGATGGTGACCTGGCACTGACAGAGCATGATTCATCCCCAAATGCTCTGCGAGCTCCATACAGATGTACACAAACCTCTTCATCCGACTCTTCCACGGCTGGGAAGGAATACCACAGTTGATCAGCAGCACCCAACACTGTGGAGTTCTATAGGGCAGGGAATAAAGACAAGTACTGCAAGTGCCTGTAAAAAGCCTCTGCAAGTAGCAGGGCATTACTCCTCTGCAATCAACCCTAGAAGCAGTGCCCCATAGCTAACCAAACTGCTCCATCGTTGTGGCTTATTGTCTCAGTAACAGGGCCCTGTGAAACTACCTCCCCAGCGGAGGGAAATAGCTGAACTGCAGCATCTCATCTGCTGACTGTATCACCATCAGTTGCTCATTCTTTTGATATTCTCCCTCTATCCAAAGCATGGAAAATCCTTGAATGTTGGCAAAAGGTCTTACAAAATGGGAAATATCTAAGACCCATGAACTCTGCTGGGGTGAAATTTCTCTTGGTGGGTAGTGGCCTCGGTAATAGCTAGTAAAATGGCATGGAAGCTCAGCTGCTGCCTCGTGCCCCTCAGAAAGATGGTTGGGAGTAAACCTGAATTGCATGCTATTCTTTCTGAATAGCACGTGTGGATTTTCCCAGTTTTAGAACAGAAATCCCACTTGGTAACATCTAGAGCAGTGAAATCAAAATGCTGCTCACAGTGCTGGCTTCTGTAGACAGTTGACATGCAATTAATTGTCCAAGTATCATAACTGCCATCTGTATGAAAGTCCGGGTGCTTCTCCTTTCCCCCTCCCCCCCAATTGCCTTCCTTCCTTGTGTCTTGGTGGTTGGGGCTGTCACAGACAGAACTGTTGTAAGCTGGATCTCAAAATCTTTTCATTAACTGTGTGCTTAATTTCCCCGCTGGCCTTAACCCGAGGATGCGCTATACTGGGCCAGACTGCCAGCCTGTCAAGTCTGGTGTTTTGTTTCCAGCGGTGCCAGTGCTGTAATGTCTCAGTTACAACCCTTCAATCACGACCCTTGTACCTGATAGCGAAATACGTAGCTGAAGTGCATCGATCATGTGTGCACTGCATGAGTATCTACGCAGAACTCATTAGACTTCCAAAGTCCCGCTTAGCTGTGCACTGGTTCAGTGTTTGACATGTTACCAACCAATTATGGGGAAGCCTGTTCTTGGAATGGGTCCTAGGAAGGGATAGCCCTGGGATGCTGACCTAGTTGAGGTACCAGAGGATGCCATGTGACCTGATAACGAGTCTGGCCAATGTTGTAATACTGCCCATATCCATGTCGGTGGGATTAGTGTTTAAGGAGATTCCTTCCTCTTTGTCTAAGTAAGAGAAGGAACCTACAAAGGAGGCAGCTTGATATATTGACGGACTTGCCACTGGTAGCCCCTCTTAAGTGATTCGAATGTGTCCAGTCGGATGCATTAGTGTTGTCTTGTTGAAGCTGTGGGATCAGGCAAGGTGTCATGAATGTGAAGTCAGACATGCGCCTTTCCTATCACATGAGCTGCCCTCTTTTGTTTTCAGGTTTCAAAGGATTCTTTTTTAACTCGAACTCTTCCACAAAAACATCAGTTCTGGCTGAGTCCAACCATGACCGATTTCAGCCCAAGAAGTAGTTTTTCTGCAGCTGTTGTAAGCAATTGAAATAGAGGTTTTAGAATTAAAATTGTTTCTTAAAGGGGCTCTGTCAAGATAAAAATCGTACTCAGTGGAACATGTACCAGGAGAGCCAGGCTCACGTCCCAACTCTGCCACTGACGAGTGGCATGACTTTGGACAAGTAACTTACGGCATAATTTTCAGAAGGGCTGAGCACCTGCAATTGACATTGAATTTAACACATATTACAGGTCTGCAGCACCTGTGACAAATCAAGCTATTAAACTCTGTGCCTCAACTTCCTCACCTCTCAAGTGGGGGCAAACTGCATAATTACCAGCATTTGTAGAGTGCTTTGAGATCCATGGACAAAAAGTGCTATGTCTGTACATGGTATTTTCACTGATAGCTAGTTACACCTATTGATTCTGATGCAACAGTCAGTCCACTGCTTCTGTTTTTAGGTCTCCAGCACTGCAGGGAAGTGTTTTTCTCCCTCATCCTTACTGCCTGAAAATAAAACAATTATAAAGGCTACAAGCCCTCTGAGGGAGCGCTGCTTTTGTTCTATTAATCTTTTATTTGGTGTACAGGTAGCACTCAACTTTCTTTGCCACAGTTCCTCCTGCAACCCAGGATCTGGTCTGGTTTGGGGGGGATAAACTGCTTTGTATTTTCTCTGCCTACTAGGCAGTCTTGCCCAGGAGATGAGATTTGTTTTTAAGTCAGGATCTGATTGTGGCTTTATTTGTTCTCCCCCTGGCTTCATTTAAAATGGGGCTTCACCAACCTGTGAGCAGTAATGGTTTCTCCTGTCACTTTGCCACAATGAGCGTTCCTCATTAATGCCCTAATTCAGCAAGATACTGGTTAGCAATAGCAGCAATCAATTAAAGTAGCACCTAGATGTCCCCAAGTGAGATTACAACCCCTTGTGCTAGGCACCGTACATACACATAGTAAGAGACAGTCCCTACCCCAAAGAGCTTGCAATCTAAAGAGGCAAGACTGGAGTGGGAGGGGAAAGAGAAGCACAGAGAGATGAAGTTCCTAATGTCGCACAGCAGGGCAGTGGCAGGACCACAGCCAGAATATGGATCTCCTGATGCTTCCTGGAACATGTGGCTCCCGTTCCTGACTTTTAAGCATGTGAGCAGCCCTGTTGAATTCAATGGGACTAGTCATGTTTAAAGTTAGGCATATGCTTAGGTACCTTGTTGAATTAAGGCCTATGTTATTGCAGATTGTTCCCGGTTACTTTTATTTATAGGGGCTCTGAATTAATATTGGATTTACCCATCTGTACAATAAGGTGTCTGAGACCTGGTGGATCTGCTTTGCTGGGATCTTTACCAAGAAAACACTTAGAGTTTTGGAGGTTTGTGTGAAATGCCATTGAAACCACCAGGTGAAAACTGATATTTGTGAGTGCCGCTCAGGATTCGGTTGGCAACATACTCTAGTAGCTAAAGCATTGACTGAGATGCTGGAGACGGGGGTCTTGGTCCCAGCTTTGCCACTGCCCTGTTGTATGACTTTAGCAAGTCACTTCACCTCTGTTGCTTCTCCTGGCCTTGGTCTGTCTTGTCTATTTAGACAAAAGTGTAAGCTCTTCAAAACAAGAACTGTCTGTGTGTGTGTATTTGTACAGCACCTATCAAAATCTACGTCAGATTTTTGTTAAGCCCTTGAGGTGATACAATAAAGCAAAGGATTGGCTGACTGCTGCAAAGAAGTGCTCAAATAATTTGGTGAGCAATATTTGGCTTTTGATATAGCTGGTTAAATAGAGGAGGAAAAAAATTCACCACAGATCTACTCCACTGCTGACTGGAATTAATTGTTGGATAAACTACTTAGAATATTAATCTGCCAGTAATCAAAAGATTCAAGAATCTGATAAGCACTTTCATGGAAAGAGTCTAAATTTTGAGGTCTTGTGGAAACCTGAGACATGGCATATTTTGCACAGCATGGGCTCTAAACTGGAGCATCTTGCATGGTTTTAGTTCTTCCTGTTCTCACAGGGTAGTTTATGTTGGTTGATTAGTTGACACTGATAAAGTGTTTTGAGATCCTCAAATGAAAAAGGCTGGAAAAACACCCAGTGTTTGTACTTTCCAATACAGACTGACGACTCACTTTCTCTCCATCCCCATGCCCCAGCAATTATTTTGTTCTGCTGTAACTCTGTGTTTGTAAATTACTTGGAGATCATCTTGGAGAAAATAAAATAAAATCCCGTGTCTTGGGCAGACAAGAACAGCTTGCACCGTGCACATTAACGTACAGCTGTGTGTTTGTTTGGCTGGATGAGGTTGTTTTGTTTGACTATGGAGAGGTTTCAGATGCTGAAAGTGTTTCACAGTTGCAGCCATTTGAAGAAGGCAAGAAGAACATTCATTTTCTTTCCCCGGCTGCAAAACATCAGTAATTAGCGAGGCATTCTCTAACCAAGATCAAAGCACAGGAAGAGATGCTGAAGACTGCAAAGGCAGGAGGATGCTAGAATGAATTCTTCATCTCTCTTGGTCCCCAAAAGACTGATTACAACAGGCAATGCAGGGTTGATGAGGGAAGTCAGCTCTCTGATAAGATATATCTACCATTTTCATTCTTCTTTTCAGGGGCAGAGGGAAGTGTCTAGTACTGTTTTAATGTTATACATCCTGTTAGGATGGCATAACCAAATTTGGTTCAGAATCCAAGTGCAAACTTCCCAATTTCTGCATTCATTCAGAATCAGATCCAGGTTTTTCTGGTTATTAACAGGTGCTAGGCACCTATAGCTCCAATTCAAGTAATCTTTGAAAATTAGGCTATTAGAACTCATCTCTAATTTTTCCTTCTACAGAGTGTCATGTACATCGGGAGCACCACATAAATAATAAATGATAGGAGATAGAGCACACAGCTTAAGAGCTTTTTTCCTCCTTGCTCTGTTATTTCTTCTCATTATATGGTTTCTCTTTTATGCTACCACCTTGAAGATGGAGGCCCATGAGAGTAAGCCTAATTCAAGTCTCATTTCCCTTTTTTCTCTTTTTGTGGTCTCTGCTCAGCACCCACACTTAGTTAAGAAGCTTACGGCATGTGTGGTACCCAATACTTGTGGGCAGTCTGACATCCATTTTATGATGTTGTAAACTCTGACCTTCATACTGGGGTTAATTCACAGTAGTCGATGGAAATTCTGGCTTCAGAAGTGATAAAAACAGTCTCACTGCATGGTTAGCATGGGTCGCTGCAGCAAAAGGACGTTCGAAATGCAGTTGTCCAGTGCCTTCTTGTGATGGTTATTTGTAAATAGATTGGGTGTGGGGGGGGGTTGTGCAGCTCACCTCTGTGTCTCCTATAAACTGACTCTACTTAGTACCAGGGGCGAAAGGAAGGGGAGTGGGAGAAAGTACATGTCCCAGTCTTCTGCTGAAAGTGGAGGGAGGGGAGCTCCCTCTCCTTCCCCTGGCTTGACTAAGCAGCACTCCCTTAGAATGGCCTCTTCTCCTTAGCTGGAGCAATGAGGGCTTACCCTGCTGATTGTCATCTTTAACCACTGCATGGTAGGGTTAGAAATAGGGGACCGCAGAGCCTTTATGTCCATGGGACGATGGCAGCCCACACCAAGGTCACAATTTTAGCTTTTGTCTTCACTAGAAAATAGCGAGTTAGCACCAGACCTTGAGGAGTCACAGTAACTAACAAGATGGTGATTCAAGGGATAAGTTGTGATCAACATCATCTCAGCTAGTTGGGGGAAGGAATTCTGATACAATATTGAACATGACTTACCCCTCTCTGTAGTGACTGAAAAGTAGTGGGCAGCAGGATTTTAGTTGACATGACTCCTCAAGGTTGTGCTCTAACCCCATGTAGCCATCTAGTGGAGACTAGCCCTTAGTTTTGCTTTTACTGTAGGACCTTAACTTGTAGATAGTGACATACCATTTTGAGTAGTGGGTATGACATTCAGCTCCTCCTTGGGTGTCTGAATGAAGGATTTTTGTTGAGCCCAGTTTAATCTTTAGCATCCGGATCCTCAGTGGCTATAAATCATTGTATTCTGATTTACGCCATCTGAGGAGCTGGCCCCAGATATAGAAGGTCTTCTGCAGCTACAAATCCCACATCTGCTGTGATGCCTACAAGAAGCTAACCAGGGCTAAGTTGAATGGCAATCAAGGAAAGCTGTAACTACTTTTTTATTAATAAAATGTGGGGGGAGGACCTTTTCAGGTGGTTTGGAGCCATTAGTTGGTAGGCTAATGCTCTGAGTCATCAAAACACTTAAGCATGTCCTTAAGTCTATCCCTATTCAGTAAAGCATACATTGACTTCAATGGGACATAGGCATGTGTAGCCATGTAATCTTATCTTCATTAGTCCCTCTCCCCCATTTCACTCTTCTCCTCTATTGCTTATTACTCTAACTTACGTTTTCTTTCCTAATGAGCCATGATCCTGCAAACACTTAGGTACATGAATAATTTTACACACATGAGTCAGCCTCATTGAGCTCCATAGGATTATGCCTGCATGCCAGTAACTTTATGCACATAAGTATTTGCAGGTTGGAGTCTTATATTATAAGCCCTTTTGAGCAAGGACCATGTCATCCTTGTACCTGTACAGCACCTAACACAATAGATCTCAGATGCTGATGGGGCCTAAGATGCCACTATAATACAAATAATAAAGCTAATCTGAATCCAGGTTTGGATTCTTGACTTCCCCAGAGTTTACAGCTGTTCAGATCCATACATTTGCTCTAGGGTGTCTCTAGTTTATAGTAAAATGGAATCAAAATTCCCTCTGGATTCAGTGTACTGCAATTACAATTTAGTTTCTGGGAAACTGAAGTGGTTCTGTGCAAATAACTGGTATTAGCTTTACAATGGAAAAAGCCTCTTAGTTTTTCTCATTTTATTCAAAAATGCATTTGATACACAGCAGCCTAGCACATCACACCTTATTGATGTGATATAAAGCTATCCTGCTTCAATACCATTCATACTCCTGCTCAGACTCCACAAAGTGCTTTTGTTAAGCAGTTTAGTCAGCCAGTAATACAGTCGTGCTCCAAGCCCGAGGAGTAATTATTGACTGACTGTCTCTCCAAGCCTGGTTAGACTAGGAAAAACTCCCAGGGTCAGTCAGTTACCTCTAAATCCCCTTTAGAATCTCTTTTTAAATGTTCTTTGGCAGTAAATTTTTTTCTTAAATCAGTATATAAAAAAATGACACCATTGTGTCAGATTCAGTGAACACCAGTTGTAGAGATTCTGTCACTTCTAATGATCAAATAGAAATGTTTAGATTCTCATCAGACATGTGGCATTAACAAGATGAAATTTAACTCCTAACAAGTCCAAATCTTCATCACAGACAAAAAAAAATTCTAGTGAATGGGATTCTATCTCTGTTTCTTGCTTTCTGCTTTCACCACATTTGCTTTTGAGGATATTGCAGCAGAAATGTAACATGTTACTAGGGTCATACAGAACTCTGTGGTTTCAGTTACATATTTATATATTAGGCCACTTCCTCAACTGGTCTAAATCCACATAGCTGTATTGAAGGCCCACTAATTTCATCAGCCCTAGAGATGAAAGAAATATTTACAAGTAAAATTCAAAGGGCACATCTTTTGAACATGTTCACCTTTTATAGTCTTAGACTATAGACAGTCTGATAGAAAGGCAGTCATTTTCTATTAGATTCTGCAGGGCAGTAAAGTCATTGTTTCCGGTAGTCTAATATCAAGCCAATTTCTACTCTTATAATTACAGTGTTTGCTAGTTTCTGAAGAGCTCAGTTGTGTTGCCTTTGAACACATGGTGTCTGAAGGTCCCTGGACTGAGTTGCTAGCCTGCTGAGACAGTATGGCTTTTTCCAGAAGAAATGCTCTTAGCTCTCCATGGCAATTTCCCCTTCATTAGGAGGAAGTCGTCTTTATTTCTGGCCCAATCAGTTTCAGTGAATTCTACTTAGTCAAATGAGGGCCTTCCTTTCCCAGAAGGAGAAGTTTAAGTGTTGGATAAAGTCCCTCATGGCAGGCATTCTCTGCTACCCATGGAATATAGGATTCACTTGACTAACTCAGTGAATTCAGCTGGATTTAGTACCACAGTTCAACTTTCTGCAGTGGGCTGTCTGAGCCAGCCAATGCAGTTACTATGTCTTTGAAATGGCAAAAGGTTTCATTCATGACCTTCAAAATATAAACATCTGTGTGGGTAAATTACTGCGGGAAACGGTGGGATGAAATTAGACAGGGATAGGATGGTTGCAGAGTGACCTGGGGTCATTCTTTCTAGCGCAACCATTTGCAGAATCATTTGGATAGCAGTCAATTAATTTTATTGTTATCCTTTTCCATTAAAAACAAAAACAACCACCAGTAGTTCTTAATGAAATGTTAGGAAATACACAGTATCTTTCTGCCAACATCTCTGACTACATTGTCTGACAGTGAAATATTGAGAGAGAGAGCGAGAGAGAGGGATAAAAGAACACAGATAGTGCTAGGAAAATAACATACCTGCTCTTGAAGCAACCTATAGTCTGACGACATGTCAACTTGATACTGGGGTAGCTCACTACTTTTCTATGCCACTGATATTAATAAAGGGTCTAATTCAGAGACCACTGAATTCTTTCCATTGACTTCAGTGGTCTGTGGATCAGCCTCCTAATGCATAGTTCTCCTGCCACTATGCAGAATAGAATCTCTGTCCTTCTCTAAATGGCACAATAAAAAAGGGTACAATGAGACTGCAGTCAGTGACTGCCGTGGGAATAGTGTCGTTTGCTAAAAGAAATCTTTCCTAATACTGTTGGATCGTGGATTTTGTTTAATCATATGAATCAGAAAAAATATATAGAAAGGGTTTGATGCTGATGAGAAAAATACAGTTAGTGATAAAATATTTGCCATTATTATGTCTTTTTCTTGACTCTGTAGAGCAATAGCTATCAATACCTTAAACTTGCATCTTTCCTCCAGGGAGGCTGTTTATGTTGTCATATGGAAATGTAAGCAATACAGTAATGCTGCTTTCCACTGTTCCAGTTGACTTCCATTTGAGGATATGAAAATGTTCTACCAATATTAATGAATGAAACCTCACTGTTAGGTGAGTGAATGCCATTATCCCCATTTTACTATTGAGGAAACTGAGACAGAGTGAGAAGGAAGCCTATGCCAGAACCTTGATTTTCCATCTCCCATTCCTATGCCTTAACCATAAGATTACCCTTCCTCTCAGGTAATTCCCTCTGCAGTTACTTCACTGATAGTGTAATTCTTCATGTGTTAGGGCATCGTCTGATCACCAGCTGGGGACAGGATGAAATTGCTCCCTTCCCCATGGTATAAAATGTCATGGTTAAGTTAAACTATTTTAAAGTGTATTTGGGGGGGCATCCAGGGCTGACCACTAACAAAGGCATAGTCTTGCGTTAGGTGAATTGTTCTATTTTGTGAGATCTTATATAGTTATAAGAATGTCTATAAATAGGTGTGCATTTAATCAATGAAGGCTTTGCCGCTGACCTCAGTTGGTGCCGGACTAATCTACTAATGCCGGTGAAAGGTGCTGGGTTGACAACCAGGGGTGCTCGCTTTTTCTGTCTTATTCATAGCAGGTACAGCACGGATAGCACTCATCACAGTGATGATTCTCAGCTCTGATCTGGAAGGGAAGTTAATTTTCCGGGGCCCGTTCAGCCCATGGCACCTCTTCTGAGTTTGACAACAAAATTTCTTATTGCTGTCAATTGTGGGGTGATTTCAGTTATTCTTGTCCCCTGGAAACTGTGCTCAATAACATTGGCCACCAAATTGCCATTAGAGGATAGCACCTTTCAGTCACTACTGCCTTGGCTAGATTCACACTGATGACCATGTGGTTAAAGGCTATATAGCCCAACGCCAATCCCCTGAGCTATCTAATCCCTGTCTATAAATAGATCATGTGCGTAATCATCTGCCTTTTTCCTCTACAACGGCTGTAACATCTGTGCAGCTAGAGATAGCAAAGTGTAATTCTTCCAGGTGTGGAGAGCTTGTGATAATGGGATCAGAAATATACTTTATTTTCCTGGCTTAGAAAATGTCAGAAGACAATGCCAATATGAGGCAATACAAATATGACACCAAATGCCAGTGTTCTTGTATCTTTCTTGGCTTCTGAACTGGTCACATTTGACAAAGATAAGTTAAAAACGATACTGGATTTTCTAATACAAAGGCTACAGCAGTTGCTTACCAACGAACAGATGGTTTGTCAGTATCTTCCTGTGATCTGATACAGCTTCCAGAACTATTCGAAAGTGTCTGTGGAAATACAGTCAACTGAGAGATATGATATGCTTTGTATTTCTATAGGATATTCATCCATAGAACTCAAGCTGTTTTACAAAAGGGTGTGTGGTGTGTGTGTTGTTATCCACATTGTACAAAAGTAGAAGCTGGCCTACGGTCACATAGCAAGTGAGTGTCAGAGCTGGAATTATAAACTCTGTCCCATGGTTCCCAGTCTTCTGCTATGATCATTTGAGCAAAGACTATGAACTCTCCCTGACAGAGCTAGGAAAAGAACCCAGGAGCCCTATCTCTCAACTAGCTATTCAATTAGCTAGACTGCAGATGCCCAGATATTTCATACACGAACAATAATTAAAGCAATAAACATTCTGAATACAAATTGTATGTAAAGTTGGTTGAGAAATGATGCTTCCCTCCTCCCCCCGGAAAAACTTTAACAACAATGAAAAACCTTTTTAAAACATTCTGAGAATAATTTCAGGTTTTCATAAATAAGTGGAAAAACTGAAAGCCCATAAAACTCAAAAGCTTTCATGTTAAAGCAAAGATTTTTGTTTTCATTTTTTTACTCAAAAACACAAACATTTTCATCAAAACCAGAAACGTTTTTTCAAGAAATTTTGTTTTTGTCAAAAATCCACATTTAAAAAAAGAAAACTTGGAAACATTTTGTCCAGCTCCGATTGAAAGTTCTTCGTGTTGCCCTGCTCTTACTAGGAGTAACTTGAAGAGTACCCTGTAAAGGATCATTTTCTCCATTTGATGGAAAGAATCTTCCCCACGTGGGCTGGGCTGTGTAGCAAGCCCTGTTGTCTCTGGCTGACAGCCTATTGTCCTATCAGATACTAGCCACCATTTTGTGGAAAGCTTTCAGACTTCACATGCGATGTGCGGTGACTGACTCTGGAGAGAGGCAGGGGACAGGAAGCCCACCAAGGACAGCAGTAAGGTCTCCTTACAATGTTTTTCTGCCTCAACCTGGCCCTTGTTTACTTATGACCAAAAGACTGACTGAGGAGTTCTACTTATAATGGGACAGATTCTGCCATCTTCACTCATACCTCTCTCTACAAATAGCTGCACTGAAATCAGTGGGACTGTTTGGGGCATGAAGGGGACTCAGGATACCAAGAACAACCAAAACGAAGAGGAAAAATCAAAGGCTGATTTACTGGCTGTTGAAGAGAACTTCCAGAGCAAGTACTGTCTGTTTGCATGGGTGGGAAAACAATGCAGTTCTGAGTGTCTGAGAGGGCATTCATTACTGATAGAATCGTGCAAATGTTCCTGGTGAATAGATTTCAGTTCATTTGCATGGTCTTTTACATAGGAGCAAGGGTCTTTCATAGGTTCTTATCAGATAGAAACCCAACCATTTGAATCCCTGAACTGTTCAATTATGTCAATGTAAGAGGGGGGTGAAGAACTGGCAGTGGATGGGAAGAACCAAAGACAAAAGACTACATGGTCTCAGGAGGAAAGAGAAGAGTGGAGTTCAGAATCAAAAAGGAGGAACAGAAGAAGTTGTAACAGGAAGTATTAATATAAGGAAAGTGGGGAAGCGAATAAACAAAAAAGACTTAAAAACAAACAGAAAAACTAAAACCAAGAAAAAACAAAACAGGACACAATCAGATAAAGCCACAAACATCATAATACACCGGGATTAAAACACAGCACAACATTGGAAAGTACAGCACTAAACTGGAAAGCACCCAGAGGATGGATTTATTTTACTTCACAGGCAAGATGAGTCAGAGTTAAAAGAAGGGGGGAAAATAAGCATCTCAAAAGGAAAAGAACACAGGCCAGGGAAAAACAGGTACTTAATTTGCATTTCAATATAAACACAGAATTATAAAGAGTGAAAATCAAAGCAAACAAGATTTCAGGCAAATAGATTGATAAGACACGTAACACGTTACCACAGGTGTTTTGCTCTTACATTGCATCTTTCTCTCTCTCTCTCTCTCTCTCACCTTTTCATCTCACACCTCTGTTCTTCTGCATTTTGATTATTTAGAGCCCTGCAAAGATTTAACTAGGTGAATGAATTTACTCATATGAGTAATCCTACTGACTCCACATAAATACTCCCAGCCCCCACCAGCAAATGAGTAATTTTAATCATAGGGATAGTCCCAATGAACTCAAGACGATTACTCATGTGAAGGTTACTCACCTGTTTGCATGTTTGCAGGAGCAGCTTCTTAGACTGTCAGCTCTTTGGGGCAGGGCCCATGGGTGCTATTTGATGATAGGGGCTTTTACAGTCTTGTAAATGAAAGCTTAATAAGATCCAGTGGCTAGAACTTGAGGTTAGACAAATTCCACCTTGAAATAAGAGACAGTTTCCTAGGGGTGAGGGTTATTAAACATTGGGACAGCTTATTAAGGACAGTGGTGGACTCACCATTACTTGGAGTCTTTAAAATCAGATTAGATGTGTTTCTAAAAATATGCTTTAATCCATTTTCTGGGGAAAATTCCACACCTTTGCATACAGGAAGTCAGACTATATGATCATGGAGGTTCCTTCTGGCCCTAGGGTCTATGCATCTATTAATCTATGATATCCTGGCCCAAGTGAAGATAATGGAAGTTTTGTCCTTGACTCACTGGGGCCAGGATTTCACTATGTGTCTTGCTGCATCCCTGCAGAGTGCCTAGCTCAGTGTGGTTGCTATATTGGCACTCTAGACTATTTCCTCTTGCCACCCAAAGGTAGTTCTAAGCATGATGAGTCCTTCGATCATATATCCTAAACCTGAAGATTGCGTTTGTTATGCTGCTACTTCCCCCATGAAAATCTGTCATGTCCAGAAATCAAAGAAGAGATCTTTCCCTCTGGGCTCAGGATCAAAGGACATTGATTGAATGCCAGTGAATATTAGGGAGAAAAGACCCCCATGAGGTCTTCTGCAAGCAATGTAAAGTCAGTCTATCACTGTGTACTGATTCCTCCCACATCTTCAGTCTGTTAGATATAATACACGCAATTATCTGTCCAAGGTGGGTCCCTGAGCCATAAGCATGGTGTGAGATTTTATTCTTGACCCCACTCTAGATATGAAACAGATCCTTTCCAATCAGGGGCAAGATCTTTTTCCACTGATTAGACATTGAGGCAGATCACAGCCAGCAACTAATAACCATTCCTCACTGGAATACGGATAAATCTAGACTAGATGAACTTACTATAAAATCGGTGCACAACTCGTTGGAAAAGCGTACTCAGAGAGAGTAGTTATCAATGGTTCACAATTGAGCTGGAGGCGCATATAGAGTGGGTCCTGCAGGGATCTTTATGGTCCAGGTCTAGTCAATATCTTCACAAATGATTTGGATAATTGCATAGAGAGTATGCTCATGAACTTTGTAGATGATACCAAACTGGGATGAGTTGCAAGCATGTTGGAGGACAGGATTAGAATTCAAAAAGATTGTGACAAACTGGAGAAATGGTCTCCAATAAATAGAATGAAATTCAACCAGAACAAATGCAAAGTACTACACTTAGGAAAGAATAATTCTTTGCACAAATACCAAATGGGAAATGACTGCCTAGGAAGGAGTACTGCAGAAAAGAATGTCGGGGTTATAGTGGATCACAAATTAAATATAAGCCAACAATGTAATACTATTACAAAAAGCGTGAACATCATTCTGGGGTGTATTAGCAGGCAGGTTGTAAGCAAGACACGAGAAGTAATTCTTCCACTCTACTCAGCATTGATAAGGCCTCAACTGGAGAACTAGCTCTGGGCACCACACTTCTGGAACGATGTGAACAAATTGGACAATGTGCAGAGCAAATGATTAAAGATCTAGAAAACACGACCTCCAAGGAAAGACTGAAAAAAAACTGGGTTTGTTTAATCTGGAAAAGGGAAGATTGAGGGGGTGGGAACATAAATCTTTACGTATGTAAAAGGTTGTTAAAAAGAGGAAGATGCTAAATTGTTCTCCTTAACCACAGAGGACAGGACAAGGAGTAATAGTCTTAAATTTCAGCCAGGGAGATTTAGGTTAGAGATTAGGAAAAACTTCCTAAATGTCATGATAGTCAAACACTGGAAGAAAATACCAAGGGAGGTTGTGTAATCTCTATCATTGGAGATTTTAAGAACAAGTTAGACAAATGCCTGTCAGGGATGGTCTTAATAATACTTAATCCTGCTTCAGTTCAGGGGACTGGACTAGATGACCTATTGAGGTCCCTTCCAGTCCAACATTTCTATCTCTCACCCTGCCAAGCCATCCTCCTTGTTTCAGATAAGCTGATGTTACCTCAAAACAAACAAACAAGCAAATAAAGCAGATATGAAAACTAATAAGGGATAATATAACTGATCAAGTGGCAGGAGATGGTAAGGGCTTGTGTTTGACACAGCTGTAATGACACTGCTGATAAAAGGGAAGCTGCAGTTTAGCATAGATAGACTTCTCAAACACTGCAAATTACACAACAAGGGGGAAAAACCAGAGCAGAATTAATCACTACCTGGAAAACAATTTCACACTAGACTAAACAGAGAAGAGATAAAAGAAGAAAATGTTTGTGTGGGACAGTTAGTAACCCAGGCTTTGATTTAAAAAAAAAATAAAAAAAAGTCAATTAACTTTAACTGTGACTGAAATGCACTCTATAAATAAAAAACTTTTTTTAGGGTGGGGGAGAGTTTAAATTAAGTAAAGATCGTAGGATGATGCTTTTTGATTATAAAGTTATAAGGTTATGCTGTAGCTTGCTGTAATGGTATCTGAGGGATGCATACAACTTAGATGCATTTGAATGAGTTGGAGAAAAGGACGGATAACGGAAGTATATCAGTAGAGGGAGTGAACAGGAGAGTATATCAGTGACTTGCAGACAAGGCTGTAACATAAAGGAAATGAATATCTACATAGGCATTTAAAATAAATAAAATAATATACTAACTGAGTCTCTAAGATTGATCACCTACACTTATCTGACAGGGTGTTTATCCTTTCTGAAGCTCACCTGGCATGTAGGAGGCACAAAGCCAAGTGGAGGAGGAAAAGAATTTATCAAATGAAGAAGCTTTGTGGGATTTCAAGTTCATGGATGGTGAATGACTTTGAGGCTGTTCTCGATGCATGCTGGATGGAAATCATTTTTAGAAGCCTTAGCAGGCTTTAACCTCAGCTATCAGTTAGATAACATAGTCCAGTGGATAAGGCACTAGGCTGGGCATCCAGAGAAATGGGTTCTGCTCTTGATGAGGAGGTCCAGGGGTCAGGTCACTACCCTAGGATCCCGAAGGCCTTGGTTTAATTCCCTACTTTGCCACTGACATATTATGTGATCTTGAGTAAGTCAATTAGTCTGGCTGGCTGCCACAGTTCCCTTGTCTGTAAAATAGGGGTATTACTGCTGCTTTACCTCATGGGGGTGTTGTGGGGTCCATATAAGGCTTTGATAGATTCAGCTACCTTGTGTGTGTCACTGATTCCTTCTGTGTCTCAGCTTCACCACTAAAAGTTCAGTAATCACCACTATTTAGCACACTTTTTTCTTAAATATTTAGAATGGATTTTACAAGGGGAAAAATACCAACACTGTAATCACTGACGTGCATTTTCCCACGTTGCCTTCTATGATGATAGAGTGACTCATCAGAAAAAAGAAAAAGCTCCCCAAGTGCAGTAGCACTGGCTTTTCTTTGAGGGGACAATGCTTTTAACAAGAAAGACAGAGCAGGCCCTAAAGGCAATCGTGGAAGCCTCATTACTTTAGTAGTTTACAACCAGGACAATCCTGTCCTGACTGCTAGGCTTGGGACTATTCTTCCAAAAGAGCCGGGCCAACCCAGAAAAGCAGCGGCAAAGGCTGGTAGCAGCAGCAACTGTTACAAGAGGTGAGGCATTTCAATTCAAGTAACTTTAAAATAACCTTTAGAGCATCTTCCACTCCATGGTTTCAGTGTGCTTCCTCATCGTTAATTAAACTTTGTATCACCTCCAGAAAGTGGGTATTGTTTGTTTTCCAGATTGGAAAACAAATACATAGAGAGGGGGAAATGATACCTAGGCCTGGGCCACACATTTTTTATTTTCCTATCACTGTGTCAATTAGGGGTGTGATTTTTTTTTTTTTTACTGAAGTGGTTATACCAGTTCAGCCCCTAGGGTGGACTCAGTTGTACTGATATAAAGGTGCCTTACTCAGCATAATATATTCCCCTTCCCTTGCAGAATTAGCTATAGTGGTATAAGGACGTGTCTACACTAGTAGGTAAAGCTATATCAGTATATTATGCTAGCAATGGTTATCCTAGTGTGCACTCAGTGTATAACAGCAAAGCTGTGCTTTTATCAGTACAGCCTATTCCATTTCTAATAAAAGTGTGGTCTTGCCAGTATAACTGTGTTGAAATGAGGGGTTTTTGCCAGCACAACTATGTCAGTCAGGGCTCATGCCTCTTCCTACTCCTGATTGAGCTATGCCATCAGCAATCTGTAGTGTAGATGTGGCTTAAGGCACCTTTACACTGATAAAAGGGGGATTGTATTGCTATAACTATGCTGGTATAGGTAGTGTTGCAATATTTGTGAGTTAACAAGCCTTACGCATCGCCACAGCATCTGAGCACCTTCATCCAAAGATACCAAATGAGTCAGTGATACAGGGGACAAATACGCAGCAGCTGGACAGGTGCTTCCCCGGCGCGGATAGATAGACCCATGCTAGCTTCGCTCAAGCTTACATGCTAAAAATTGCAGTGTGGCCACCATGGCAGGAGTGGTGGCTTGGGGTAGCTGCTCAAGTACAATCCCAGTGGCCCCCTTGGGGACATACTTGAGTGGCTAGTCTGAGCCACTACCCATGCTGTCATGGCCATGCTGCTAATTTTAGGATGTTATCTTGATCAGAGCTAGTGCATGTTGGTCCATCCATGCTGGGGAGCACCAACCCAGCTGCTGTGCAGACATTCACAGAGACAAGAAGCGAGCCCCAGACTCCTGACCACCAGACCCTAGCTCTGCCCAATAGATGGCCAGATTGCATCACTTCTCAGACCTGCAAGTGGAGGAGTGTATAAATTAGATCTATAATAACTATCCGGAATTGTTGGAATTAATCTACGTGAGGTAGAAGCACCCTTCTTAGAAGGGTACTCAGGGGAGAGTAATGGTGGTGCCAGGACTGCCTCTTGCGAATGTGAATAAATCCTGTGCTGCACTGCAGAATTGTAACATATTCTGTGGCGGTGCATTGGGCTGCTATTTTACATTGCACATGCATATAAAATAATTTCTGTCTTTCCATTAAACTTCAGATGGAATCCGACCAACCTTAGGTTTATCCTCCAGGGGCTAACGGACACGTCAGCTTCATCCGTCCTGTCCTGTGAATAACAGAGCCTGCAAGAGGCTGTTCATCATTTTAATGGGATCCTCAGAGTCAGATATTAGGCGCCTCTAATTTATCGGTGCTTTAGGATGAAATCATTACCAAGTGCCTCTGACGGGTTACGTGAGGTCCTTTAATGTAACACTTGGAGCTTTTGATTAATGATCAGCCTGGTAGTATTTTTAAAGCCTGATTTTTTTTTTTCTTTCTGGGCCCCACTGAATGAAGGCATCTTCTTCCCCTTTGTGTCCTGTTGCTGGCACATTGGTCAAACCTTTCCTTTCTGTGCTTTGTCACTGATACTGCTAGTTTGTCCTTGGACACTTCTAGCCATGGGCCATTTCACAAGGGAAGGCCTCTTGTAATCTCTTGACAAGATTTAAAAAGTCTTTTTTGAATTCACGTTAAGGTTGATTCTGTCTCCAGAGTAAGTCTGAGCTGTTTAGCAATAAGAAACTTCCATCCTTCTTGCGTGGGGGGGAACACTCTCTCCAGGACCGCAGTTTCTGTTGTGATTATTGGATTAGGTGCTTATCGCCTCACTTCCTGCACCACCATAAACTAGGATCTTTTCACTACTCCTAAACTAATAGAGTGTCAGATGTGATCAGTACTTGGATGGGAGACCTCCAAAGAAAACCCAGGTGGTGCATGGTACTCTGCAAATGATATCTTCCAGATAAGACACAAAAATCTGAGGCTGTGACCCCTTGTAGTAATTAATGATTGTGTGGCACTTTTTGCAAGTGTAGGAGTGATAATTCTGGTTTCTCAGAGCACTTCTTGCTCTGCACTGTTGTAAGGTGCTGCTCTGCTCTGTTAAACAGATGCTACATTTCACCATGTTGTTAAGAGATTTCAGGCTATTTACTCCATGCAGAGAGGGAGGGAGAGAGATAGAAACATATTAACTAGTGGCTAACACACAGGGCTAGAAATTAGGAGAGCTATATTCCCTTTCTAGGTCTGCCACAGGCTTGCTTTGTAACCCCCCAAAACATTAGATAACCGATTAACCACATTTTTGCCTGTTTTAATCTATTTACATTTTAGTTGTTTCATAGCCATAGTGTTCTACTATCATATTGTGAGAAAAAGCTAAATTTAGCCCACTGTTACCTAGAAACAAGAGAATTGCCATAGTGGGTCAGATCAATATCCTATCTCTGACAGAGGTGAATATTAGATACTGCAAAGAAATTGCAAGAACCCCTATTGTGGGCAATTACAGAACAACCTGCATTTAGCGGACATCCTTTTCTGTCCTGCAGATATCGGTTGGTTTATGACCTGAAGCATGAAGGTTTACATCCAGCTATTACTCTGTTGACTTAACTGGAGTTGTGCCTATTTACACCACACGCAGGTTTGGCCCAATGAATCTAACATCCCATCCATCTGTTAAAACTACATACCCACCAATTTAGTTACCAAGGACCATAGCACTCAAACAAAGCATATCATCTTCCTGGGCTGCAAATACAGTGAATGTGCTTTATGGGCCTAACCTTTCTGTTGAAAGAATTCTGTCCATTTACCTATGAATAATTCAGCTTGAAAGTAGGATTTATCAGAGGGCGGTATTGAAGATGCTCCAGTTAAGGGTCTGCCAGTGTTTTCCATTATAAATCCCCTCTATTCAGACGTTTTATCACTCAGCTATTTAAAAAAAAATTGCTCTGTGCTGCAACTTAGCAGACAAGGTCTCAGGAGCTTAGAAGGAAGCTATTGCTTTTTATAAAATTAGAAAAATCTCTTTCATTATTTTTAGGTTACAGGAGTTCAACAAAATAAGTTACTGTGGGGTCACAGGTGTTTTTGTGTGCCTTTCTATTAAAAATGTCTCTCTACTTTTTAAAAAAAAAGAAAAGTGGTTTCATAGAATAAAATCATATCAAAGGGGAATTTAGGTAGCATAGCTAAGCATTTGAAAGGCAGGGGATGCCAGTGGTAAGGTTCTGCTACCCCACAGCGTGTCTGTGACAAAGAGAGATTCCGACTGAATATTCTTATACTCTGACATTCTGGCTGAGCTATTCATGGTGTACAGTGCTTGTGAATTTCGGATACAATTTGCCCCTTTGCAGAGGGCTTGCACTAGTCCTGGGCACTACTGAAGTAATCTCCGCACTCACCAGAGCTGAGCTAGTTCTCCGGAGCAGCTTCTGTCACACCCCTTTTCCCTGTCCACACCCCTAAGGTTGGCACTGGACACAGTCCACAGGCCAGCATTAATCCACCCCAAGGGGAGTCCATAGGGAGACAAGCCAGTTTTTGGTTTGCTTTGTGCCACCATTGGAGCATCACAAAGGCTTGGGCCTTGGGAAGCAACACAGAGAAAAGATAATTAACTTGTCCAAAGTCACCAAGTGCAAACTGGTTTCTTTCGCCTGGCTTATGGGGAAGGGACAAAACCCCAGGGTATGCTGTGATTCCAAAGTGCCAGCTTTGTGGCTGGTTTTGTTCCAGGCTGGGGTGGACTCAGCAGGGAGCAGAACTGTAGCTGGCCCTGTTTATTACTCAGTGTGCCCTTAAATATTTCTCATGGCCTCTCCGCCAAGCCTGTTCTATATTGATCCTGGCTCCCTTAACTAAGTCTGTCGTCAGGTTCATTCAGCTACTGAGCACTGGCCCAAATTCCTCTGGGTTCACTTCCAGAGGAGTCAGCTCTGATTCACTGAGTTTACAATCCCATAATTCTACTGAAGCACTAGGCAGTAACAGTAAGTCAACATCCCTGAATACATTTTCATCTATTTATTTACTTTTGAGCAATGCACAAAACACATTTATTAATTCCTCTCCTCATCCCCCACAGGCCATGTTTAATATTGCAGCAATGGAATCTTCAGAAGAGAACATGAGCTCTTTGGTGGTGTTTTAAATCTGCTTTTTAGCAACAAATCCACATGCAATGCTAATAGAGCTCCGGAGCTGCCTCCACGGGATGGTACAGCAGAAATTTAAAGGGGTGATGGGCCAGTAAGATCAAAACCTGGCCTTTCCAATCCACTTCTCCACTAGGAGAAGGCACAGAAACACAAGGTTCCGGAGAATCTCTCGCCAGAGTATAATTTTCATTAATCGCAATGTAATTACATAATCACTTAAGCAAATGCTGCTTGAATCCTCTCAGTGCACTGATATTTAGAGAGTGCTGACGAGATGCCACTGCAAATATATTTAGCTGTGGAGCATGCATTCTGATGCTATGGAAGCATCGTCCATGCCATTACAGTGTCAGTGGACAGCTACAGAACAAATTCCACTCCTAGTTACTTTCTGCTGGGAGTCTTGATTACTGGGAAGCCCAATGGGAAGGTGCATATGTGATTCTTGGTGTGATGGGAGACAGCACCAGCTATGTGGTAGGGCACAGGGCTACAAGCCAGGAGCAGAGCTGGACAAAAACTGTTTTATTTTCCACAAAAAAAATATGAAGAAAGCAAACACTGAATGTCTTGTTTTTCAATTCTTTTGTCAAAATCCACAAAAAAATTATCAACATTTTCTGCCATTTTTCATCAGAAAAAAAGTTGAAATAAAGAAGTTTTGACAGGCTCTAGTCAGATCTGAGCTGTGTTCCCAATTTTGCAGCTCACGTGAGATGTGACCTTGAATAGATCACTTGACTTGTCTGTTCCATGGTTTTTCCTATCTAGAAAGTGGGTATTATGATATTTACCTGCTTTAAGACACACAAATGACAGGTTCGATATAGTCTGGTCCAGCTCTGCTATTTTCCAGTTGTGTGATTTTTTTTTTGTGGTCAAGTTACTTCAGCCGTCTTTGCCGTTATTTTCTCTTCCACCCTTTATTCATCTTATCTATGTAAATTCTAAGCTGTTTGGGGCAGTGACTCACTCTTGCTGTTTGTATAGTATAGCTCCCATTAGGTTGGGTCTTTTAGGTGCAACTCATAACAATAATAAAGTGTTGTTATCTATAATAATACATTTGTAGCCTTCTTATATGGGAGCTGTAATATGGTGGACCCTTGGGTCCTGGCATTTATTTATTTATTTATTTTATTCCAGTTGCTCCTTATACATGCAAAACATCTACCATGCCATGCCCCAGGCAGCTTCAGTGGTTCCACCATTGATTTTCAAGGTTCAGTTTAAAATATCCACCGTTGATATCTCCATGGACTTGCTCTAGCTGTCTCACATAGCGTGTGTGAAATCATGGCCCCATTGAAGTCAATGAGAGTTTTGCCATTTACTTTAATGGAGCTAGGATTTCCTCCCGTTGTGTTTTTCTGCCCACTTCCCTGCTTGCTCTGCTTAACCAGGAGCGGCCTTCTCGCTGCATCTGGCCTCGCTGCCATACTGCTTTGGTTACCACTGCAGCTTGCTCTCTCTGTTAGGTGCTTTCTCTAGTTCTCTGCCTCATCAGCGCTCCATCTCAGTTCAAATCCCATCTGAAAACATCACTCTTGTATATGTCCTTTAATTTCTTTCTCCTCCTGCAGTTATTAATCTCTGTAAATCAATCCTTTAACTCTGTGACCTGGTTAGGGATAGAATTTTGCACGCAAACTATTGTTCAGAATAAAATTACACCTGTAATTCATTTCACTGCTGTAGCTTCTCACAGAAAGGAAGGAACTTCCGTATCTTTGGAAGAGAAGGCTGAATGTTAAATGTGTGGGTTCACACAGCAGCTGAGATGGTGCCTGCATGTATTTAATATGTCAAGGCTTGATTGCCCTTTCTTTGAACATCATAGTTCTTGCCTCTAGAACCAAACTTGCTCTGATGCTGTACAGTGTTAAACCAGTACCTGTACTTCTGCAGCGTCTCTTGGCCTGTCTGTGGCTTCTAGAGTGGAAGGTGTCATTTTTTGTTGTTGGCTACAAACCTGTCTCCTCCTGCTTCCGAGGTGTTACCAAATGACCAAATCTGCAGAATGCATGAATGACACAGCACAACACTAGCCCGTAAACTGCCACAAAACATGCAAATGATTTATCTGTGGCACCAGCAGAGACTGGCAAGCTAGTTGTCTCTTGGAGAATGTCTGCGCTGCAATCCAAGGTATGACTGTGGCACAGGGAGATGTAGCCGCTAGCTTTGCTTCCTGCAGCATGTCTAAAACCAGTAGTCTAGTTGCGGCAGCACGGATGTCAATGTGGGCCAGAAATGCAACACATACCCAGGTCCCTAGTGTGCTGGTACAGCCAACGTTGATACAGCCCATGCACCTCCACTGCCCTTGACAGCCATGCTAGCGTGAATAAAGCTAGTTTGCGTACATCCACCCATGCTTCAATCACACTTTGGATTGCAGTGTAGCTATACCCTGGTTGGTTCCCATGATGATGGGTGGGAAGGCAGGGGGAGGAGAAAGGGATGCAGCACTGACTTTGCAGCTCTGAAGTTGGAATTTTAGTGCATTAATCCACAGCCTTCCAAGCAGCACTGCGTAATAATGATGAAAACAGGCAAAAAGGAGAAAGGAGATGAGAGGAGACCCTATCACTGATCAATCTGTGTAGCTGCTGCTCTTTTATGAGCCAAAGTGCTAGTTTTTAACTGAAATTTAATTGCCATTTACATACATAAATCCAGAACATTTCCCCCTTTAGCTGCCTGTTACGTCTTATGTGCTTATTTATAAATGGACAGACCATAGTTTGTATTGGGATAAGAGAAGAGTATTGAGGATACATGACTGCCCTGGAGAACTGGGGGATCCCAGGCAGTGAAGAGTATATAATGAATTCATTGCCATATACCATACCAATAGACAATGTGTAAACTATGCACATATTAACATAAGGACTGGAGAATGTGCAACCCAAATCCCATTAAAGGTCAATACAAGTTGGATGCTTCTGTCCTTTAGGCTTCTTTGAAGTTTCCAGTTTTGTAACTCAGAGCCTTCTGTTCCAAAATCAAAGACCTTTCCCTCTTGTCCAAAGGGGGATCTTTATTAGCTTTCACTAGTAGTATAGCTTATATCTAGAACAGTATGAAATATTTGCAACAAGTGTGACATTTGTTACATTTCATTTTGATTTGGAACGAGCCCATTGTGCTTACAAGTTATGAGTATGAGTTCACTAGTGTTGTGGACAACAGCAGAAGCTGAGGGATTAACCCAAATTTCTCTTCCCTCTCTAACATATAAATATGGTGTGTGAAATCTTGGCTCCATTAAAGTCAACAGTAGAACACCCAATGACTCCAGAGCTTGGGCAGGGTTTCATCCAGTGTTTACAGATAGTCTAGAGTGCTGCCAAAGTGTTCTTTCCAGCCTTAGCATATCAACTGTTCTTATCCTAGAGAAATAAATATGCTGGTAGTTGCCAGCAACCATACGCTTGTAGCTGAGTAGTGAATAGACTTCTCTTCCTCTGGAGTCTTCCTAAACTTCTGGACTTACACTTTCTGTACTTCACCTTCCTTTATAATTCAATCTATGTCTATTTATTTCTTGACAGAAGAAGCTGAAATAGTGGCTGCCTGTTTTCTTTATATCCAACAATACAGAGTTGTGACTGACTCTTCATGTAAACTGTAAAGTGTTTTGTGATCTTTCACATGACGGATGCTATTGCTGTAAGAAAATAAATCTTCGTGTCCTGGAATGAATCCCAGGTTATTGTGTTCTCACAGCAGTTTGTTTCTTTAGCATTACTCTTCAAGTGAAGTGCACTGGGCCTGATTCTCCTCGCACATCAGGAATAACACTGGTGAAATCAGTGGAGATAGACCAGTGTAAGACTGGTGCAATTGAGATGGGAATCAGGACCACCGTGTTGAATGGGTTAGAGGTTCGGGGTTGGGGAGTCCAGATGATTGAGTTCAATTCTGCGTTTGCCAGCTCACTGTGTGACCTCTGGCAAGTGACTCAATCCTCTCTGTGCCTAAATTTCATCTGGCACAGTTTTTCATGAAAGTGGAAATGCTTCCGTTTTGTTCATTCCTTTTGAAACACCTGGCATTGGCCACTGTCAGAGAATAGAATACTGGGCCAGTTGGACCATTGGTCTGATCCAGTGTGGACGTTCTTGTGTTCTAATGTAAGCTGGCCCTCTGCACAGAGATGAAGTTCACACTCAAGAGATCCACATAAAAATCTAAGAATGTCACAATTTTCCAGTGAACAGAAAAATAAGGTGAAATTAATCAAATTGTTCACTAGTCTAAGTCCTACTCCTCTGATTCCTCTATCTTGCTGAAGTACAAGGTGCCTGTTGGTTGGTAACTGGTAGGAATCTGCAGCAACAATGTTGGCCAGGTGTCTCACTTTACACTGTGTTGATTAAGTTTTAATTGGCAATTCTTGTCTGTGATGTAAGTTAATTGCAGAGAATCCCAGGAATTGTTTGTAAAATAGAAGGAAATGGATGCATCTGAGTTCTACTGGAAGAGTTTAATTAAAGACTTTATAAAGGGCAACAGATGGCACCTTGTTAGCTAGTGAAATGGACGTAGGCTCCTTTGGAATTTCGTTGTGGAGGAGAATGCTTCTGTAGGCTGCTGATTAAACCCGATCTACACATTCTGAAGCATACTTTCATTCAGTGGATTTGTGTTACCCAGAGATAAGGAGCCTTTCATGTCCTGATCCAACCCTGAAGATCCCTTTTGGGATGGGAACAGATGGACAATCCTGGAGACTGAAGTTCCCTAGATGCAGAGATGGTATATCAAGGTCAAAAGAAGCTTCATCTTCATCCACACTGTCTTCTGCCAATGTGTCTCAATGCTCTTCTGGAGGAATTTTTTAAGGCAATTGAATCTCCACTAGTTGGCCTATTTGCTGAGACCCCTGACACATTTGCCAGGCTGCAGGGAGTGCTTGTGTCTTGTCATGAACTGTACACTAGAAACCAGACTTGAAGCGATCAACTAATTTTATGTGAGCTAACAATCAGCAATTGAATTATGACATTTGCCCTCTATTGGCCCAAGCCAGATTCAACCCAGTGACAAAAAATAGTCAAAATTCCATAACTCTGAGCCAACTATTCTCTTATCGCATCAGGATCTCTTGCCATGCTGACCACCAGCTGAGGAGACCTAAATGACACTAGCTTTGGAGCATGCCTATTGGAGCCTATAGGATGGTTTTGGGTTAAGACGTAAGTAGAATTTAGGTTTGGGGCCTAAGTGTAGAGGGGTATGGAAAATTGAAGTTGCTAGGGTCAGGAAAGTCAAAGATAAATTGGCAACAGTGTGTTTATAGGAAAGTAAGAATTAGCAAGGACACAAACCCAGTTTATGTAACCATTATGTTTCAATTATAAGTAGTTTGAGCAAGATTTTTAATGCGTGTTTTTGAGAATTGTAAATGTTTTATTAAAATCTATCTATATTGATAGTATGGAAAGGACATTAATGCAGATGTTAATTTAAATAATGCGTGATGTAAAGAGCCAATAAGAAGGTGTCAGAAATATAATTATGGTAAAAGGCAGTTTAATGTTAATTAATATTACAATGGAGTATAAAAGAAGTTTTGCTCAATTGTAAAGAGCTCTGATTAACCGCCAAACATTACTGGTAGGTTCCAGAATGATAAAGTTTTACTGCACTCTGTTGTCAGTGGACTGATCACCCACTGATACCCCATCGGATCTTTGAGAATGACTATAATTGTAACATAGGACATGCCTACCTGTTTGCTTAACTAATCTTTTTTTTTTTTAAAAAAAAGTTTGGTTGTATCATTCAAAGTATCACCTTGTGGTCCTCTATTAAATGGATTTTCTTTAATCTACCTAGAGTCTCAAACCTGGCAAGTAAGTTGGGTTTATTGCATGCTTTTCTTTTACAACATATTATTAATCGGGAGCCTTTTAGCATAAAGGTTACACTACACAGCTCCTTTTTTGGTCATTCTCAGGGATGCCTGGGCTTTGAACTGGTTTGTATTGTCTGCTTGCAAAGGAAGATCGTTTTCTTTCCCCAACCCAACAGCTGACTGATCTGTTTCTCAAGCACTCTGTCCTGGCTGGTTCAGAGAGTGACAGAGGAAGTGGAACTGGGACATGGTGTAGATTCTAATGAAGGGCAATCAAGCATCACGTTTCTTTACAATCTTCATTAAAGCAGGCTCAGATGCTTTGAACATTTGATATTACCCTTAAAAGTTGGAAATGCTGGTTTGGAAAACTAATTAAAGACAAAACATTCTTGCCCAAAGTTAGCGCAGGTATGCTCAAAAAATGGCACTGATGTATGAAAATTGCCCCATGTTATCAGTGTATCTGCTCCTTAGATCTGTTTGCTTTGCTCTCACAGGCAAGTTGCACTCCTGCTTGCTCTCCAAACAGCTATGGCAGCGTGGCGCAACATCCAGAGGGTAGTCTACTATCAGAAAACTTAGCTTAGAACTTTAGAACATTACAGATGGGAGAGGAGGAAGGAGATGCAGCTGGGCTTTCGGATTCCAGGTGGAATCTGAAATTGCTGGGCAAACGACCTGTAAGCTGAGAACATTTGAGCCAGAAGCTGCAGAAACAGAATTAATGTGGGACTGTATAAGGTCTCCTTATAGAGTTGCTTATTTGTCTGTCTGCCAGATCTGCAAGGTGTTAACAGCCCTGCCTTCAAGATCTCAAGTAAGTGAGCTTGTTCCATGGATGCTCCGCATCACGCTGGATTGGGTCCTAGCACTGCACATATAATTGTCTTTGCGCTACCTCTGAACAGCAAGGATTATTATTTGTGATTTGTATGACTGCAGCACCAAGAAGCCCTAGTCATGGACCAGAATCCCATTGTGCTGGGTGCTGTATAATCACAGAGCAAAAAGATGGTCCCTGCCCCCAAAAGATTACAATGTATGTATAAGACAAGACAGAACAGATGGATACTGACAGCTCAATGGGGAAGCACAAGGAAGCAATAAGTCAATATAGTCAGTGATCTCTGCACACTCAGAGACAAACTGCTGTCATGTTTTTTATAGGCATCATGGCAAAGGAGAGTTTTAAGGAAGGATTTGAAGGAGGATATGCCTGGAACGTTTCCCACAAGATGAACATATATGTTCTTGTCTCTTTCCACTGTCTGGTGTTCATTTCACTTCAGGCTCTTTTGGAAAGTGATTACCCAGGAGAGATTTGGTTACATTTGGCTTCAGCAAAGGAAAATACCAGTTGCTGGGGCAGCAGGTCTCCTGTAGTTTCTGCACAGCCCTGGGTTTCTCTGAAAGAGCTGATCCATCTGGCTGTTCAGTTGTCCTCATGGCTAGTGCTTTGAGCTGGTTAACTTTGTTCTATATCGTCAGTACCTTCTTGACAGGTGAGTTGAAAAATTTACCTCCTTTGGACTGACTCCTCTTTTCTTTCTCTTATTCATGCTGGCATATTTACCTTTGGAAACCTAAAAGAATGAGAGATGACAGGCACTTAGCTAAAAAGCTACAGTCTTTGTCACAGGACAGAGAGATGGTAGCTACAGATCCACCCTAACACAACATTTACCAGACTGTACTTTGAGATTAAATTTGCAGTACAAGACCTCAACTTCCAGTCAATTTCATTGCCTTTGAAAAGAGGAAAATATCAGTTTGGAAGTGTTTTCATACAGGTGTAAATAATAAAAATAGATGCATCTGTCTGATTAATTTGCAGAATGATACAGTCACTGTGGGAATTTTAAAAAAATTAAATTGAAGATGAATGACCTATTCTATAGAAATATGAAAAATGCAGTCCCCCCTCCCTGGACGCACTTTTTCTCTTGCATGTGTACACACACACATGCGCTCTCTCTGTCTTCCTTAAGGAATTGTACATACAATCCTAATGATAGGTTACAATAGGTGCAGGGGAGCTCCCGTGTTCAAAGTCCAACCCCTTATTAGGGTATTTAAATCCTAGAATCCATACATATTTTGGACCTACAAACTGATGCTGAGACACAAAAAGGGTATTTACATGTTAAGTGCCGATTTCAGCATCCACTTATGAGATTCAGGCTTCCTACAACCAACATGTTAGCTTTCCGTAAGGCTTTTCATGTACAGATCTCAAAGCGGTTTCTCAAGGAGGGTTGGTACAATTATGAACTTCCTGTATAGTTTGGTAAACCGAGGCAGAGAAATGAAGTGTCTTACTCAAGCTCTCCCAATACCTGTCTCCTGATGTCCAGCCCCGTGCTCTCACCACTACACAATGTTGTTTGCCTTATTTGAAAACCGAGTTCGCAGCATTCAGACGTACATTCATGTGCCCTGTTGTGGAATGTATGTACTCCTGTTATCAACCCACTTCCAGTTGGAATAGTTTGGCTTGAATAAACATCTAAAATTAGATTGTATATCTGAAGCTTACTAGAGTTTCTCCAGAGCACTCTGCTGAATATATTCAGGTAGAAATTTAATGAAAACAGTCTTCAATAGCACCCAAGATGTCTTCTCTCATTGTTGACTCTCATAAATGAAGAATGAGTCTGAACACCAAAAGCCAAACAACATGGCTGAGCAGTTAAACGAGAAGTTGGATTTCATTCCTGGCTTTGCCACCGACGGTATAAACTTCAGCAGGTCACTTGATTGCTCTGTGTCTCAGTTTCCCCATCTCCAAACTAAGTGTAAAATATTTTTTCTACCCATTTCTAATGCACTCATCCCTGCCATATGTAGGCTGCCTCATGGGGATGCTGTGGCAATGAATGAATTGTGATAAAGTGCCTTGTATTCTGTAAATCCAAGGTGCTGCTATATACATGCAATGTAGTATTACTGTTATTAATGAGGAAAAAGAGTGGGAGGTGAGCGTCCAGCTCTGTGCTGTTCCATGGCAGGATAACGCCTGGCAGATGGGCTTTTGGAGCTCCTTGACATCTTAGCTTAGCCCAGCGGTTCTCAACCTGTGGGTCGGGACCCCAAAGTGGGTCGCGATCCCGCTTTAATGGGGTCACCGGGGCTGCCGTTAGACTTGCTGGGGCCGGGCGCTGAACCCAAAGCCTGAGCTCCACCGCTCTGAGCCCTGGGTGGCGGGTCTCAGGTCTCCCCCACCCCTGTCCAGGGCTGAAGCCCTCAGGTTTCAGCTTTGGCCTCCCCCACCTGGGGCGGCGAGACTCTGGCTTCACCCCCATCCCCTTCCTGGGGGTCATGTAGTAATTTTTGTTGTCTGAGGGGGGTCGCTGTGCAATGAAGTTTGAGAACTGCTGGCTTAGCCCTTCATCTGCCTTCTTGCTGCTTCTTACAGGGAACTTCTCCAGGGCTGGAGACTGCAACATGGACTGCCAAACCTGCTGCCTTATTGATTGCAGTAAAGGTCACTACTACATAGCGGGCAACTGTCTGGAGTGCCCAGTTGGATTTTAGTAAGGACGTCATCTTTCCCTCTGATAATTCCCCTTCCCCCTGCTCACACCCCACTAGGAAAATAAAACACTAGGGAGGTTTGGAGGTGAGAGACTTGAAATCATTCCACACATTTGAAAACTCCAGGAGGCAATCTGTAAACTGGCTAAGCAGGTAGGGTGCAACAGGAAAGGGTGGTAATGGAGTCCCTCATGTTTATAGCCTCCTCTGTTAATTAACAAGGCTGCATAATGTCCAGGAAATTCTCTCCCCTCTATAATCCTGTCCAGGACTTTGAAATACCCAGTATCGAGACAGCCCCTGAGGAATCCACCCCAGCTATTAACATGGAACTAGTACCGATGAAGACAACATATTGGGAGTTCTAGTCTGTCATAGGTGGATCATCTACTAGGCTGGTTGTAGCCAAGAAAGTATCCATTTCTTCATCCTAGTAATGCTACCTAGGGAGCTACCTGGGGATTTCCCAAAGTGCTGAGCACTCACAACTCCAACGGAAGTCAGTGGGAGGTGTAAGTGCTCAGCCTTTAGCATCCTAATACCAGTTTCCCAGTAGGATGGAACACAGTGGGTTTCAAAGAGATACTGGTGCTGCATTCCAAGGAGCATAAACTTGGCAAAGGCCAGCTTCCAGCTGAGACAAGCTTCAGACAGCTTCCGTCTACTCAGCCATGGAGCGGCAGAACCAGCACCAGTACCTAAAGCAGCACAAGGCTCTGTGTTTGTCTCCGCTCTCTTAGTATACAGGCTGCACATACAATGAGTCTGGCCATTGGTTAGGGGAATCCTCTGCTTTCAAGTCTCTTTGGTTTTCTGGGCCCCTGTTTGCAAATATGCCAGTGGAGAGATGTTGTGCCAGTTCGGCATAGAGCATTAACCTGGGAGTGGTGGAGCCTGGGTACGAAGGGCCGTGACGAGAGCGACGGCAGCTTGGGCACTGTGTTTTCCAGAAGATGCTGGGCCATGAACCGGTGCTCCCTGGTGGGAGGTGCTGCACAAACACACAGCAAAAAGATGGCCCCAAAGAGCTTAAAACTAAGTATAAGACAACAGACCCACAGGGGTGTCAATAGGAGACAATATTGTGTAGCCAGACAAGACAGAGCAGGGTGCAGGGAAAGGGGATAACACAAGTACGCTGAACGGTGTGAGGGAGGCAAATGGCCTGTTAGTGCCACAGTTGTTCTTGGGTTTTGTTTTACTTTATGGTTTGGGGGTTCGTTCGTTTGTTTGTTTGCGGTGGGTTTTCCTCAGGAGGGGATCAACTAAATGGGGGGAAAGGGGGGGACAGGAAGGGAAGTGAGGGTAAGCGGGGCGGGTAGGGAGTGAAGCGGAGGGCGAGAGACTGTGGGGGAGAGCTGCAGCAAACCGCGCCGGGCGGAGAAGGCTGGAGAACATTCTAGTCGCCGTTGGAATGCTCCGAGGTCCCGGCTGGGGCGGCTCCTGAGGCGGGAGTCTCTGGCTGGCAGCTCTCGGCAGTGTTTCCCCCGGGGGGGGGGACAAAGCCACCGCCTGGCTCCTACTGCCCCCAGAGTTGGGGGGGGGTCTCCCCTGCACCATTCTAGGTCCAGAGGGCTGCTGGGGGGTGGCCGTATTATTGCCTCCCTCCCAGTGCAGCAGACCCTCCTTTGGTGCTTCCAGTCCCACTGGCTGGAGTTTCGGAGAAGGAGACCCCCGGGGGCTTTGGGTTTGAAGCCCCAGCCCCGAGGCGGGTCGGATGGGCGTCTGAGCAGCGGGTCGGCTGGGCGTCTGAGCAGCAGGTCTGGGGCACTGCCTGTAAGGAAGCTGACGGCGACACTGAACTTGCAGGGAGCGGGGGAGAGCAAAGGACACGGGGCGAAAGGGTTAATCTGGCCTTGTTGGGTTTTCTTTTAATCCAGCTGCCCAGGCGGTCGAGCGGCTCCTCGGAAATGCCCAGTGGGAACGGCCAACCAGCTCACAGCTCAAGCAGACCTCACAGCCTGCCAGGTCAGCAGGTGGATGAGGAGGCGGGTGAGGGTGGGGATGGGAGTGGCGCTCCCCATCTGTGTGAGGAGAGGATGTGACTTGCCTGTCTCCTGCCTTCTTCCCAGACTTTCCAGCGTAGTTTTAAACCCTGTCACAAAATCCACCCACTTTCTCTGCCAGGGATATCTCAGTCAGCTACAGAGAACAGCAGGGCTCTGCAAGGGGCTCCAAAGCAATGCAATGTCCCAGTTCAATATTTACGCTGCTGGCAGTGTAACGCAGCGTTAGGACTCTTCTTGGCACGCAGTGCATGCTGAGCCAAACAGCACGTATCGGTAAGTAGCATGCACAATATCTGAGTGGTCATCTTATGTCTATTTGTTACATGTCTGAGCAGCGTCACGAGAGTTGCTTCCCCAGTCATATGAATCAGTTTGGTGTGGCTGATAAAGCACTGGACTAGCACTCGGGAGACTTGGACTCTGTTCCCTGGTCTGCTGTGTGACCTTGGGCAAGTCACGTCCCATCCCTATGCCTCAGCTTTCCGATCAGTAAAGTGGGAAAAAGGAAGATACTTAACTCCTTTTGTAAAGCGCTACTGATGAAAAGCACTGTATGAGATCTAGGTGTTATTAATATTGTTGTTCATCGTGTCACATCTAAGCATTAGTGCTTTTTCCAGACATCAGTAATACATTAGAGGCAGACCAAACTGCAGGTGGATTTGTGTTTTCAAAATCTTTTCAGCTGGGTGTTGGCTTTGCAAATCTAAGGGCTAGTTTCGGACAAGGTTCTGCTTCTCCAAATCGCATAGCTTGGGAGGGGGACAGTTCTGATTTTGGCCCTTCTCTGACTGTAGTGTAAAACAAGTACTGTCATTCCACATGTCGATTCCAGGGGACTCACCTGCTCCATTCCCCTGGAAGGGATCATACTTTAGGTAGTCCATTGCCCTTCCTTCCAGGGCTCGGAAGAATAACTGCAAGGAGATTGAGAGGACTCATCCATCTACTTCTTGCACTTACTACACTCCCAGGTTTATTCAACAGCTCCCCAAAGGCTTGTGATTCGGAGGAATTTAAAGAGGTCCAGCAAGAAGAGGCCAGTGCTTGGGCTGGAACATGGAGGACTGCTTTTTTACTAATGATTGTTCTGCAGGTTATGGCTGCGTTTCTGTCATTCAGCAAAAAGTGGGACTAACATGCTCCGTTATCTGCCCTATTGATGTTTCCAACCCCCACTGACAGGCTTGCCCGGATGGCTATGTCAGCTCAGAGACCGGAGCTGGTTGTCACTTGTGCCCAGATGGGTATTTGTGTGACCCACACAGCGGTTTGCAGAGGAGCTGTAATCCTGGTCAGTACTCCCCTGAGGGAAAGCTGGAGTGTTGGCAGTGTCCCCAAGGATACGTCTGCCCCGATGGACGAAGAAAACAGGTACTGCATGCAGCAGGATGCCGTTTGAGCACAAATCCCCATTCATCCCAAACAAAGAAGGCCTGAAAAAGGTCTGATGTGGGTGTATCATCAGGAAGAGGGCATATCTCTGGGGCGGTAATATGTCCTGGAGCCTTTTCCTGTCAGGATGCCCGTTCAAATTCAGCTCAGGTTCACAGTGATTCTCAGATTTTCTATCAGGTGTCTTATGTGAAATGAGTTTGGTGAGTCTCAATCCAGTACCCAGTAGATCTGTGATCATGTCACAAAAAAACTCTAGCACCTCAGATGGCTGTTAGATGGCTCAGCAAAGAGGCCGTGGATTGAAAGAACTATGAGCATCTTCTTGCCCCCAAAGATGGTCCCTCTAAAGCAGGGCTGAGGCACTTTGGCTGGGGAGCTGCTCTGAAAGGTATTTCCAGCTCTGTGCATAAACAGGGTTTTGGCATTCAGTCCTGTCAATCCAGCACCTTGTGCCAGCTCTAAAATATAGGCTAGTGCTGGGCCGGGTGCTTTATTAGGTATTGTCTTGACTAGAACGTAGTTTTGGTCTTTCTGATATCACGGAAACATCGATCTTCACCACATTCAGACTCTGTTTTCTCCCCTTAGCGTTGTTCAGCTGGCCAGGAGCCAAACCCCAGCCGCACGCATTGTGTAACCTGCACTCTTGGCTCTTTCTCCCCTGAGGAAGCTCTGGAATGCCAGCCCTGCCCAGCAGGTAGGCACCCTCAAGCCCCTTCCTTAGAGTTCAAACCTGGGGGATGAGAGAGTCCCATCAGTAACAACGCTTTGCACAGTGAACTTCATCCCAAGGTTTTGGCGCATGTGTGGCTCTCATATTGTACACTGCAATGCATAGGGGGTCCCCACCACTGACCAATTCTCCACTCTCTGCCTAGATCCCAAGGAATTGAGTAAATGGGATCTGGCAGCATGTGAAACTCATTTACATGCTGTAGGTAAGAGCTGAATCTGCACCTAGTTAAAGGAGAGAGGGAAAACACTTTTGTCCAGCTCCTCAACAGCCAAGGAGCAGTAGCAGAGAATGGAGAAGGGGCAAGGCTTCCATGTCATGATGTCCTATCAGGAATAGTTATGGATCTGGACTGAAACCCCATATCCAAATACCCCAAGCTTTGGCATGATGTATGGAATATGAAATCAGATCCAAAAATTGATGTTTAATGTCCACTTCAGTCAATATCTGACGATATAGCTTTGAGATGTCGATTCAATGTGACAACGCAAGTATTGCCGGGCCACACGACAGTTATTTTCTGACACTATTCAATGACAAAGCAGCTCTTACTCTGTGATTTTAACTGATATAAATGTTTTGCACTCAGTATATCACTTTCTATTTGAGGATTTTGTTCAGCTTCACCTTGATTTATTAGTCCTCAAACATACCCATGTAAAGTGAGTATTGATATTTCCACGTTCTAGATGGGGAAACCGAAGCAGAGTGTTCAAGTGCCTTTGGCAGGGCAACACAGTGAGTCTGTGGCAAAACCAGGAATAAAAGTTAGGAGTCATGACTCCTAGACTCCTGCTCAAACCAATAAACAATGATCCCTCAAACACGGATGTATTATTATTTTATAGATTGACTTTAAATTGGAACAGAGAGAGCATTTATTTACCAAGGAGTTTGCTATGCAAGTAACTATGTGAATTCTCTTTTCTGTTTTGTGAGTTGCTATATGAAGAACTGCTCGCTTTTACTGCCCATTTCCTCTTTCTGTTTGATATTCCAGTGAAGTTCTAATAATCCTGTCTTGAGGACATCGCAGTCTGTCATTGTGGGAACGATAGGGGTGTCACAAATTCATCATTCTGATATTAGTGCAGAATCAAGTATGGCAGGAAGATGGGTTGGGAGGGACTTGACTTTTGTTTTTAAATAATTGTCTTTGAAAATTATGAATGTAAAATATTATGTAGATGATTAATTAGCTGAGAACAGGCAAAGAAAATGAAGGAGAAACACGTGAAGCCAACCAAGTTCCGTTTCACAGGCATTGTTCAGAAATATTCTGCACCACAAACATTTCAGTTAAAATTGATCCAAATTAATTTCAGGAATAGTTCCCAATGGGAAAGCCTGGGAGTAGCTGTGGGGCACAGTAGCGGTGAGTGTCCCCAGGCCAGCATTATTGGTGTATGTCTTCATTACAGAGTTAAGTTGGGATTTGACTTGGGCATTGCCCCTGGCCCCCTTCCCATCCATACACACAAACCTCGGACCTGAGTTTGGGGTTGTAGGCTAAAGCTTGAGTGCAGGTTTCACTTGAGCTGGTAGCCCAGGTCCACCCACTTTGCAGCGAGGCTGCAGGCTAAATCACTTCAATGCATTCCCACAATCTTCTTTCTATACCCAGAAGGACAGACAAGTTCTTCCATGATTAATTGGGAAAGAGTCATGGAGTGGCTCAGCTCTACTGCAGCACAAAGAGCTGTGGGGTATGCCCCCTGAAGTCCTAGTGACACACACAGGGGAGGACAACACCAGGAGCTCTGGTGTGGATTTGCTGTGCGGCTGCTCACAGTTGGGCTAGGATAAGCTGGGTGCTCAGATCCAGTGCCAAATTAACTCTAAAGTGAGGACATACCTTTGCTGAGAGAGAGGCTAGGAACAGAGTGCCTCAGGTGGAGAGAGGGTGGAAATGGAATAGCTTGCATTTGTGCAAGTAAGTGGTTGGTAGCATTACTGGGGCCACAGGTATGAGATCCCTCAAACCACCTCTTTTACAGTCAGGGAGACAGGACTGGAAATAGCTGTGAGGCCACCCAAGTTATCTTCCCTGTACTATACAATTCCCCACCATATCCTTAGCTCGAAGTGCCTGGGAATGGAACATTAGTAGCTGTGAGCTCCACGATAACCATGACAATCTACAGCACAGTTCCTTGAATTGACTCTGTCTGTTGGCTTTCGGCACTGTCTATATTTGCGAGCACCATCCTAACAATTCCCAACGCTGCCTGCTGCTGGGAGAGGGTGGAACTGTAATAGCTGTGTATTTGTTCAGGTAAATGTTTGGTACCATTACTGGGGCCACAGTTCATATCTTCAGCCACACCAGGCTGTCCTTTCCTCTAAGCAACATCATGGCGTCTGAAGCTGAGGTATTTAATGAGCAACTCCAGGTGTCTCCTGCAGTCATTGAACCCAGTAACTTGATTCCCAGGTCTGTAATTAGAATCCCTCTTATTAAATAATGAAGTGTTCTTGTATTCTAATTGCCTTGCTTGTTGTCTGATAAAAGGAGAAATGGAGTGGCTGGAGAGATTGGGATAGCATCAAGGCTCCAGTGGTTCAGATTCAGCTGGGGTCTGTAATTCACTACTATGGAAATTGAATAACTCAGACAATGAGGTTAACACACTTTCAGCTACTGGGACTAAGGATAGATGAAAAAATAACACTCACGTATGAGACCTGAGTAAAATGTGGGAGGGGAGAATGACTTTGGGGATGCGTGCAATGTTACACATATCATTTACTATATTGTATAAAGGGTTGGACATGTAATCTTTGCTGAAAACAAAATCCAGGAAATGCTGGCTTCTGTAGACTTTGTGAAGCATTTGCAAACCAGCTCTGTTATTTGCAAATCTGTTCAGCACTTGCAAATATTTAAACAAGTGAACAAATGGCAGGCTATGGCCAGAACGTAGATATTACAGTGATGGGACTATTACTTTTTTATTGTTCATATTGCATATTGTTTGACTGACTTTAATTATCTGTAATCTGTATACTGAATATCATGTGTGTATGTGAATAAAGAGCCATTGCTATGCGATAGATTGGGATATATTTCAGCAGAGCAATGGCACTTTTATGCCACAATTAAATCCTTTCTTTTTTCACTCTTCAAATAACCATCTGGAGTTTAGTAAAGCATTTGATACCAAGCCCCACAAAATTTTACTTTGAAAAATTAATTCAAACTGGCTTGGATATGAACACTTTAGTCTTAAATTAAAACTGGCAGAAGGGCCATAAATAAAGGATGGAAATACCTGGTGATGTATAAAGTTGTGAGATGATAGTTGACGAAGTAACAGGACTCAGAGTTTTAGATCTGATCTCATGTAGCACCTTCATTAATGATCTAGGAAAAGACATAACTGGAAAAAAGGAGGAAAAAATTAGGTTTATAACAACAAAAATCTTCAATTTTTTTATTTGAGATGTTATCAAAAATTGAAATTTTGTTGAAATTTCAAAGTTCAAAACATTTTTACCAGCTCTATGTTTGGTTCAAAAACAAGAAACATTTTCTGGTGAGAGTTTCATTGAAAATTTTTCCTGATTTGTTTTTAGAATTTTGAAATGTCAACATTTCAAAATTCGATAGATTTTGGCCAGCTCTAGAAAACTGTGCTTGGATTTAATGAAGACAGTGGATTGGATGACTAAGTGGGACTCTGCCATTTGTTGGTGTCCATGTGTCTCTGATTATATTGCAGAAAGAAGAAGTTGATGTTCTTCATGGCAGCATTGTTTGACACTCCAGAAATGAGTAGGCTCTTGGATAAAAGAACTGTCACTCATCTAAATTACAGCTCTCAGGGCTTATACACACTAGAGCTGGCTGAAATATTTTTGAGTTTCAAAATCTCAGTAACTATTTTCATTGAAATTTCAACACAAACAACTGAAAATGCATTCCAACCAAAATTTCACATCCGTCCGTCTTCCTGTTTTTCAACCAGCTAGGAGGTGGTTGCCATTATTCTGATTTTGAAATTTGGTTGATTTCAGCTTTCCAAATGTTGTTAATAAAAAAGCAGGATTCTCTTTTCCTTTTTTTAATTGAAAAATTACAATTTTTGGAGCTTTAATGGAAACCCTGTCTCTGGATTTCTAGCCTGTTCTTCAGTTTTGGTCTCTCTCAATATAAACGCTGTAAAATTGCTTGTCTATGTCTGTTTGATGTACCTGCCTTTGAAAATCAAAGTGCTTTACAACTCATTTGGTGACTTTTCTAGGGCAGTTTCTTGTGCTATCCCCAGATGCTCCTCACCTCTGACTTGAAACAATTTAGCTGCTGATACATATCTACTGAGTAAAAGAACTGGAGTCAGAGGGAGAGGGAGTTGGAGATATGTAATATGCGTCCATTTTTGACCTCCAGCATCACTTGGCTTTCGTCCACACTCTGTGTGGGGTTTTATTGGAGCTCTGAGTACTGCAATATTTTCCTTTCCCGTCCTTGAAGTGAATCTGGCATCTCATGGCCATTAGTTCTGAAACCCTTTTAATGTGTAAGTGATCAGAGCTTCAAGAAGGAGGACAGTGCACTTACCAAGCCAGCCATCCTGTACAGGTTCTGAGTTGTTCCCATCAATAATGTACCAGCTTGCTTCATGACCAGGGGCCATATTGGCCTCAGCTGCTCTCTCTCAGTACATGAAGCATGCACTGACACTGAGAGACCATGTGCTGCTCTATCACGTTGCTTCATCACTCACGGTTTATTTTCTTTTAGGGCATCATTGTCCTCACATTGGTACCATCCAGCCTCTCCTTTGCCCACCTGGTTCCTGCGCTGATGTCCCTGGGCAGAGCGAGTGCCAAATATGCAATGAAAGCTCCTGCTGTTTGGAGACTGTGGGTCAGATCCAACAGGACCATGAACCCACTGAGTCGCCAGAAGACCTGCGATGCCAGCCATGCCCATCAGGTGAGCTGCATACTTTCTAGTGCTCGCATTTGTCCGCCCATCTAACAGGCCAACAGGGTGTGAGCCAAAACTCCCCACTGACTTCAATGGGCTTTGGTTCAGATCCCAGAAGACCTGAACATGGGGTTCCTTTTCCCAGGCAGTGCACCCTGCAGTTAAACAACACTCACCCCCATGCCTTGCAAACCGAAGAATTAAATGTGTACTTGAGGAGGAAATCACCTGCCAGCCTTGTTTCACATGTTGTGCTTCGCAATGTGATGTAGGCTTAGCCAAACCCCAACACACTGGGGCTGGGCATCAGCCACTGATCCATGAGCTCAACCTGCATTGTGACATTATGACATTTGCATCATAAGGTCATCTTCAGGATGTCCTAAGGCCAGTGCTTTGAGATTCCATCCTTGAGCAGGAGGAGCAGACCCAATTCTTAGGCCACAAGTGCAGAAGCTGTAAGCACTCTGCTGTCTTCTCCTCATCCTATACGCACTCAAACTCACACTATATACACTCTCAGAGCATGGCACAGTGGGATCCGTAACTCCCTGGGACTTGCCCATACTCACCTTTGCATCTGATTGGTTTGGCCCACACACGTGGCCTCCATTTGATGCTCCACATGGAACAGCCTGGCAGTGAACCATCTCCTGACTGTAGTGGCCCCTCGGTAGAGTGAGCTGCACAGAATATCGTTTCCCAGCCATGGACATTGTTCTGACTGCCTCTTCTTTCAGGTCGTTTTTGTGCTGATGGATTTACAGCCCCTCCATGCGCAGCAGGGAACTTCAAGCCCAGAGAGCAGTTTTGTGAGCCCAGCGACAGCTCCTCATGCTTGCCAGGTCTGTGTTTTATTTCATCTCCATTTTGCACAATGGGGGAAATAATTCTGGCTCTAAATCACCCTGCTAATTAGTTGCTTATGCAGGGTATGACAGTTATAGTGGTTATTTACTACCCTCTGGCTGAGATGGTATTGTAGAGCACAGAGAAGAGAACACCCAGAAAATCGCCTACTAACCTCCAGATGTGCGGCAAAGCGTTCAGGAATTATTAGAACCTTAAAAATACAATACAATACAATAAAATAGGGTTATTATGTGGAATGGAAGTTATTTAAAGTGCAGTAGAAGAGGAGATTTCAAATACATTTTGGCTGCTGAAAGGTACACGATTAACAGTCCCAGAGATCTAAGTTTTATGCTGAACCTGGGGATACATAAGATGCGGGCAGTGGCAGAGTAATAGGCAGTCAGCGGGGTCTGAACATAGATCCTTCAGGTCTGCAGCGAGGAGCTCTGGCACTTGAGCTGAAGGAGTAATTCTATGCGCTGCTGTCAGTAGTAAGCTGTGCCCTGAAAGCAGATCAGCCACTAGAGGGGGATGCAACAGACATTTTGCAAGGGTCCTGCGCAAGCCTCCCCGACACACCGAACTCGTACCAATGCCAGTAGTTCAAACTTCACACCTTCCCAAGAACCAGGCCATGGACACTGCAAAAAAATCACAGGACGAGTCACTTTCTTCTAACACTGAACAGGGGATTTTATTGAAATAAGGAAATCTATTCCTAAAACTTCTCTCTCTCATGTTGCAAAGATTCTGTCTAGTTCCTTCCCCAGGCCCATCCTACCTGCATGTCCATAAATGCTAGAGATGGGGGAGGTCAAAGAGCCATTACCCCCCCACACTTTTTAAACAGGGTGGCCATACCCCCCACCTTTGAGAACCTGAATTTGGTTGGGGGGGAAACAAGTGGGGAAAGGACCAGGGGGCCCAGCCCCCTGAGCACAGCTGGGTGGCCTAACAGCAGAGCATCATCCTGCTGGCAAGACACAGGGGTGGCTAAGCCAAATCTGAGTGACTGGTGCTGCAGCCTGGTGCACGGGGTCACAACGCCATTCAAATTTAGCCCATTTTGGTGGCTTTGTGCCCAGACATTTGCAGTCCTTCCGGCACCCATGTGCCTTCCTGCCACAGATTCACAACCACCCAGTTTCTCACTATCTAAAGCTGCTTGGAGAGAGAATCGGACACAGAGCTGCCATGACTGTCCACCTGGAGAGAGACAAGAAGGAAAGTACAGTTTCATGACAGATTCCAGGGAAAGGTAGAAGAAATGTTGTGGGGTGGGGAAGATGAGGATCAAATAATGTGTAAGGCTTAAAAAAAGGCCGAATTTCTTTATGATCAATAAAAACATCTATAGATAAATATATACATGATCAGGTAGGGGTCAAAGCCTATGTTTCAGGGCACTATGGGTGCAATTCACACTGGTACAGAAAGACGGCGCAAAGTTATGTCCTCCCTCAAAATATGGATTGAGTGGGTCTTGGGAGTTGGCCCTCTCCACAGGGATGACTTCACACTAGCTGATCGTTGCAGGGGCCAGGAAGAAATTTCACCCTTCACACAGCTTTGCACAATGGTTACGTGCTGTATGGTGTGTTTGTTCTAACCTGGTATGGCAAAGCTTAGGCACCTGGTGCACAAGTCACTGGTAAGTGCTTACTTTTCTGAATATGTCAGGGAGAGGTCTATTACTTTCTGCTGTGGGTATCTGGATATCTGGTGCCACTGAATGCAAACCAGCATGCATATCCCTGCAGGCATGCTCTTAAAAAGATGAGGTCACTCACACAGTCCATTCTATTAAAAAACAGGTTTATTTTACTTACATGTGACATCCATTAGGACAGGAGATCGATGCTTGGGCCAATGGCCTCTGTCATGACGTTTGTCCTAATGGATGACACCTGTAAGAGAAATAAACCTATTTTGAATGGAACAGACCGCGTGAGCGTCGTCCTCTGAAACAGAGGGCACCTTCATGAATATGCATCCAATGCGCAAAATCGGGGCCTGATCCGAGCTGCCACTAGTCTCGCTGCCTATCCTCCTGTGAGAGCATGGATGCAGAATAGTCTATGTCTCTGTAAAGCATTTAAAGCCCAGGACTCCTGGGCCCTGTCTTGAGAAATCCTGGACTATGTCAAACACGAGCTGTTTAAAGTTCTGTGTACTGACTATAGAACAATGAATAGGCTTTCAGTAAATGACACCAACTGGACATGAGTAAGGAATTGCAGGTTCTAGCCCCTAGTTTGGCTGTATTTTGTTTTTGGAGTTGATCTTGCAAGCTGCTGAAGGCCCTCAACATCCACAAAATACAGAAATCCTTAGCAGCTGGCAGAATGACATCCCCAACAGACTTGTCTGCAAAAGAAAACCAGGTCTTGTTGCCTGGAGGAGTCCTGTTGCATAATCAGCATAACACCTAGCTCTCGTATAGCATTCATCTGTTTCATCTGTACATATCAAAGCACCGTACAAAGACGAATAAATTTTATTGTCCCCATTTTGCAGATAGGGAAACTGAGGCACAGAGCAATGCCATGACTTGCCCAAGTCACCCAGCAAGCCAGTGGCAGAGCTATATGACATAGCAGTCAGTTTAGAAAGGCACTGTTGCACCTAACTTCATGTCAACCAGTGAATCAAAACTAGCTAGCCTGGTGTTAAACAGACTTGACCCTGCCTGCATTGTGACTGCAATGTCGTGCTTAACATTGTGTTAGTTAATCAAGGCCATCAAGTTAGTCAAGGCCATGCACAACCTCATTTTCAAACCTTTAATTAGAAGAACAACAGAGCAGCATAAAGTAATGTGCATAAACTGTAAGGTCCTTGGGGTACAAAACCACTTTTTGTTCTGTTCTTGTACAGCGCATATCACAATGGGGACCTGGTACATGACTGGGGCTCCTAGGCAGCACTGCCGTACAATTCATAATAATTAATAATAATAGTCTTTTTGTGTGGTTTTTGTGAGTGTAAAAGAAAATATGGAAAATCCCAAATAAGCAACCTTTTGAAATCAGCTGCTACAAAATTGCAGCTTTCCATTTGCCTTCTGCGTTGTTGTTGTTTGGTTTTTCCTACAGTAGACCATTGTGAAGTCAGGAAACCTGTAGAGAATCACTGAATTTTGCAAATTAGCGAGTAATTGGGCAAACTCAATTAAAAAACGAAAAAATAAGAATCCCAGAATGATGCCTCCCAAACTGTACTTGGTTCATTTGTTTTGATAATTGTCATTTGTTTTTAATTATTTATTTTTCATAGTGTATTAGTGAGTGGAATGTAATATATTTTGGTCCAAATAATCATGTCTAAGTAATAGGAAGCTTCTCTAAAGCCTCCTCTGCTACTAAATTTTTGCTAAGGCACAAGGAAGGACTTCTGCATTTCAATGTGAATTATAATGGATGTGGATTACCGATGTTCTGCTGCAGTCATGATACCTGGTGTTTTTATACTGCTTTGATCTCAAAAAGCACTTTGCAAACAGTAACAGTGCCCCGCAACACCCCTGTCAATTAGGTTATCACTCTTTTTCAAATAGGGAAAGTGAGTCACAGAAAGACCAAAGTCCACTGAAGTGTTTCCATTGACTTCAGATCAGGCCCTAAATAATTTGTCCAAGTTCACACACTAACAAAGTCCTATCTGGAAACAGAAACCAGGAGTCCTGATTCCCAATCCCCTGCTGTAACCACAAGGCAGCACTGTCTCTCAAATGCACATGTATTAACAAGGTAATACATTCCTAAAATTTGAGGCATATTTTCTTCTGTCTGATCATTCTTGCTAGTGGACAATTCTCCTGCCAAAGCATCCTGACTGTTAAATGATACTTTGCTCACTAGCTAAGAGTAGGAAATTGCTGCTTCCCTCCTGCTTCTGAAATTAAAATCATAAGTGAATTTTCACAGCGCAGCTAGGAAGAAGTCTCAAATCTCAGCCACACAATGAAATTCAACAGACAGACAAGGCCAGCGGCATCTAAACAAAGATCTTAGATGGTGCAAAGTAAATTAGATTTTAAAAACTCTTTCGGTTTAATAATCTAAACTGTTAGCCTGCAGCTGTACTACCTTCTGCGATGATCCTGTCAACTCTGCTAAACCAGGGTGGGCTGGGCTGGTGTTTGAATCGGAGATCCTCAAATAACACACATTTGAGGAGTCAGAGTACCAAAGGGGTGACACCCAGGAGTTCTGGTAAGAGATTGAGTTTTATTCCCTGCCCCCACTCACATGACATCGGTCAGGATTACAAAACATCAAAACTGCTGTGTTGCTGAGTTATTTAAGGAGTAAAGATTTTGGCAATTCATGGTTATTTATTCAGTAAAGCTGGTCAAAAAGTTTCTGGTTTCTCAATGAAAAATGTCTGGTGTAGGAAAAAAATGTTGGTAAAATTTTCCTGTAGATTTTCTGGGTTTTGGAAATCAACATTCATTTTTATTTTATTTTATGAATAACCAAATTAAAAATTATCAAAAACTGCACATTTGTACCAAAAAACATTCAGATTTTGTTGTGGTAGTGATGGTGGTGGATTGTTTGTTACTGAAGAATCAAATAATTTTGACCAAAATGGACATTTTCATTTTGGTTGAGAAGCCATTCTTCTTTGGCGATGGGGGAGAGGAGATTAGATTCAAAATTTTGAGCAATTCTAGTCTTTATAGATCCTCATGTTAATCTTGGTATCCTAGATAAATCGCAGTTCAAGTAATTTGATTTTTCCTGCCTAAAATTCCCTCTGCCATTTCAGTGGGAAAAGGTATTCTTTCCTTCCTGTCCTAAATTGCTATACTTGCTGTGTGCTGCTTGAACAGCTTCTGTATTCCAAACCAGAAAAGGCTGCTAAATTTGTATTTTGCTTTAAATATGTAAAGCACTTTGGGATCTTTGGAGAGGCCTGCCTTGTGCGGGAGGTCAGACTAGATGATCATATTGGTCCCTTCTGACCTATGAGTCTATGAGTCTATGAGTCTATAAGGCTGAGACAGGAGAAGTAACGTTGGAAATAAATGATTTTTAATTATGGGTTTTTTTTAATCTTGACACTGTCCCCTTAAGTCAGAATGGGAGCCTCCTTTGTTTAATGCACTAGGCTTCAGAGGCTGTCACGTTTGCAATGTTTGTCATTCAAGCAGGTATCTATGTGTTTGGACTGAGTATGTCTCCAGTCTATGAAACCCATTCATCACTCCGTATTCAGAATACAAGCATTGAAACAGCTCAATTGTTATACAGACCAGGCTCTCTCAAGACGGGAACCCAGAAATTTGGGGTATTAAATACATTAATCCCTGGCTAACCTGCATCTGTGTGTGTTTGCAGGATGATGTATTTATTTGATTTTTATTGTATCTATTTCTCATATTATCAGCTTGGAACACAATTCAGATGGTTTTATTGCTTCCATAATCGAATCAACCAAGGCAACATTCAGCTAGTCCAACAGCGCCACCCTCTGTTCTGCAGTGGCTTTATTGCCCTGTCTAAGGAGCGTCTCTTCATCATATTTCCTTGCAGTAGGACCCATCAGGGTAAAGGAAAGGGAGCCATACTTTGTATGCTACAACCCCTTTGCAGTGCCATGCTCTCTAGAGCTCCTAAGAGTTCTTTCTCTCCCTAGGACCCAGACAGTGTCTGAAGTGCCCCACTGGGTATTTCTGCCCTTCAGGTGCTAGTTACCCACACCCGTGCCAGCCGGGTACCTATAATCCTCTCCAGGGACAAGATGATGCCACAGACTGCAGGGCCTGTCCAGCAGGTAGAGCTTGTACCCAAGCTGGCTTGTCCCAGCCAGACTCGGAGTGTATGGCTGGGTAAGTATCAGTTCTTCTTTGCACTCTTCTCTGTGCCTGTGCTCTTTGGCTCTGCCTCTTTGGTTTTGTTAATGCAGGGGGCAGGGGGAAGGGGGAAGTGAGTTGTCACCTTTCCACCTCTCAGTCAGATAACATCAATGCTAGCAGGAAATCAGAGCTTTAATTGGACCATAAGGTCTTTCGGGAAGAGTCCATCTTTTCCTCTGCGTTTGTACAGCACCTAGCACATTTACGTTTTCTCTGTGACCAGGCTCCTAGGTGCAACCATAACACAGATAATAATAATAATAATAATAAATATTACAGAATCATGGGATCTTGGTGAGCGTACTCATAATGTGTAGCTTCCCAATTCCTAACATCTAGACCTGGCTGAAAAATCTAACTTTAGTTATTCAAAATGTAGAGCAAACGATTTCATTACATTTTTCTCACTGAAGAGATTGATATTTTGCCCAAGAAATTCAGAACAAAAGTTTTCTTTTAATTTTTAGTCTTTTCATTAAAAAATTAGTAGAAATTGAACTGTTTTCATAAGACATTTCAATTCTGACAAATCTTTTTTGAGGGGAAACAAATTCTAATGAAATATTTAGACCAGTTCTACTGACCTCCAGTGGGTGAAGGGCTCCAGAGTATTGGCTGCACAAGAGAAATGTGAAGACAGGGGCATTGTCAAGATGTACAGGAAATATATGGGCATAACAAAAACTCCTTTTGGGATGAGAAAGAGAAATAAGCCTTTACATTGTAAATTGTCTCATTATTTTTATGTGTATTGCCTAGGAGCTTCAGTTATGGTCTAGGACCCCATTGCACTAGGTGGTGTACAAACTGAATAAAAAGATGGTCTTCTCCTCAACCCTGTGCATGCACACATACACATGTGCTCTGCTGTAGTTCCACTTTGGACTGTTCACAGATATGCTGCCCAATGCTCCTCCCATGCCAGAGAATTGCCCTGACCCCGCTCCCACCTCTATGGCCTTCCTGCAACTCCCTCACAAGTTTCCTATCTCCAAACCAGTCACTCAACCTACCTGCCATTTCAACAAAGGCTGCAAGCCCCTATCAAGCAGGCTAACTCACCTGCCACATCCAGTGGTCCAACTTCCGCCTAGCTGCAGAATTCATCCCCAGCTCCCTCCATGTGACAAGTGGTCTCAGTGTTTGGGGAGGGGCAGGAGGAGCTCTATCGTATCTGAACCCTTGACCCAGCCAGTTTGCTTGTGTTTTTCTAGTTATGTGTGTCCAGTGGGGTCTTCTAGCCCTCATGCTCCCAACAACGCCTGCCCTCCAGGAACATTCAGCAACCATCTCCACCTTTTTGATAAGTCTCAGTGTGAAATATGTCCTGCTAGATTCGTCTGTACGAGAGGTGTGTGACTCCCTGGACCCTTGTGTTTCTATGGGAATGAGCCAATGCTGTAGATCACTGGGGTGGGAGCTTTTCCTGGCCCTTACAGCACACTAAACCCAGGCTCTGACTCAGGTTTGAAACCAAGCCCCGCTTCTGTCCACACACAAATCAGACTGACTCAGGTTCCAGGTCCTAGACCCTCGCTAGGAGGGTGGATCAGAGCCTGTGACTTGCTGTAACTTGGGTCCAAACCCTGTCATTCTGCAGTGTGGATGTCGCTCAAGCCACAGACCTGAATCAAAAGGTTTGTGTAGCACAGTATGGACATGTCATCATGGCTGTGAGACACGGGTCCAACAATTGTAAGCCCAGGTTATAATACAGTGTGGAAGCTTGTGTGCAGGCTTTGAAACACAAGAGTCCACAAACCTCAGATTCAGGTTACTATGCAGTGTAGACATGCCCTTAGGTAACCTAGTGCCATGGGTAAAGAACCTGACTAGCTTCTCTTTGCCCCCTCTGAGGTAACTCAGAGCCTTGGGCGATGAGGGGAGCCATGCTCCCACTCACCCAGTGGCAGGGAGTGCACCGGTAGGCTCCAAGCGAGTCCCAGCACCCCAGCACTACGGCCCATAGCAGTGAGTAACCTTCCCAGGGGTTATTGCCAACGCAGACTGCTCAGTGCCTTGGGCAGATTTCATCCAGTGTAATTAAGAAGGTGCCTATGCCAGGTTAGATCTTAATTTGAATGTAAGGCTTTCCTTGGTTTAAGACAACAGGTACTGCTCTAGCGCAAAGAGCCCTGCATAGCATGAATAAACTGACCCATAAACAGCCATGCATAGGTTCCCAAATATTGTGACTCGTTCCTTGCCTCTGCACGTTGACTGCTCTCCTTGGACATCAGTCCTTGGAAGACCCTTCAAAGCGTGTGCTGTAAAGTGACCCAGTCTCGGATCAGCATATTTATAATCCCTAGCTCTTGCATAGCACTTTTCATCCATAGATTGCAAAGCACTTTGCAGAGGAGGTCTATAGCACTATTCTCATTTTACAGAGGGTAAACTGAGGCACATAAAGGTAAAGTGACTTGCCCAAGGTCACCTAGCAGGCCCGTGACACAGCCAGGAACAAAACCAAGGTCTCTTGAGTCCCAATCCAGTGCTCCATCCACTGTGTCACACTGAGACCCCTAATGGCCATCTTTGTGTTTGCAGGAACAGGGGGGAAGCAGAAGCCCCCTGTCCCGTGTCCAGTTGGTCACTACTGCCCCCCAGGTACAAAACATCCAGCACAATACAAGTGTGCGCCAGGCACCTGGAGCAATAGGACAAGCCTGGCATCAGAGAAGGAGTGTTTGCTCTGTCCTGCAGGCTGGTTTTGTGTGGCAGGAGCTCATGTGCTTTCAGGGAGATGCAGCCCTGGACATTACTGCCCAGATGGTAAGTAGATACTGAGCAGAATAGGGGGAATTTAGCTCATTTTTGTGTTCAGTAATAATCAGCACACAGATTGCAGTTTGTTCATTGTTTACTCAGCCAGTGTTTTGCACCAGTGTATTTCAGACTGTGGGTTGCTAGCAAACTGCACTCTCTGAGTATTTGATATTTGAAACTCAAGCTGTTTGGACTGGGCAAGTAGGTCACGTGGTATTTTCCATCACTTGATTGCATCAGCATAAGATTTAGAATCAAGTAAATATTCATGATCCCAAATTCAAAACCACCTGCGAAATTTCTGCAGTGTCTCCTGTCTCAGTGATTATTCCTGCTGGTTAACTTGTTCACCAAAGTGTTCATTAGATCTAGAGAGGGAAGCACCTTTTCATTCTCTCTCACTTAGAGAGAGGGGTTAGTGCTAGGATCTCCATCACTTTCTCATCTTTGGAAAAGGTACACGGACGAGCACCCAGTTCCCCTGTCCTGAGGGAACCTACAGTACCAGGCTGGGAAATGGCCGAGTGGAAGACTGCACTGCCTGCCCCATGGGATCGTACTGCACAAATGGGACCTCCAAGCCAACTCTGTGCCCAGTGTAAGTGGATTGTGTGTTGTATAAAAAGGGACCTTGAAATCAATATGCTGACCCATTTGATTAGGGCTTAAAGTGGTGTACAGGGGGACCTCAGAATTCATCCCTATCCCAGTGTAGGGAATACGTGTGCACCTCATAAGTGTTTGCAAGTGGAGTGCTCCATCGTAACCTGCGTGTTTCTGGATGGTCAAGGTTTGTGTGAGTTCTGTCACAGGTGGGATGTTTCCTAATGGCTCTGGATATGGTGAGTTTACTCAGTCTGTCTGAGTTTCCTCCTGTAGTGTCTCCTCTGTATTATACAAGGAAAGAGCAACACCCATGCACCACCAAATTTGCTGCCATGGATGACTGCATCCTCCCCTCTCTCCTTATTCAGGGGAACTTACCGCACAGAGCCAGGAGCAAAGATGGCCGGAGACTGCATCCCCTGCCCTGGAGGATACCACTGCCCTGAGCTTGGCTCTGTGGTTCCCCAAGCATGTGGTGCTGGCAGCTTTTCAGTAAGTGGCAATTGTTTCATGCTAGTTGCTGGGCAACACAAGAATTGAAAGGTGGCAGGAAAGAAAGCTCAAACCATGAACTAGAATGGTCCCTTCCCCTTGGGTTCCAAAGCTGGATCTGCAACGAGCTTTTTTGTAACATTTCTCACCCTTGCATTGACAGTGGAGGTAGCAGGAGTGGGAGCTATAGTGTAGACAAGGCTCTGGCATTATTACTGTTCTGTCACCTAAACACGCTGAGAGCCAGTGTAGATGATACAGTGGTAAAAATGCCTGTAGTCTGTTGCATTAGTTGCTATCACTAGCGGAGCTCACATGAGTGCTTTCGTCATCCATAGCACCAGTGGAACTGCACTCATAGGAGTGGAATGGTGGGAAATGGTAAATAAAATACAAACAAGACCAAAGAGTGGAGTCTATTTGACTGTGGGATTGTCTCTTATGGAAAGCAATGGAAAAGCATTGTCACTGGCTTTGTTTAAAAACTGAATCAAAGGAAATCCTGAAGAGTATAATACAGGAAAAAATCCTGCAGGTCCAAGGTTTTGGGTCTCTGCACAGACCAGTTCTTACACTTATTTCCATTATTATAAATACAAGTTAAAGGAACAGCTGTAGCCACAATCCAATTGCCATGGAAATAGCCATAGTGTTAATAGATTCTGGTTTCATTTGCTTCCCCCAGCTGGCTGCTCGCAGTTTTGTAGATGTTTGTAATTTGGATGGGTTTTTTTCCCCTTCAATGTCAGCTAATTATTGCAGAGAAATGAAGGGGAGCATGCTCCTCTGTTCAGCCCCTGCTCCTGGGGGATTGCAATGGAGTCAAATGTTCATTTGGCCATGGAAGGTAAAAGAATGGGTCAGATCCGCAGAAGGGGACAATGGGTGAAATAGCTATTCTGACAAACAAAGCTGAACCTATTCCTTATTTGTCTGTCACTAAGCTGTAATGAATAATTCGAGTGATAATTACCAAATTTCCATATTGATGGGAAACCGGCATGTCATCGCTATCAAATCGCCCTACTGTCTCCACCCGGGCCAGCTTTCTATTGCTGCAGCGATTTGGTAATTATTCCTGGAACTATTCATTAAGATCAGAAGGGAGATAAATGATGAATGGGGATTTAGGTATGGCAGATAGACCCAGATTATCTCTCTGTTGTGCCTTCCTGTTCAGGGTAACATGGAGAGGCTGGGGGAACAGGGGATTTCTGTGTTCCTCTCTTTCCCTATTGTTCTGATGAAAGGTGTTGGATTGACAGGGCTGGGGAACAAAGTCTTTATCCACAAATAGGCCATGAGCATTGGCAGGGGAGCTTCCTAGTTCAGAGATTCAATCCTTCATTCTTCCAAAGTAAATAAACTGAATTACAAGTTGGTTTTTTTGTGTATAGAGGTCTGTTTTGTGAGACCTTAAAACTGGGGTCCCTCTATTTCAGTTGCAAATATTAAAGATGCCATGATACCTTCTGTAAGAGCAGGGTTTTGTCAGAGTGCCCTTGGGCTTGAGTCATTCCACCCAGCTGCAGTATTTTGGGGGCAATTTGTTTACCTATGTGCAATCCCCCACTCCAGAGATAGCTGCATTCATTTGCAAAGTGTTCTGTGCCTGGACATTGCATGCAAAATGCTATGCTATGGGTCTTTGTGTGCTGTGGGAATGAGAACTGTGTCGTATGTCCCCTGTGCTGTAGGACCCAGGCTCTGCCTCCTGCTTGCCCTGCCTTGTTGGACATTACTGTGCTGGTGAGGTCACCAGCAGGGAGGACATGCTGCTTGCTATGGTTTGCCCTGTGGGCCTGCTGTGCCCCGAAGGACAGGCAGTCACTCCAGATGCCAGCAGAAATGCCTGCCCAAGAGGATACTACTGTCCCGGGGGTGATGTTGTAAGGAGATCTGTTTTCTTATTGTCATTCACCATTTTCTTGTCTTTTTTGGGCTTTGCTGTTTGGAAACTAGACTGAACTCTTGTTGCTGAAGTCCTTACCTATCTGTAGGCTTTTTGATCTTTTTACTCTGGCTTCCCTGATTTCTTAATATTCAGAGATCTTGGTGTTTGCCATGTATATGGCTGTGCATAATGTGGGCCTCTTTACCTTTGTCCCTGGCTTTTCTTACTTTCTAAGATGTATTTTTAAGAATGTTTTTGATACTTTGGTTTCTCTTGTTAGAAAAAAATCATTTTTATTAAGATTTTTGCATTATATGCATGTAAACAATACACATTGCCTCCTTGCTGTTACTTGTACCACATCCACCTTTAAGTCATTTCCCCAGGCTGCCTACAGAGAACTGGATTAAGATGTATGTTTTAAAAAATAAATATATGTAGCTTCCCTTTCTTTTAACCTCCTCTGTCTACTTGTCCATCTGTCCTTATCCTGGGAGCTACTCAGGGTAGGGACCATCCTTTCTGTAGAAATCCTTTCTGTAGAGATTAAAAGATTTAATATCTGGAATAAAAGGATTCACTAACGTAGGCCCTCATATATTTATTTATTTACTTATTGTATTTGCGCCTAAGATCACTAGTCACTGAGCAAGGCCCTACCAATTGCCAGGTGCTGTAGAAACACAGAACAAAAAGACAGTTCCGCCCCAAGCAGCTTGATTTTGGGTAAGAATTCCAGAATCTAGAGTAAAGTCTATGCAGTTGCCTTTCACCCTACCCTCTGTTAGCCAGACATGCAGGAATGGAACATGCACCCTTGGGACATGTAGCCCAAACATACTCTTCTGTTACGAAACAAACTGCAGAATGGAATGACTGGAGAACCCCAAATCCAGAAGAAAGCAAAAGGATTCCCAAGGGCCCTAACCATGCCTGTTAGTGATTAGGTGGTCTGGCAGGAAAATGTCTTCCTGAAGCACTAGATAGTGCATGTGGGCACAAATTTCCATGGTGAAACTTCTAACCCTGTGGTTGGGTACACTATGAAGCTGCACCCATGGCGGACTGAGGCACCATGACAGATCATTACAAAGTTAAGTGAAGGTCTATGCCTGCTAAATATTGATGCCCCCCCTCTGCTTCTCAATGTCATCTTCACAGCCTCTATATCCGGCTCCCAACACCCTTTCCTATATTCTTGTTCCCAGACCTCAAAAGGGATTTCTTTTGTGTGTCCTGCAGAAGGATGTTTTGCGTGATGGGATGCAGTAGTGACAATACTATGTTAAAGAGCAGTCTGTGTTTCGTTTCCAGGACACTCATGCTAGGCCGTGCCCTAATGGAACCTATAGCGAGCAGCAGGGTCTGGGCAGAGAGGATGAATGCTTACAATGTCCGGCAGGAAAGTACTGCTACAGAGAATGGAGAGAGCCCCGAGGAATTCTCCATCCAGTAAGTGCCCTCAAATTTAAGAGCCCTCCTACAGTGACTCCGGTGATGGAGACTTCTTAGAATTAGTTTGCATATTGCTTATCTATCCAGTGCTGCTGCCTTCCGATGAAATACAGCCCATGAAAGGCACCCCAAGTGCCAGCAGCTGGTGTCTTTCTGTCTCTAGTGGGTTTCAGGAGCTGTTGTTGTGGCAGTCCCATCTCCAAAGACCGGGGGCTCTGACCTCAATAAGAGATGTAAAGAAGAAATCTGCGGTAAAATAATTAGACTGGAGGTTCAGCAGCATGGGGAGAGCCAAAGTTTTAGCTGGGAGACAGAGAAGTTTGTGAATGCAGGGTTCCATATTCAAGTCATATTACCCTTCCATCCCCATTGGGGGTATGTCTACACTGTAGTGGGAGCATGCTTCCCACCTGCTTGGGCTAGCTCATTTATAAATAGCACTGTAGCTGGGAGTAGCACAGGCAATAGCTTGGGCTAACCATCTGAGTACAAACTCACCCAGAGCCCTGGGTTCATACTCAGGCAGCTAGCCTGAAACCTCTGCCCAGACTACCTCCAGCAGCAGCGAGCATATCTGTCTACCTGCACTGGGAAGTGTGCTCCAAGCTACACTTGGATGCTCCATGAGGGGAAAAAAGCCTCAGCCCCCAGGACTTTATAGGCATCCCAAGGACCCAGTCATTGCATGCTGTGTCAGGAGCAAGTGGGAGGGAGCTCAGTAGACAGAATGAGGCTGATGTTCCATGATTAGGTTCTCTTGCTTATTGCATCTACTCTTGTCTTTGCACCTTCACTCACCCTGTCCTTTGCCCATGCAACTGCCTCCCTCTTTCCATACACCAGACCACCCTCTTTGTACTTCAACCACACCCCTTCTTTCCCCTATCCCCTCCACCCCATTTCTCCTACACCTCTTTCTGCTCTCTTCCAGCTCCCACACTTCCTCCTTTAAAGGCCAACGTTGTGAGATATGGACAGTGTCTTCCAACTAGACTTTGCCCAGCACCAAGCACATTGTCAGCACTCAACAAAATGAACAAGAATAAATAGAGAGAGCTGGCCGACATTTTTCAAAATTTGAACTTTTATGGACATTTTTCATCAATTTTTTTGACCAATTCCCCCAAAACAAACAAACAAAATTTAATTTAAAAAATGTTAAGGGATTTTCTTTTTTTTTGCCCTTTCTGCCCTGCTCCAATAATAATAAAAGTTTCCAATTCTGGCAAAAGCTCAAGCCGCTTTTTATTGTAGCTGAACGGTTTAATCCGTCCCTACTTGAAACAACAAGGAAAACCCCATGATTGATGATCCTTTTTGTCTTTTGTTTCCCAGACTGGAGACTGCCCCCCAGGATACACGTGCCCCCCAGGGACTGGCTTCCCCTTCTCTTTACCCTGTCTGCCTGGCTTCTACTGGGATGGTTCTGCTGTGGAAAGAGGAAATACTTGCAAACCGTGTCCTGCAGGGCACTATTGTGACTCTCCTGCCATGACACAGCCCAAAACTTGCCCAGCTGTAAGTTGCTTTACTGTGGATCTGTAATAAAGGGAAGGCATGTGGGGTGAGTCCGGGTTTACTGTAAGAGCGGTTAGCCCTGCAAGAACCTGGCTTTGTTTTGCAGGGTTCTTATTGCCCTGGAGGCAGCTCCCATCCTGAGCCCTGCCCAGAGGGCACATACAGTAAAAGGAAGGGGCTGGCTGCACTGCTGGACTGCAGCCCATGTGGAGGTGGGTTCTACTGTGCTGGTCAAGGACAGACTGGCCCAAGTGGCCTCTGTGAAGCTGGATTCCACTGCCAGGGCAGAGCAGTGACGCCAGTAAGTTGTGTGTGAAAGTCCTCACTCAAAGCCAGGCTCCACTTCTGCTTCATTGGCCCAGGAGTGAAGGACTCCAGGGGTAAGTCTGCACTGCAGCTGGGAGCAATCTCCCAGCCCGCATAGACAGACGTGTGCTAGAGGGCTTGAGCTAGCACACTACAAATAGCTGTGTGGATGTTGAGGCACTGCCGGCGGCTAGGGCCAATCCTCCAAGCTCAAGCCTGTCCTACCACCAGGTCTAAGCTCAGGTGGCTAGAATGAGCCTCTGCTGGTGCCGCAACATCCACACAGCTATTGTTACCATGCTAGCACAAACCCCACTAAAGTAAGTTTGTCTACCTGGACTTGAAGGCTCACTCCCAGATGCAGTTTAGACATACCCCAGGAGTCTCAGCTCCGCAGCCCTTTGTACTGAACATTCTCCCCCTCCTGTGACCATGGCTGTTTCTTCCGCCAGCGATGTCAATGGGAAATTTGCCTTTGACTTTGAGGAGAGCAAGATCAAGCCCTCTCATCCTGTTAATCCCAGTCTCAGCACTTGTAACTGAAGGGACAAGGACTCTGTCAGACTAAATATCAGGGGCCATACCTTCAGCAAGTGTAAATTGACAAAGTTTCATTGAAGTCACCATCCCATGCACCACTATTCAAGTGAAAAAAAAAACATGAATACAATGGATTTTCTTCTCTCTGTTATTAATTAATTAATTAATATTATTGTTATTAATATTAATTAGATAAAGGCTTGAGCTGGTGAGGTAGGATCCAGATTAGAACAAAGATCCAAGTTTGAATTCTGGGTTCTGATTCAGTGAAGAAGCCCAAGAGGCAGAAGTAGGCCCCAGATTTAGACCCAGATCTGAACTTCTCCAGCATTCAGGCATTGAACTTTGATGTGCCAATCTGGGCCCATCTGTCATTAAAAGTGAAAGGATTTTCAGATCTACTTTCCTTTTCACCAGTAATGGTCTCTGTCCATTTCCTGCATTTCTCTCAGCAGGAGAGATTCACCATTGTCACCTTTCCTCATAGTCAGTTTCTCTTTCTAGCTCTCGCAGTGCTGCAATATTTAGGTTGCAAACATGGTAGGGGAGTGTTTACATGCAAATAAAAAATAATGTCATGGGAATTTAAAAAAAAAAAGAAAAAAAAAAAAGGAAACCACATCCCTTGATGTAAGGATCTCTATAGTCTTGGTACTAAATGAGCATGTCCCTTTAACAGACTCATCTCATCTGATATGTCTACTCCTTCCTCTATTAATTGTTAAAGGATCTGTTTTCCAATTTCAGTTGCCCACAGATGGTGTGACAGGCAGCGTCTGCCCTGCTGGAGCATATTGCCCACGTGGCTCCCCGTTACCAATGCCCTGTCCTCCAGGGACCTACAGTAATGTGAGTGGACTGAGGAGCCTGAAGCAGTGTCTAGACTGCCCCCCTGGGTGAGTTTTCCATAGAAGAACATAGCTCAGTTTTATAAAGCTGCAGTTTGGTTGCTCTTCCCCGCTGTAAGCCAGGCCAGGTGATCCTCAGGGGATCCTGCAGTGAGGAACTTTCAGCGCAGGATTGACCCATTGGCTACTCATATACTTAAAGTTAGTCTTGATGAACCCTACGTGCAAGGTGCCATGACCTAGAGACTCTCTGCCCAATTCATGCTACTCATCGGCAGTGGGACAGCCTTTGTTGTTTAGACTGGGTGGGGGTATTCCCCCCATTGTTCAGTGTGGCATTCCCATTGACAGCCAGGGCTTCCAATGGCTGGAAGCTGAAGTTAGACAAATTCAGACATGAAAAAGGCATGCATCTTCAATGTTGAGAGTAATTAACCGTTGGAACAATTTACCAAGGGTTGTGGTGGATTCTCCATCACTGACCATTTTTAAATCAAGATGGGATGTTTTTCTGAAAGATCTGCTCTAGGAATTATTTTAGGGACATACAGTGGCCTGTGTGATACAGAAGGTCAGACTAGAGGATCAAAATGGCCCCTTCTGGCCTTAGAATCTAAGACTCTGTGAAGTTGCATGGATAATTATGAAGGGCAGCATATGGCCCTAATAATATAAAGTTTTCATCCTCTAGGATGCAAAGAGCTCCTGTCAGATATTATTGGGTGAGCATAGACAAAATATTCAGAGAATCTGATCTCTACTGAAATGTTTGCGGTTCACGTTTCCCTAACAGTAACTCAGAGGAATGAAGCTTTATTCTTCTCAATATCAAACTGTTAAATGTAAGACAATACTGTCTTGATAAAAAGAATTAAATTCTGGAAAAATGATTGTTTGTTCTGCATTATCCCTACATGATCCATGCACCGATGGGATCTGTGAATCTTATGCGATTCCAGCCAGGCAACGGTGTGTTTATTGTTTTAAGACAATGTTTTCCCATGGCAAAAAGAAATGCTACTACTTATGATGTGTGTTTTTCCAAACCCAGGCTGTACTGTGATGGGACAAACAGCCAAGCTCCTACTGGACCCTGCAAGCCTGGCTACTTCTGTACTGGAGCTGCCAAAACTGCCCTTCAGCAGGTGACCATGGAGGGACATTATTCACTGGCAGGTGCTTTCAGACCAGAACCCTGCCCTCCTGGGAGTTTCCAGCCTGTAAGTACAGTAACCTAAGCTACAGACTATTCTGGGGCCATAAAAGCCTTCAGAAATTGAATCAGGGCAGATGTTTGTGAGATGTTTGCACCATACTAGGTGAAACACTTTTGGCTTCAGGTTTTCTCTCAAGCTTGACACTTACTCCATCTGCAACAGACAATTCTGCCCATGTCTGGAGCTAGGTGGCAGAGGGACAGCGTGTCCTGCAATCCAGGAGAAGGATCAACTCTGATATCTTTAGATTGCTTTGAAAGCCTTACTCCTTTTGTTCCTATACCCACAACAGCAGGTGGGCCTGTGACACCTGTGCTGCCATTCACATGGCTCACAACCTTCATTCTGAATCAGCAGGAACTCTGACAGTTTATAGAAAGAGTGCTGAGTTTAACCATTCTCATATCCACACTCAGTTCCTGCTGTGTTCTCCCTTTAGGTTCTTGGTCAGTCCCAGTGTCGGGAGTGCTCAGAGGGGACATTTTGCAATCGGACAGGCCTGGCTGAACCTGTGACTTGTCCAAAAGGGCATTACTGCCCAGCTAAGAGTACCCTGCCTCTCCCATGTCCAGTGGTAAGAGTCAAGTGTGTTTCCGTCCACCTAGAATTTCTTCCTTGGAGACTTCTTGCCCTCAAAGGGCTTCAATAGCTCTCTCTGTGCAGGGCACTTACATGGACATACCCGGTGCCACAGGAACAGGAGCATGCAAACCCTGCACGGCGGGCATGTACTGCAGCACAGCCGGTCTGGCCATGCCTGAGGGACTCTGCCGGCCAGGATATTATTGTGCCCAAGGGTCCCACAGCTCCTCACCCGTGAGTACTGGACTGACTTGTGGAGTGCCATTCCCTAAAACAGTGTGAAGTGCAGCTTACACATCATCCACCTCGTTTCCCTTGCTTCAGGTGGGACTTCCTTTTGGTGATCTTTGCCAAGCAGGCTATTACTGCCCTGCTGGCACGAAACACCCGAGGGAGATGCCATGTCCTGCTGGGACCTGGAATGAGCAGAGGGGAGCCCAGGATACCAGCTGGTGTCTGCTCTGTCCCCCTGGGTTCTTCTGCAACGTGGCAGGCCGCGTTTCGCCTGCAGGACTTTGTGCACCAGGTGAGACATGGCAACAGCTTTTACAGCTACCAGCCAATTCATTCTCACCACCACTCTCATCTCTGCTGGGTTCCCTCCCACTTCTGCAACCAGGTGAGTAATGATTTCCGTGTGTTCTCTGCTTTCAGGTTACTACTGCACAGGAGGGACGCAGACCCCAATGCCAACAGATGCTGTAACGGGGGATCTCTGTCCCGAAGGACACTTCTGCCCTGCAGGGTCAGCAGCACCCTCTCCCTGCCCAGATGGGGAGTACAGCAATGCAGCAGGTCAGGAGTTGGGGAGAGGACTGCTTTGCCTGAGCTACCATCTAGCATAGAAGGGAGCTAGAAATCTAGTTTGCACTGCATAGCTCCAGTGTTTATTCTTCTGTTACGCTATTACTGTGCAATATGCCTACCAGACCAAATTACTTGCTGGCAGAAGTATATGGAACTCCATTTAAAGTCCAGGGAGCTGTGCCTCCTAGGAGTTAGCCATGCGACAAACATGAACTCCTGCAGCATGGTTTTAAATCACCCTGCAAGTAAGAGCAGGATCTCCACTTCTTCTGATTGGGGTGGGGCCGACCCATGTCCTACAAGCTAGGCTGAAATACGTGAAAATACGTCCCCAAATACCTCCTGAGTTGTTGCATTGTCGCATCACGAAGATGTTGCAGCATGACGGGGAGGCAGTTGTTTCACTGCGTCGCAGGTTGATGTGTCCCAGAGAGCAGTGTTGCATATGTATCACTCCTAAAACATCCCAAGAAGCACAGCAGCAGCCTCCGATTCTACAAGGACAGAGATGTTAAATATTCAACCAAATTTCCTCATCGTTGTGCATCATCAAGTGGGCAGAACTGGAAGTGAGTAGAAATCCCCCTGCAATGGCTGTTGGCCTTTTGGGTAAGCCCCAGAAATGTAGATGCTTCTGCAAACTCCCTGCACCTGCAGACCAGGACAGGAAAACTTGCTAGAGCAAACTGCCTAGTGAGATTTCCACATATACATGATATATGAAGACCAGTGAATCCAGGAAAGCAAAGAGAATGCCATTTGTGCGGTATTTCCAGGCCTATTTCAAGTTCAGAATCAAGCAAGTAACAATCCTACAGAAGTGAGTCCATTCATTGATGCTTTTTCTTTCCTTTCCTGAATTGTCCTCTTAGGTCAAGACAAATGTTTCCCCTGTCCAGCTGGGTTTCACTGTCAGCGTGGCATAATGCACCGCTGTCCACCTGGCTTTTACTGCCCCCAGAAGACTGGAATCAGCTTTTACCCTTGTCCAGCTGGGACCTACAACCCATCTTATGGAATCAGCCAGGCCGAGAGGTGTCAGCGGTGCCCTGCAGGTAACAACATCTCTTAGACCAATAGTTCTCCAGCTCTCCCATCCTACAGACCTCTCTGTAAGAGAGAGATCACTCCATGTACCACCTGTGGAGCTGGGGGTGGGCTATAGCTTGACCCCTTTTAAGCAGCGGTCTTGTACTGGATCAGAACAGCTACTTCTGGAGCACTCCAGAGCAGCACTCCAGCTGCATGGTTGCAACGCCGCTCAAATTTGACCCATCTGCCTCATGACCCCCAGGCCAAATGGTGTTGCAACCTGGTGCACAGGGAGTCTGTTCCAGTACAGCAGAGTAGAGGGGAGTCTGCTGAGAACTCGACTCCAGGGGGCACCAGCTTATGCACTGTGTGAGTGAGAGAGGGGAGACTCCACAGCCGAGGGAGTGTGGAAGTTCCTGCAGGAGGGGGACGAGTGAGGACTCGAATCGGGTTCCTGCCGGGGAGCGTGGGGACTGGAATCCGCACCTACCCACTCACCCTGGAACATTTGAATTGGTGCCGTTGTCCCAAATCCTTAATGAATGCATTTTAACTCTAGGAAACAAACGTATAACAAACAATACAATCAAAATATACTTAAATGCTATCTGTAGTATCCCCATTGGGAACCACTGTCTGCTAATGCCTTGCTGGAGCTAAGGGGGCTTTTTTATCCATGGTGTCTCACGGGAGCACAGTTTAAATTGGAAAGATGCTTTTCCAGTTGTGATGATGGTGTGATGGGATCTCTCTCATATTCACCCTCTCCCTGCTCAGCAATGCACACTACACTGGATCTTCCAGTGCTCTTTCCAGTTAAAGGATACTCTCCCCTGTCTATTTTCCCAGGGATGTTCTGTGGAGAATTTGGATTATCCTCTCCAAGTGGCCCCTGTTGGCCGGGATTCTTCTGCACTACAGGTACTTGATTTAGCATTCCCAAGGGCAAAGGGAAGAGGAGAGCGGTCTCTTTTGATATTTATCTTTTCCATATCCCCTAAGCTCTTCTACCCTGTTTGTTTAATTTGTCCTGCCACCTCCTGGAGAGAGAGGTTGCCACCATGTTGCTGAGGCATGAGTTTGGTACAGAAGCTTTGGATGAGAGGATGGCAATGGGGGCTGGTATGTGAGGTTGGCATGTTAGCATTGTGTTAGGCAGCTGGTGCAGTAGCATTAATATGAGGTGATGGCAGAGAGGCTTTGGAACATGATGTTGGCTGGATGGTGTTGGCGTGGTCTGTTGGCAGGACAAACAGTTAATTCCTTAGGTAGTGAGTGCTTAGCGGGCAGGATAGAACTAGAAATTGTGTGTTGACCCTTGGCTAGTGACAGAAATTAAATGAGAAGCATGGGAGATTGATTCTGGTGTTTGAGCAGATGCCTAGGCATCTTTGTGGTGATACTCATAAAGAATCAGAGCTCACATTTCTCAGAGCCAAGGGGCTGCAAGATGAGAGGGAAGCAGCAGCTCTGAACTCTGGCCACAGTCGGTGCTTCTGTACAATACAAAACACTCCGTAGGTTTTGTTTACCAAACCACATAGGTTTCTCACTGATGACTGTTTGTGCTGCCAAACTCCAGAATATTTTATGTTTTTCTTAAAGCCCCAGGTCCTGGATTCATGTGATTTCATGAAAATCTCAATGTTGATTTTTTTTTTAAAGTATGTTTTTAGTCCCCATGGTTGTGGTGCAAAGCCTGAAATGTGACCCAAGTGCAACCGAAAGGCTCCAAAACCAAGAAACAAAACAAATCAGCCCAATTAAAAAATCAAACAATCACATTTTTAGAGGCCTGAATTCAGTTTTTACTGTGTGGGGTTGTTAGGCCTGGCCACTCCTTAGATTACAGTATCAGATCTTTACCCATGCTTCCTCTCTATCGAGAGAGATTCTCATTAATGTTTTATTGATACTGAGCCCATGCCTAAGATTTTCCCCTGGATGGAGTCCAGTCCAGATGGAATATTCCGAAACAAGCCTTCATCTGTGGTATTTGCACCTTAATGCAAGGGGAGCTTATGTTAAATACAGTACGTCCCCTTGTTTATGCTTTTATATCTACCACCAACACACACATCAGAGCTGTGCTAGAAGGCTCTCTGTTCTGATCAGCACTCAAAGCCCTATACTGCCATATGAACAGTAACTCTTTGAACTTGCCAGCCACACCAACAGCTTTCGTAAGGCCATGTCTACACTAGCGAGCTGTACTGATGCAGCTGCGCCACTGTAAGATCGCATGTGTAGCCACTCCGTGCTGACGGGAGACAGCTCTCCCATCAACATAATCAAACCACATCAACAAGTGGCGTGATAGCTGTGTCAATGGGAGAAGCTGTCCCCCAACATAGCACTATGCACACCACTACTTATACCAGCAAAACTCATGTCGCTTAGAGAGGTGTTTTTTCACACCACAGTGCAACAGAAGTTATGCCAACATAAGTGGTAGTGTAGACATGGTCTACATATAACAGCTGCTCCACACACTGTCCTTCAGCTAATTATTCGTTAGGGCAGGTCTACATTTAAAAAGCTGCATCATCAATGGAGCTGTACCGATGCACAATGGAGCTGTACCGATGTACTCGTTCTGTGACCTTGGGCAAGTCGTGTCCCTGTTCTGTGCCTCAGTTTCCCCACCAATAAGAGCGATCATGATACTTACATGCCTGAGAAGGAGACTGTTAGTGTAATTAATTCACATTCTTAAGAAGCTTTGAGATCCTCTTTGAGAAAAGTACAAAAAAGCAAAGTATCAATAATGATCTAGTGATCCTGTTCCAATATGTTGCAAGCTGTAATGTCACCGTCCCTTGATGGACTCTGCGCCACATATCAGCAATAACTACCCCACTCTCTCTTGCCTGCAAAGGAAATAATTCTTCAACCACAAGGGCCAAATCGGCCAAAGGATTGCAATGTTTGTCACTCGGAATTTGTTTTCCCTTTGTATTTCAATACAGGAGCCAGTGTCCCAAACCCTGATGGGGCCACAAATACAAGCACCGGAGGCCCATGCCCCCCTGGGCACTTTTGCCCAGCTGGCACCAGCATCCCATTGCCATGCCCTGTGGGCACATACTCAGACAGGTGAACTCTTTGGCTGTGGTCATTCTGGCTTGAAAACAGAGTCTCCATCTGCCTGTCTGTCTTTTCTCCTAACGTTCCCTTGGTCAAGTGCACTATATGCATTCTTTCCCCTGCTTCTGTAGTCTCTCCCTCTCTCCTCCAGGTGGTTTTTCATATTTACTCTTTAAACAGTAAAGTGCAGTGCTGTTTGGTTCACCTTTGTATAGACCACACAAGCTTCAGACTCCTTCTATCCCCCATGAGTCGAAACTTGTTTGCAATGCTGGTGCCAGCACTTCTGGTGGTACCGCTGCAAGACTGTGAGGAATGAAATGCAGGGAAAGGACCAAACCACAATGGAGACAGCAAGTGAATGGAAAAAGGAATGGCCAAACGTATTGGAGGTTGCGTGCAGGGGAGTGATGTGATTTGTGATAATGGAGTAGGTTGTGGGACTGTTGGGGTGATACATGTTGTGGATTCTGGATCATAGAAATGTGATTTTTGTACCTAGATTGGTACAAAGAGCAAGGCAGCTCCTGTAAATAGGAATATTTATCACAGGACGTGGTGCTAGGTATTGGCGGTGAATGGGATACACTGGCCTTAGCTGCCCTCTTTCCCAGCTGTGCCACAATTGTCTCCCCCCAGGCTCTACCTCTGGCTGGAGTCCAGCTGCACTGTGTGCCCACCTGGCTATTACTGCAGCTCAGCTGGCCTCACAGCACCCTCAGGACCCTGTTCAGCTGGCCACTACTGCCTATCTGGAGCCTCCTCCTCCTCCCCAGCAGGTGAGGACGTCACTGGGTGAAGGTATGATTTACCATAACCCTGGGTGGTTCACTGTAAGTGCTGATGCCTTCACCTGCCTCCAGCATTCGCTATCGGGTGTTTAACATTGCCTTAGATGTTGCCAACTGGTCACACGGGCCTAAACATGCCTTGCGGAGTACTACCTGATTTCTCAGGATTCCAGCGCCCCTCTAACCTCTCGCTTGCTGACCTCCTCCCTTGCATCTCCCTAATAGCCCACTCAGCTGCCAGATCCCTCCCACCAGCAGAGGAACTATGCTTGTTCCTTTTATCTGCTTACTGCCTTTGTCTATCTCAATTGCAGAAGCCATACCCATTGCCCACTAGGGAAAGGTGTTTGTAACACCACATGCAGCCCCCAACCAGTACTGAGCGTATCCCACTCTCCCATCTTTGCCTTTGTACTCCATGCTGTCTGAGGAGAAATAATTTCCTAGGCCTAGAACCTCAGCTCCCCTGAAGGCTGCTCCATCTCCTTCCACATTCTCCAGAGCTACTTCAAGTGAGGCTAATGCATTAAATGTTTCCATGGAAAAACATAGGAAGGCTGAATGTTGGGTAAGATTTGGCTCAGTCTTGCCTGTGAAGTATACTGTAAGGAAGACTCTGTGCATACTGCATTGATCATTCCCACAGCTCAGATACCCTGGAGAGTGGTGGCTGGTAATTTCCTAACCTGGCACTGCCTCCTCTCAGTCTCCCATGTGGGATCACAACGGCCGCAACAAAAGAGAAACACCCAGTAGCTGCCTTTGTTCTCACTGCTTTTTATCTTTCTTCCTCATAGACATCTGGCAGAAAGGTGGCCCTTGCCCTGTGAGTCACTTCTGTCCAGAAGGGACCAGCTACCCCCTTCCCTGCCTTGCAGGAACTTACAACAACCTCACCAGACAAGCTGCATGTTTGCCTTGTGCAGCTAGCTACTACTGCCCCGAAAACACCACCAGCTACCATGCTTACCCCTGTCCTCCTGGCTTCTACTGCCCCAAAGGTGAGAAACAAGCCCTGCTCCTGTGACACCAGGTTGGGGTCCTAAACATGCTATTAGCCAGATGGAAATATTGATGTTCTGCGTGGCTTCTGGGAAATGAGCTTGTGGGTCCCAGTTCAATTCTTCGAGGATAAGTGTCTGGCTCACACAAACCACGAACACAACTTGCCTGAATCTCCCATATCTGCAACCTCAGAAGAGAGTCCAGAGACCGACTGGGCCTTGGAATCTGACCTACCCCCATATGCAGGGCGAGCTGAGATACACCATCGGGGCAGTGATGAATTGTAATGCAAAAACTTACAGCAGGAATTGTATTTATGTGCCACGAAAGCCAGGAAAAGTTCTCTCTGTCTCTCTTCATTTCTTAGCAACAAGGTTTGCCACTGAGTTTCCTTGTCCCCGGGGTTATTATAACCCGGATCCCATGACCCAAAGCCTGGACAGCTGCCTGCCCTGCCCCCCAGGACACTACTGCGGGAAGGAGAATTTAACAGCCGTGTCGGGGAAGTGCGATGCAGGTGAGTCCATGTTAGTTTGGCTGCACCTTCCAAAGGGTGGAGGGCCCCCGTGAGGTTCCCGACTAGCTCATGTGCCCTGCATGCTTGTGCAGATGGGAGCAAGGATACAGGCATGTGCGCACATTATACTCACCTTCAGATGGCTCTTCTGTCTCTGTACACAGGGGCATTCCTGCTGTGACTCACGTAGGTTTTAAGACCTGATCCTCCGTTACATGAAGGGCTTTTTACAACTCTCCAGCCTCTGTGCAAAAGAGAATTCAGGCCTCGCAGTTTAGCCCAGCAGAAGTAGCACCCTGTGCATACTGGGTACGGGAAAGGGTCTCCTCTTAGTAAGGTCTGCAGATAGTTTGGTTGGTCCTTGCCTAAATGAGCCACAGGTGGTGCTGTCTAATATCTCTCTGTGGAGCCACCTGAAGTGGCTGGAAAGGAGTGTTCTTTTTCCCTCCCGAGACTGAAAGCAACTTCCTCCCAAGCCTTCCCAGTCTGCTCGCCCAAGCCATGAAGGACTGAGGTTGGGGTTAGAGATTTTATCATTATATGCCATGGTGGGATTATATGGTTGCACCATCACACTGGTACAGGCATGTTGCATTTATCAGCCTGTCCATGCACAATGGACCATGATAGTATTACACCATTGGCCTATTGTATGCACAGTGGATTCACTATTGTACTAAACTGGTGTACCATACACCCTGTTTATCCATGGTAACTCTTTGGGCTCTGCTGCTGCTGCTGTTTCCTCAGCCATATTATTTGGTTTTCATTGCTCAGGCTGGTTCTGTGTATCCGCTGCATGGACCGCACAGCCCTTCGACCTGGATAATTACACCAATGCCAACTGCCTGTGTCCAGCCACAGCCACCGGAGGGAAATGCATGGCTGGGTTTTACTGCCCTGAGGGCAGCCACGAGCCCCTTCCCTGCCCTCCAGGGTTCTACTGCCATGCATCAGGTGAGCTGGCATGGGGCAATCTGAAGGAGAGAATTTTGATGCAAATATTTGTGTTTCCCAGTGAGTTGGCTATTTCAGCACCATCTACCGCCATTATACTTACACTGAGTTCCCTTTAGGGAGTCCAGAGACTTCGAGTCTATTCTTGACTTTGCCATGGATTCACTGTGTGAGCCTGAGTGAGCCACTGGGCCTCTTGGTGGTTATAGCCAGCAACGTTCAAGCCTCATAAGGTTTTGTCTGGGTAAACAGTTGAAAGTGTCCTGAAGCTGAGCCCAACTGTCCAAACCTCTTGGCTCTAAAAGGTCAGGGGGTCCCATCAGACTCCTCTCATTCTCTGCTTCCGTTGGGGCTAGAGATACAGTTATCAACGCCTTTGGTTCATTTTTTCCCTGCTGCTTTTACTGTTCTTTCAAAACCATTTTGGTGTGTTTAACAGAAGCTGTTTTTAGCTTAATACTTTTCTGGGGCACAAAGCTGCTTATGACTTGTTGAGCCCTGGGGATCAGCCAGGGCTCCTGTATGTGAATGGGGCTCAGCTGTCTCTTCTGACGCTGACGCATTGGGAAGGTTTGAGCCTGCTGGCTGCTGACTCCTACGTGCTCCTGCTGGTTCCATCCCACTGTCATAGTGCTTTGAGCCCCTTTGTCTTCTCCATCCCCCAGGTCTGTCCGAACCCAGTGGGGAATGTGCCACTGGATTTTATTGCACGGGAGGAGCAGCCAGTCCTAAACCAACTGATGGTGTTACTGGGAATATCTGCCCCCTGGGCACCTACTGCAGTGAGTATCTGGAATGCCCTGAGACAGGAGTGGGAATTCCTAGCCACAGAATGCTTGGCCTGTTGATAAGTGATTTTGCAGCAAAATGTTGAAGGACAGTGTTAACCAATGGTTAGAGCACAGGACTGGCAGTCAGGACCTAGGTTCTATTCCTGGCTCATCTGCTGGGTGGCCTTGGGCAAGCCCCTTCTCCTCTCTCTTTCAGATTACCCATTTGTAAAATGGCCCAGTGATCCTGACCCTCCTTTGTAAAGCACTTCAAGATCTCTGACTGAAAAGCGTGTTTTAAGAGCTCGACGCTATTATTTCTGTGTCAATCTGGGCTCTTTCAGTCCTTGTTTCCTAACAGCTGCCTTCAGACTGTTTCATAGGCAGTTTATTACGTTTTGCTTTTCTTCTCCCAGCTGCAGGGTCAACAATGCCCAGGCTGTGCCCACCTGGTACCTTTTCCAATCTGCTAGGGCAGAGCATGGTTTCAGAGTGCCAGCTTTGTCCCTCTGGATTTTACTGTGCGGGTTCTGGCCTCAGTGTCCCCACTGGAGAGTGCTGGGAAGGTAAGGCATAGGAGACCAAACCGCAGCATCCAGTACAGGGCTAGAGTAATTCCAGGGACACGGGTGAGAACACAAAGGGAAAAGGGAGAGGATCTGGGGAAACATAGTAGGCATGTGTGTATTGGCTAGCAACTCAGTAGATACAAGTTGGTTACTCACTAATTTAGTGGTGAAAAGCTAGAGATGCTTCCCTTTCAGTGATGGGGGATGGAGATACAGACAGGAGGTTCAAAGAATGGCTTCAGTCCAGACAAACATCCAAGAATGTGGAGTCATTGTCAACCTTTTTCCCTAATACATGTAACACCTTTCCCTTCAAATGCAGCCCTGAGTTAGTTTATTGTAAAAATAAAACAAGTTTATTAACAAAGGACATATGTTAAGTGATACTGAGTAACAGGGATACAGGTAGAAAAGGTTAAAAGCAAATAAAAGTGAAAACAAGCAACTGAATGACAAAAATTTAATCTAGCAAATTACAGTGTTTGTTCAAGATAATTTCACTTGCCCACAGTCTCCCTTCCAGGTTTTACTGGCCAGGATCCATCACAGAGATCAAATCACTTGGTTCCTTTGTCTTCTAAGGGGAAAGATAAAAGGGAATCTCCCTCCATTCCTTATATCCCCAAAGGGAAAGTCTTTGTTTTACGAATCATGAAGGCCTCATGTGGACTCAGTCTCCTGTGTCTCCCTAGGGTACAAGATTCATGCTGATTTTCTGTCTCTCAAGCTCAGGAGCAGGATAATCCCTGCCCGTTTAGCTTGATGGCTTTGTTTATTGCTAACATGTAAACTGAGGTAAACCCACATTCATTTGTCTAGGAGAGACCTGCCTATTACCTTTATCTAGGCCAGGCAGTCTGACTTTAAATATGTGCTAGTAACCTCAAATAGAGGGAATTCATAACTTTGCACATAGCATTAACATATACATACTACAATAATATTAATAACGAGTCTGGTGTTAGTTTTCAACATCTCAGAAGGCATATTTTGTAGTGTGTAGGGAGTGAATACAGGGCTGCCTTGAGTCACAAGACATGGTGCCATGAACCCATGGAACATTCCCCGCAGGTAGTAATGTTAGTTTTTGTTGCAGCACCTCGAGAGCGACATGCTCACAGACATCAGAGCGATATTGATGATATAGAGTGTTTAGCATTATTTAGCTGCTAGTGGGTGAAACAATCCCATTCTTGAACTGGTCTGATATGCCATCTGGCAGAGGGCAGTTTTTTTCATATTCATTGTGGGAGGATGGACACTGTAACATGGCCCAGCAGTTTATAGATTATGATTTGGGCTTTTGAAGTGTGGGCCACATCTTAACAGTGAGATTTGTTTGTGCTCTCCCCACATTGCATTCACTGTGGCACGCACCAGCTCCCCACCCCATTCGCACTCCACCTCTCCTCCTGTGACAAAGGCAACAATGGTTCACATGACACAGTGACATTAGGGAGAGGTGCGAAGTATTTTCACCGTCTTTTCACCATCTTTTCATGGGATATAGCAGTTGGAAGCGAGGAGGAGCCAACACCATGTGACCAGATAACTCTCTTGGGGACATGAGTGTTTTCCTGACAGCCAATGACCCATGCTCAGGGGACCACTGGCTTCTGACATTAATTTATGTATGCAGTGTTTGGAAAATTGTCTGTCTGTGCTAGCAGTGGAGATCAATTGAGATCAATAATAATTAAAGATCAGTAATAGATTTCTTCCACGGAGAAGGACCGGGATGCTATTCAGGAAGATCTGGACCACCTT
>ML675648.1:6698442-6773473 GCA_007922155.1 Mesoclemmys tuberculata | reverse complement strand
ATATTGGTCCCTTCTGACCTATGAGTCTATGAGTCTATGAGTAACCAATTAAAAGCTTCTGAACTTCTAGGATAGCCTGTTGCGGTTCTCATCTGTAAATGAGCAGGCATTTGGTAGCTAATATCTCCCAGTAACTAAGTTGGTTTTTCTTCCTCTGCCTTCCCTTCAGGCTATTACTGTGACAGCAGCCAAGGGCCAGTCAGTGATTTCACCCTTCACCCATGCCCACAGGGCTTTTACTGCCCCCCCGGGACACACCAGGGCACTCAGTACAGCTGTCCCCCAGGTACCTTTGGTTCCAGACAAAAGCTGAAGGGTATCCAGGAATGTCAGAGGTGCCCACCTGGAAAATACTGTGAATTTCCTGGGCTCTCAGTCCCAACAGGTACGTTGCCACTTATCCTTGGACAGTCTGAGCATATTCTGTGCATCTAGGGATGATTAGAGCAAAGGACTGGGAGTCAGGACTCCTAGTTTCTATTCTTACTCTGGCAGTGACTCACTCTGTGCAGTTAATCAGGTCACTTCCCCTCTCTGTGCCTGGATTTCCCCATCTATAAAATTTGGATAAGATCCAGCTTTGTAAAGTGCCTTGGGATACTTGGCTAAAATGAACAAGTGACCCATCTGTTCCCTTCCTGATTAGAACCTTCTAAAAGGAAGGAAGAAAATTTTCAAGGCTGAGTGGTTGGAGGGACTGGAACTCGGATACAGATGCTTTAACTTCTAGGATACCTATTTGAAATTCCCCAGGGCTGGTAGCTGCCCAAAATGATAGCTGTTTGGTGGCCTAGTTAAAATTAGTTCATAGTTTCATTCCTAATCCTGGCATCTGTGTAACAGGTATCTGTGTAACAATAAATCCCTTGTTGTCGGGCTCAGCAGAGAAGCTAAAGATGGAATAGACCATTCTGCCTGAACTCCCCTTTCATTCCTAGAGATGGCCCATTGAGTCAGGGTGGGGGAAGTTATCATTGCTCCCACTCAGGCTGTCCTTGGTCTGTGTATAAAGACTCCAGTTCAGCAACTATTTGAGTACATGCTTCACTTTACATGTGTGCAAAGCATGTGCCTAGTGTGAAATGCGATTGAGTGCTTGGCTCACTAGGGATGGAGCACTGAATCAGAGCAGAACACAGCGTTTCACTCTCCAGAGGCTGCCAATCCGGCACTTGCCCTCCATGCTCTACTCCCTAGTATAGACAAAGCTAAATGGGTTTGAGTTAGTGGAGTGATTCCGGCACTCTGGTGTGGCAAAGGTTTCCACTTTGTGTCTGTGTTCTGGAATTTATATTTAAATCCTCGTTTGGATTTTCACTTGGTTTCATTTATAGCTATAAATGTTTATCCTGCCTTTTAGGGGATTGCTCCGAAGGATTCTGGTGCAAGGGAGGTGCCCGAGTAAGAGACCCAATAGATGGAGTAACAGGGCTCCCATGTCCTCCTGGCCATTATTGTCTTGCAGGTACAGTGACTTATTAAACATAATTCTTCTAAATTCCAGTAAAGCATGAGATTGTGTTTCCTGCAGAGGCTAAACCCAGATTTCTAAAGGTGTTTGGGCACCTAACTCTCTCATCTGATGCTAAGTGACTTGCCCAAGGTCACACTGGAGCTTTGTGGCATAGCAGGGACTTGAACTCAAGACCCAGGCTAGTTTCCTAACCAATGGACCTCTCAGCTCCTTTATAGCCTATACTCTTACACTATCCCATAGTCACTTTGTAAATGTCAGCAGGATAAAGCTGTGTTGGGCTTACTCTGTCCCTGGGTCAGGCTTAGTCAATCTAATGTCTATGATCAATTCACTCTGACTTCAGTGCCCCTCTGTATGGTTTGATCTCTTCATTCCATGTTGCTACTGAGTGGGCTCTGAAGCACTTTATCTAATCAGGAACACCCATTCCATCTCTGTGCCCGCACGGCACCTGGTCTAGCAAAGAAGGAAATAAGAATCTGCAGGGATGCCAGCCTTGTCCTGGAGGACATTACTGCAATAACACTGGACTGGTGGCCCCATCAGGACTCTGCAGTCCAGGGTAGGTACAGTATGAAACACGTTTTTCTCCTGTAACTGTAATGAGAGACGGCAGCAGCTATCTCTTGGAGTGAGCTTGGGGCTGTGAGCTAAGACGTCCTAGATTCTAATGCTCAGTTCTGGCACGAACAACCCAACTCCTCACTTGACGCGCCCCACTCTCTCGGACCCTCGATAGGAATGGCCATCTGTAGTTGGTGTGCCTTTGTTGCCAGTACAAGGCTTGGGAGCTGCAGAAATGTGCCTTCCCTAAGTACAAAGGGGATCCAGCAGTCTCACACGCTGAGCCCTGGGCATTCCTCATGTTATTGCTCAGTTAGCTATCCACCTATGTCTTTAGGGGCATTGTTTCTCCACTTTAGCTTGTTGGAGTTTGATGTCTGTTGTTTCTGCTCTCGCTACTCCAGGTTTTACTGCATTGCTGGGGCCCAAACACCAACACCCAGCGATGGTCTCTCAGGAGCTCCATGCCCCATGGGACACTCCTGTCCCCTGGGAACCAAGAGCCCCATCCTCTGCTTCCCTGGTACTTACATGCCACATACACATGGAGAAAAATGCTACACCTGCCCAGAGGGTAAATTTTGTGTCCCACGTCAGGAGCCACAATTTTGTCCTAAAGGTGAGCCATGCATCCACTAAATGTCCAGTTTACTCCATGCTTTCCAGAGTCTCTTCTGAAGCCCATGTGTGGGTGGGAGACCTTGGGCCAAGGAAATTCAACCAGGGCATGAGTCCTGTCTCTATTCCTTCAGCTTCATGCTCGGTCCAACAATTCCAGTCCAAGCGACACTAGTGAGTCTATAAAACCATGTGGATCCCATTGCTGAGATCTCAGTTACTGATTCGTCATCTTTAGGTCTCTCTCCCATCCCATAAACATGTGACTATGCTCTCCTTTCAGGTTTCTTCTGTCCCAAAGGAACAGGTCTTAACTGGCAGCCTTGCCCTCCAGGGACCTACAACCCTGAGCAAGGGCTGGAGAGCAGCAGTGGGTGCCGAGCTTGTGATGGAGGAAAATTCTGTCTGTACCGTAATGCAACAGACGTGACTGGAGAATGCTGGGAAGGCTATTACTGTGCACAGGGGTCAGATAGGCCCAACCCAGAGGCCAGGCTCCAAGGTGCTGTCTTTTTCCTTTGCTAAAGTTTTTGTAGGTCTTCAGTCTAGTGACCCAGTGGTGATGCCAACCTCAGAGTCAAGCCCCGGGGCCTACTTGTTTTCAGGCTTCTGGAACTCTACTTGTTTAAATTCCTTTTTCTGGCCCCATTCAGAAGCCCCTTTTGCTGTTTGAACCCCAGATGTGTGAATTGTGAGTAAATGACTCCGTCTTTTATCTAGCCTGTCCTCAGCAGCAGGGAGCAATAGATAGAGGAGGAGACTGAAAGTCAAGACTGCTGGGTTCATTGCCTTCTCTCCGGGTTCAAGTCCTGTCACCCAGTTCCAATGACTAGATGCTGTAACCCTGAACTAGGAAATAGAGTTCAGGTATCCTGTCTCTCAATCCTCTGCTCCCATCACGAGATCACACTCACTTCCTGAGCTAGGAAGAGATCCTGCTCACTTCCTGAGCTAGGAAGAGATTCCTGCTCACTTTTTCTAGCAATGAGGCCACAATGGCTCAATGGCCTTGTATGGTAACTCAGGTTCTAACTTTGTCTTAGATAAGAGAGAATTAAGGAATTGTGGGAAATCTACATAGCTGCTGACTTGAATAGACCGTGGCCATTATAGAAGCAATGAATGCCTTTTTTACTCATTTCCATCCATAGCCTTTGATCAGCTGAACGCCTTTCTCACCTGTTGATTGCAGGTCAGGCTGGCCCTTGTCCTCCAGGCCACTACTGTCCAAAGGGCACTGCTGTCCCAAAACCTTGTCCTGCAGGAACCTTCAGCACAAGGATCAAGTTAAGCTCAGAGGTAGGAAAATGCACAGGGTGAACTAGCAATGGTGCTTGTTCCCTTAAAGAGCTGAACTCTGCCTAGTGCCTCTCTAACCGAGCAGACATGTGAAGACTATTTAAATGCTTATAATATATAATATAATATAAACTATAAACTATATATATAATATAAATGATTTAAATGCTTTTAATCACCTGAATCCATCCTTCAAAAAACACTGAAAAGTAATATCCAAGAGTTAGAGTCCATGGCACTTGAGGCTGGCAAAGCACTTTACTAAGCCTCTCTGCATCCCTATGAGATGGGAAGGTTACTGCCATTGCAGAGATGGGGAACTTAAGCTCAACGAGAAGGCGTGACTTGCCTGAGGTTCCACAGTAAATCAGTGGCAGAGGCAGGATTCATATCTGTTCAGAAGTGAGAATATGTATGTTCTCAAGATGTCGTATTTCATTGATTTCTCACAGACCCAATGCTCCCCTTGTCCACCTGGGCATTACTGCAACTCCACTGGTCTCCAGGTCCCTACGGGACAATGTAGAGAAGGGTTCTACTGCACTCTGGGATCTACCATTGCCAGCATTCCCATCCTGGACAAGATTGGAGGCCCCTGTCCCACAGGTAGATTGTTCGCAGCTCTTGGTTAGTATCGAGCTAACTGGTGATTTGTTACCAGCCTGCTAAATCATAATTATCAAAGCAAATTCCACAGCAGAGTCTGGGAGTTCAGCGGGTCAATAAGAGAACTCCTAACAGGCTGCAAGGAGCTCTGAGACATCACTACTCTTAGAGTTTCTCAAAGCCTACTGGTTTGTGGATTGTCTGTTTCAGGACATGGTAAGTCATGGGTAGAATTTTCCGTTTAGTCCTGACCTTGACAGGGTCCTTCTGATTTTGCCTTGTTCTTTCTTTCCCAGGATATTTTTGCCCCAGGGGCACAGCCATTCCACTGGCTTGCCCAGCAGGGTCATATAACCCTCTACAAAGGCAAGCCAGCTGCCTCCTCTGTGCTAGAGGGTAAGAATGAGAGAGTGCTCATTACTGCATGCACTATAAGTAAAGGACCATTGCAAAAATTATTTTTACTTCCCCACCCACTGAAGTGCACCCATCTCTGAGAAGGAGCATAGCAACTGTTTAACAGCTGCTTAGCAACACTATACAAATGATTAGGATTGGAAATTAGGTGAGCTAATTGCCCCTACAGTGGGGAAACTTAGATCAGAGGGTTACTGAAACTGGCTGCTGGCCAGGAAATCACTGGTACCGCCAATGACTGTGGGAATTAAAAAATAAATAAAAATGCTATGACCCTATGTGATAAAGGACTTTACTTCCATGTTTCCTCCAATAAACAACGTCTGCTACCATCATGCTGGGATATTGGTGTATTCTTGTCTCATTGTTCCCACCCATATCACTTCCTACTGCACCTAGCTTGTCCTTGGAGGACTCCCATTCAAGTACTGACCAGGTTTGGCCATGCTTAGCATCTAGGAGCTGGTGAAACCACAGCCCTAATGTGGCATGGCTAAGGGAAGACTATCATGTTCCTATCTTTGGGCAATTATACCATCATAGTCAGTATGAATTCAGCATAAGGAAACACGTAAGAGACGGAGCGCAGGTCTGATGTATTGCCCATCCAGTACTGTGCAGCACACACACAGAGACAAGCCATTCATATCACTGAGTCATTAGTGTGGTTATGGATGGCGTATTGGCCTGAGAGTTTTAACTTTCCTCCTTCCTTTTATCGGGTTGCAGGTTTTTTTGTCCTCAAAATTCCTCTTCTCTTGCTGGGAGTGAATGTCCAGCTGGCCATTACTGCCCCCCTGGTACAGCTTCAGCGACCCAATATCCATGCCCCAGGGGGACTTACAACCCAAAGATCGGCAGCAGTCATATTTCTCACTGTATCCCTTGTGATCCAGGTAGGAACCTTGTCAACATCACCATGAATGGTACAGGAACAATGTGTGCAAGTGAATTTCAAACATGCTTGAACTTCAACAGTGGGTTGAGCAGTTCAGGGGATTGATAATGGGTTATGAAGCCCTTTGCCAGTAGATCACTTATTGAAGTTTGAGACAGAATCACACTCAGCTGCATGGAGAGGTGAGAACTGGGGAAGCCACCCTCTAATCTGAAAAATGACCAGCCTAGGTAACTTCTTCTTTACCTTATAATCCATTTACACAGCAGCATATTATATGTTCATGGTGCTTTACACACCTAGTAAAGGACAAAAGGGAATTTACAGTCTAGTTAGTCTGGTGGTCGCCAGCAATTGCTTTATCTGCTGATTGACTTATGGCTTGACTCATGAAGGCTGATATTTCTTAAAACTTTTGAACCTCATCTTAATGCAGATGCTTTTCTTATTCATATAAATATCCAACTCTTTCTTTTAAATACCCTCCTGTTATCTTTTGCTAAAACTGATTCCAATGCACTGCTCTTTTCAGGTCATTATTGTGCACTAGCAGGACAGGCTCGTATCACAGGACCTTGTTCAGCTGGGTATTTCTGCAGTGCAGGGATTTCCACCCCAACACCCACCGATGGCCTGGTGGGGAACATGTGCCCCATGGGACATTACTGCCCTCAGGGATCTGCCCTTCCACAGCCATGTCCTCTTGGTTCTTACAGCAACTCTACCAGGAATACTGGGATTGAAGACTGCCTCCTATGTGACACAGGTATGTTAATGAGAAAAGGACCAAGGAGATTCTAACCAGATACTAGCACTCATGAAGCCTTGTAAGAAACTAGGCATTAATAGAGCATGCAACAGTGGGTGACTGCTCTTTCAGGGATAGGTAGGTTAAACGGACTTCCTTACCCCAGGAGAGGGTGTTTCCAGGTTTTTGCAGGATGGTTTGGGTTTGAGTGTATTGGTGGTTCAGTCAGTTCTGTCTCTCTAGGCATATTAGGTACTATGTTAAAGCTGTTCTGAATGGAAACATCTTCTGTAACGTGTATGGGGTTGTAGCTGGACCTCTTGCTTTTTATGGTTTACTTTTCAGTTTTCACCTGCTGCCTCCTCTCATTTTCAGGATATTTCTGCAATGGAACTGGACTCGTATCTCCTGGTGGTATCTGTGAAGCTGGGTTCTATTGCACCAGAGGAGCTGTTTCTCCTAGACCTTCCATGGTAAGCTGTGTCCAAGTTATAAACATTGTGAAACCTGGTATGTGTGGATTTGGAGAACCAAATGTCTGTATAGCTCTTCTTTCCTCACCATATGAGTCCCACCACCCATCACCTTCAGGAAGCATCATGCATCCATATTTGCAATTCATACATGAAACCTTATCCCCTTTATCTGTCCTTGCCATGGGCTACTTGTTCTGTCAAGCCCCCATCAGTACCGTGTAGAAAACTTATTGTGTGAGGGTTAGAATTCTATCCCAGACCAACTTCTCTCTGGATTTCTGAGACTGCTCGTGGAATTTCTTTTCACTGACATATGCATCTAGTTCATTAAGTCTGAAGGAGTCTAGAGACACCAAACATACCCCACCTGTGCTCTTTTCTACTGTAAAACATGTCCATAATAGTTAAGCCTTTTCACGTCCATACCACCTCACCCCGATTTGTCCTGTTATGACCAGTGGACAGAGATAGATGACTAAAAATTTTACCTTTCATCCTCAACAATCCCAGAACATTGCAAACTATACACAGCAATTATGCACCGAATGCTGACATATATTCACCTCTGGGGTGGAATTCATGACCCTCTTACCAGCACGCAGCAACACGACACAACATGAGAAGAAGTGAAGAAGAATGCATTTCCAGCCGGAATTACAGATGTCTGCAGATCTCAAATTTGGTCAGGACACTGGATCTATCAACACTGCTCTTACACAAAATACCTCGTGAACTTTAAAGACTGCAGGGGCTCAGGATCTTGGTTTCATGCCTCAGTACCTATTCCCTACCCCAGTAGCAAGGATCCTGCTGACTTTGAAGGACAGGCAGGGCAGTCTACCAAATTATCAGCACTACTTCTTGCAGCAAACCTGGGTTTCCCTTGGTAGCCTCCCAACCACCTGCCCTGCTCATTTTGTGAGATCTGATGGGATTCCAGCATGAGGGATTGGCCAGAGGGGAGTGATGAACAAAGCATTTTTTACCTATCTCAATCGCTCTGGCTGTCTTCCCATTAGGATCTGGTGTATTCTTGCTGCAAGTACATTTCCTCTGAGGTTGCAGATAGGCCCAGATCCTCACAGGTATATAGTCTCTTAACTTCCATTGAAACTAGTGGAAGTTAGGAGACTAAATACATTTGAGGACACAGTGAGCATAGTGGGGAACATCTTCTGTAACAACGGTACTTTCTCTTCACAGACGACAAGAAGTGGGGGGCCATGTCCCCCGGGACACTACTGCGTTCTGGGGAGCAGCAGAGCACAGCCATGCCCTGCGGGGAGCTACAGCCCATTCTGGGGCATGCGGCAGTGTCTGGAGTGTCCAGAAGGCTTTTACTGTAGGGCTGGTTCCACCAATTACACAGACTGTCCTGCAGGTGAGCGCGGCTGCAGTTACCTGTCCGTCATAGGGAACATGGGAACAGTCTCATCACAACACTGGCAGTTTGTTGGAAGGCTCATCACTAAGATAAAGTGCTAATGGCTTCACTGAATGCTTCCACTTTGGTTGGAGGTCCTGCATAGGGCTAATAACTCACACCATGGACAGGATGACATATCCTGGGATCCATTCTTTTGGGGAAATTGATGGGGAGGGCACCCCTATGCCCTGACTAACAATCTGAGACATGGCGAGTAACTGTTAGGAAAACTGTTGTCTCTCTCCTAGGACATTACTGCCCAAGGAATACGGAGTTTGCCACACAGTACCCCTGTCCACAAGGAACCTACAGCGAGGACTTGAACATGAGGGATGCCTCCAAGTGCCAGCTGTGCCCCCCAGGAAAGGTCTGCTCCAAGCCAGGCCTGACGAGTCCTGATGGACCATGCATGGCTGGATGGTTTTGTCCACCAGGATCAGCATCAAGTGAACCAGTATCCCCAGGTAGTCACTCTCTGCTACTCAAGGGAGCAGTGGAACGTGGTTTTGATTATTATTAGATGGGGTGGTATTACTCAGCCCCCAGTGAAGTCAGTGGAAGGATTTCACTGGCGGTTGGGCATGGTCCTTAGTAAGCTCTTTGTAGGCCACAAGCCTGGCCCTCTGGAATTATGCAACAGCCTCAGCACTAATCAGATCCATTCCCTTATTCCTAGATTATTTATGTCCTGTTGGCCACTATTGCCCCACTGGCAGCCCAGAGCCCAAACCCTGTCCCTCTGGGAAATACCAGGACCAGAATGGTCAAAGCCTGTGCAAGACATGCCCAGCAGGAAAGTAAGTGGAATGCATTTAGCCTGCTCACATATCCTCATTTTTCTACTGGGAATTAGCATGTGAATTCCCCTCTTGATTTGCCTTGGGCTGCTCTGCTCTGATATACGTGTCTGATCTCCTTGATCCTGTCTTTGTATCACCCTCCCTCTCATTATATCAATTTCTGTATTGTAAGCCCTTCATCACAGAGTTGTCATCCTGAAGATATGCCTCCAGGGAGGAGAAAAATGGTCCCAAAGATAACAGCTTCCCCCAGACAGGCTTCATCTCAGTCCTTCTTTTGTTTCTTGAAGGGCATTCCACAGTCCCTTGTCTTGCAGTCACAGACTACAGGGGCATGGAAAATGGCCCTTCCTTTGTCCTGGCAGAATTGTGGCCTGTGACAGATTAATGCCAACTTTGCCTTTTTCGTAGGTTCTGTTCCCTGGAAAGCCAAACCCAAGGTCACAAGGAGTTCTTTTCATATGGAGTGATCAAACCAGCAGATTGCCCTGCTGGATACTACTGTATCTCAGGAACCAAAGCTGCCACGCAGTACCCATGCCCCAAGGGCACTTTCAGTAACCAGACTGGGCTGAGCAGCTCGAAGGAATGCAGGGCTTGCCCCGGAGGCAAATTCTGTGCGAATGCTGGTAAGGAGCAGACAAAGGGAAATTAGCTTCATTGTTCAGGCTGGGAAGATGCTGTATTTTGTCTTGGAGGGTCAAACTGAAATAGGAGCAAAGACAGTAGGTCTTGATTTCATGCATGAGAGATAAACCTCAACAGGGAGTGTTGTCTTAGAAACTAACCACTTGATTAGGTTGTTTAAACTGGGATACCTATTTGCACATGGAATATATTTGTCCTTCTTTAGTCCTGTCCTACACTGTTGTGTGGCAACAATGTGTCCTGTTAAATGGGTGCTGAGTTGCACCCCAGCAGTTGCTGCATTTCAGCAGTGGATAAAGTGATCCCTGCCGCACAGTCTTTTAGTAAAGTTTTCAGAGAGTTTAGAGATCCTTTGAGATGAAAGGTGCTCTAGATATAGAAGATCTCAGTGTCATTATAAAACCTTCATCTCTGCAAGCTGGACAGAGATGGGCAAAAACAGCGATGGTTTTGGTTTGGACAGACCTAAAAGGTGAGAGATTGCACATCCTAAGCCAGAGGTGGTTTAGGTCTGGGATTCTTTTATCTGTGTTCCCTCTCCCTGGGTAAGTGGATTCCTGGTTCTTCATTAGCCCCATCTCTAAATGCCTCTGGGGCTAAATCATAGTGTAGGAGCAGGGGAGCACTGCATGGAATTAATCTCAATGCTGTGGCTTGGCCAGTTTTGTACAGCCCTGAGCCTGTGAACTACATAAAGCCTGTTTTTTTTTATTTTATCCTCATCACCAGGCCTCTTGGCCCCAAGTGGCCCTTGTTTGCCGAGTTATTACTGCACTTTGAAGGCACATGTACCTAATCCTGTTAATGATGAAACTGGAGACTTGTGCCCAGCTGGGCACTTCTGCCCACTGGGTAGCAGCAGTCCAGTGCCATGCCCCACAGGCACTTTTCTACCCGAGTCTGGGATGGCATCCCTCAATGCTTGTCTGCCCTGCCCTGGGGGGAAGTTCTGCCAAGGAGAAGGGTTGGCCAACATTTCAGGTGAGTAATATACGTCATGGGTGTGTATGTGTGTGTATGTGAGATTCATGCAGTGTTTTTATTCCACGGTATCACCAATCGGTAGCTAACCTAGGGATGGGTCTAGCCCATTTGATCTATAGGACACCAAAATGCTGGGTAGGGTCATGTTCTGAGTCCTGTTCCAGCTTGGATCAAATGGGAATTAAACTTGGACGATCCCCAGCCAGACTAAAAGCTGGAAGAGGCAGAAATCTCACAAATCCTTGTGAATTTGACACCTGGATTTCTAGACCAAAGCCATCTAGACAAGAGCAGCTAAGCCACCAACCCACCGACTGTTCTCAGATTCACCAGTTTCTTAGTTTTGCTCCTGAAATTCTCTGCATTGCAGGAACCTGTCATGCTGGGTATTTCTGCGATGTGGAATCCACACAGCCAGATCTGAAACGCTGTCCACCTGGCTTCTACTGCCCCGAAGGCACTGAGTCCCCAGTCCCATGCGGTGCTGGAAGCCTGAACCCACACAGTGGGAAACGGCACTCAACAGACTGTCATCCCTGCCCAGCCGGATATTTCTGCAGTGGTATGAATCTTCAGCAGTGTTGTTTGATGGTTGGGGAGGAGGTACAGTAGCAGACAAGTGGGAGTAGATGTTCTTCCCAGCTTTATTTCCTGCAGATTTGTCTTAGCAGACACTCCGGGATCTATTCTGTTATAAGTGCAGTTAATCACATTAGGGCATGTAGCCCAGGAGTAGTCAATTATTTTTTGTCAAGGTCCAAATTTCTTGATCATGGTATAGTCAAGATCCAGACGCCGGAGAAAATAATTAAAAAAAAATAGCTATAATGATAACAATACGTGAATAAAATTTTCAGGGTCTGTTCAAGAGTGTCTGTCAGTCCAGATTTGGCCCACAATCTGCCTGTCGACTACCCCTGATGTTGCCCATTTCCTTTGGCCAATGCAGGCTGGTTCCCAGCAGGGCGTTTGTCAGCCTAGTTTTACATGTCTCAAGTGATGCGTCTTCCAACACTTCCTTTGTGTGCCTCTTCCAGGCGCAGACATTTCACCGTGCAGAAGGGTTTCTTGGTGTGACAATGGTTTCCCTGGCTCAACTCCATCCTATTTCTCTTTTCCAACACCTTGCGCCAGTCACACTTCCTCTGCCCCCTTGGGGTTTTAAACTCCTTAAAAAGCTGCTGTCTCTTGTTATCACATTGCCCACATGCTCAATGCCAGAGTGATGAATGAAATGTTTGATGTGTCTTAGTAAAGTGAGGCTGCATAGGACTTTCTTAATATCATAAATAAATACCCAACAGAAAGAAAAAGGCACTGTACGAACTCAGTGCCAGAGATATTTCCCCAGTCCTTTAGGGACATGAAATAGCCTGGCAGGCAAGCGTTTGACAGTGGTTAGCAGCCAAGTGAAGGATCATATTATTGCTCTGAGATAGCTACTATTGTTTGAGTGATGCACACGTTCTTTCTTTCTCTGGGCATTTATTTGTCTCCATCACTGTAATATATGAGCACCGCACAAGCATTAACTCATTACCCTCCTGCACCTGGCCTGCAAGCTAGAGAAGGATTACTGATCCCGTATTACACACAGAGAACAGGGCAAAGAGAAATGAAGTGACTTGCCCACGTTCACCTGTGTTACAGCTGGGAATAGAACTCAGCTCTCCCGGGTCCCAGCTCAGTACTGCGACCAGAAGCCCATGCTTCCCCAGGACAGATAGCGCATACCAGAGCTCTGATTTGATCAGTGCAGTGACTGGCTTGCCTGGGTGATGCAGTAATAAGTGTCTGTCTTTCTGATGCTGGAGTCTCACTGTGGAGAACGCTTTGCTTCCTAATCTGAACTGGTCGTGTGATGAGGCCACGCTCCTGAGGATAGAATGGGAACCAAAAGGGCCTTCCTCTTCAGTAACTGCTCCTGAGGGGCTGTGCTCTGCTAGTTATTACTGCCTACCAGGCCTGACCTCAGCCACTCCTCTCTCCTATCGCCGCCCCCAAGGCGGTTCTGCTGTTCCCATGGGCCGTGAAAGGGGAGCCCACCAGTTACAAGAAGGGAAAGAATCATGTGACCTCTGCCCAGCAGGATTCTTCTGTGAACCACCCAGCAAAAGTGGCGGGGTGCTGGGGAGAGCTGTGTTTTTCAGTGCAGGGGAGGGGTCTGTTGCGGGGGGAAAGGTTCGGCTGCGAACAGAGTCTTCCTGTTAAGCATCAGGGGGCAGGTCCGTGTTTAATTTGTGTTGGGGCTGGCCAGAGTTGAGTCCTGGCACCTCTAGCTTAGCAGTTCGTAGCTCTGGCACCGCTGGGCTTGCTGCATGAGTTATGAATGTAACAGAATTACTTGATCCCCAGCACCAAACTGCACCTCTTTCATTACAAATTAAGCACTGGGACAAGTTCATTTCTGAGACCCACAAGTGCAATTCCCCTTGACTTCAGAGTGTCTGTATTCACTTCAGTAAACCCCTGCCAGGTCCGCACTGCATGCATGGGTACAGAGGGGAAGGGTGACATGTCAGTTCTGCCACTGGGTGAGGAAGAAATGCACTTCTCAGAGTGTCAAGCAGCAAGTCCAGTAGGGGTGGGGTAGCGCTAGACTTTCCTGCCATTCTCGGGCAATGAAGCTTTGCAGCCAGACAGATATAGCAATGTAGTAATGGTGATGGATATTCCTGTAGCACATCTCATTCAGGGAACCCAAAATACTCAGCAAGATTTACCTACAAGGAGCATTTTGCCCATTGCCCTGTCTCTGCCCACACTTGGGAGGAAGGTGGCAGCCTCTATGCAATGCTCAGTGAGTTTAGCACAAGAACTGAGACATCCTGAGACTAGCTGAGCCAGCACAGGGGTTAAGAGAAGCTTAATGTTCTGGCAGGAGTTTAGGACCAACAAATAAAAACTCCGTAGTCACAGAGGAAACAATGATGAAGTCTCCAGAGCAAGTTGCCATTCTTTGTGTTCTAGGTTCTGGGACACAGACACCCAGACTGTGCCCTAAAGGGTACTTCTGTCCACCTGGGACCAGCTTTGGTACAGAACTTCCATGTCCACGGGGTACATCTGGACCCAGGACTGGTGCCACTGGTGAATCTGACTGTGAGCCTTGCCCAGCAGGTAAGTAAATGTCTGGCACAAAGAATCTATGGAGCATCTGCAGGAAGACTTGCGGGAAAGACAAAAGGACAAATTCTCTCTTCAGTTACTCCCTACTGACGTTCTCAGAAGCCGCAACATAGAGAAGACTTGGAGACCCTCTCACTTAGGGTTTCTTTTCTGCTCATTTCAGGCATGTATTGCTCATCAGCAGGACTGTCCCAGCCATCGGGGCTTTGCCACGCGGGCTATTACTGCACCCGGGGGGCCATCCACCCAACCCCAATCAAACACAGGGTGAGTGAATGCCAGGCGAAGACTTGACTGCCCGCCCTGACATCCCCTATCCAACGATCTTGGGTTGGGCTAGGGAGTGAGGGCTTCTCCCCTAATAACAATGATATTATTCTAGAGTAACACTAGCGGACTGCGGTGTTTGGGAACATTCCAGCAGACCTCTGTGATGTCTCAGGTGCTGCAGGCGAGCTCCTTGGTAATGAGTGGGAGCTCCACTCCTGACAACTGCTGAGAGGAGGAGGTGCTGGCATGGCGTGTGATACTCCAATGTGCTGCCTTGGAATCGGTCCCTGCCAGGTCTTCGTTCCTGCACCTCTCACAGTGGTGCTGTGCGACCTAGAAACCCCACTGGCGAATTCATGGCACAAATGTTGGACAGCATCGGACCAAGCAATGTGCCCGAGGCCCCATTTTAAGCCAGGCCAGGCCTGCAGTGAGAGCTCCAGTGGGAGCAGACCTGCAGCTCTCAGCTCACATCCGTGCTTTCTAGTTTTTCTGCAACACTAACTGTGTGCTTCCTGTGTGTTAATTTTCTCTTCCTCTTTCTCTTCATCTTTGTTTCACAGGTGGAATCTGCTGGCCTACCTCTGCCTGTAAATGACATCTGCCCTCCTGGGCATTTCTGCCCCAGTGGCACAAGCCATCCCATGCCCTGCCCTCCCGGATCCTACTCCACCTCCCTGGGCATGGAAGCAGAGGAGCAGTGCCAGCCCTGCCCATCAGGACAGTACTGCAGTCAGGCAGGATTGTCTGATCTGTCCCAGACGTTGCCATGTCATGCAGGGTATGGCAACGTGATCCTTCTCCTTTTTGTACTGACAAACCAAGACCAGCAGGCCTCCTTTGGTTGTAACATTGGGGCACCCAATAACGCATCATCATTGACCAACAGGGGCCCTGGGCTGAGGTGACCTGTACTTTGGTAACAGAATAGAGAGCTTTTGCCTCCTTGGTCACCAGTTAGAATCCAGCCCAAATTAATACTCACCCAGTGTCATGGCCATCGGGTGGTTACTCACTGACTATGCAAAACGCATTGGTGATATCAGTCCAGTTCTGCTGGGGCAGGAGTTCAAAACGCGGAAGATATTAGGTCTGAATCTCTGATGTCTTGCACCTTGTGTGTAATCATTTATACCAGCTGCGTGTGTTAGGGCTCCCCTGCCCTGTCCTCTCTGTTCCCAGACACAGTTCAGGGTCCAGTTTGCCGGCACTCTGTGAAGGGTTTATTGAGGATTACACTGACAAGCATAAAACCATAACCGTATTCATAACCTTCACACTAGTCAGGCTTATTTCTCTACACACCGATAGTTTCCCTTTCCTCACCCTGCAATCCTAGGTCTATATGCCCCTAGAACTCCCTCTTTCCCTGGCCATGGTTCCGTATGCCTCCGAAACCCCTCTCCCACCTTCTTCTTCTTGACAGCCTTAATTATACCACCGCTTTCAATATATGGTCGTATACCGTTTTGGGGAGTCTGGGCTTAAGGGCTTTGGTACAACCCCTTTTTTACTCCGTTGGAGAGGCAGGGAGCAGTGTCACATCTTGGCCATGGTCAGTTTATGGTCTATGTTCATGTTTCTTTTTGACACCTCCCTTCACCTCCCTTGCTTTCCCAGCGGCTTGCTTGGCCTTGCTCTGGCATCTGTCTTGAAGAGGGAGTCAGAGCTTTCCCTCACTTATGCATTCATATATCACACCTTCACTGGGCCTGGAAACATTTTAACTGCATCCCTTATCTTTTCACAGTAATAAAGAAAAACCATCTAATTGCAGACAGGCATGAGGAACACATTATGTCTTTGTTCTTTGCTAACACATGTAGCTCAGAGACTTTGACTTTCAGGCTGGCCCAGAGGCCCTGAATCCCATCTCAGACAGATACACAGGCCTAAATACTTATGTGAACTTACATTAAATTTATATCCTAACAGACTGTAACTTGCAACCACACAACACCTGCTTCATTTGGTAGCCTTCTTTGCACTGGTGTAAATGACTGCACGAGATGCAGGGCCACAGAAAGTCCAGTCCTACGACACAACTGGTCCTGTTGTTGGCAGTCTCCAAACAGATGTCAAGGATTAATTGAATCACAGAGACCATACTCTTCTCACCCCTAGAGGTGCTGGTCCCTTCAGGCCAATTATGAAGCCTGTACTTGGTCTGTTTTGTAGATAGTATAGAAGCATTCAGTCCGCACGGCTGTGAACCTTGTGCCTTGCACCAGCACTAAATTAATTATAAAGGTGTTTAGTTTGCTACAAACTCATGATTTAGCCCAGAGATCTTGCCTTTTGTCATGCCCAAGTGACAGTACAATTTGTTTAAATTACCACATTCTGTTTTCCTTTCTCCTCCTGCATTAAACACTTCTCCCACAAGGTGGTGCAATAATCAATAAGAAGGGAGCATTACAATTCAAGCCACAGCAGAGGAAAAAATGCTGAGGCCCTTGCTCATCCAGCTCAAAACAACCCTTATAGCGAGAGACTAAAAATGCTCCATGCATTTAGTTTATTGGAGAGAAAGTTAAGAAGTGACTTGATCAGGTGACAAGTGCCTACATGGGGCAGAGTTGGACCCTGTTTGGTCTGAGGGAGAAGGCTTCTGGCAGGACAGTCTCCCTGTGGGAGATCTGGAAATCAACCCCCTTTGGCCTGAGGTTGTAATCCTTTAGGGCTTGCTGTGGGGTCCATGTGGTCCTTAGTCCATAGGGAGTTGGGAGAAGTTGCAAGGAGGATGAAGATTTTTCTGGCTGAGCTTATTAAATGCTTGTTGTAGTTATGTCACTACTGGGGCAGTGATGTCTAGAGGTAATTAATTACTGGAGTCCGTTTGCTTTGTCAGATGGAGTTTAAAGAAGTTGCTGGGGTACCCAGGCTTGGAATTGGTGTTCTGTGGTGTAGTGCAGCAGAAATGTGACTCAATGATGAACAAATAAACAAAGTTAGGCATAGGCACCCAAACGAAAGTGGCTTGATTCTCAGCGGCTGACTGAAGAGAAGAGCTGAGCGGTTTAGCCCGGTTCATTTAAGTGAGAACCTCAGTTTTGAAAAGAGCCATTTCCAGACCTGGCAGGGTGAAAAGCCCTATTTGTCCAGACTGCGGCATGCTGTGGGCGCTAAGGTGCATCTACACTGTGAACTGGAGATGTATTCTTACCACATTAGCTCGAATGTATCCCTCCAACTCCCACTGTAGCCATACCCTAAGTTGCAGTCAGAGAAACAAACAAATGTTTTACAACCATTTGCACTGAAAAAGAAAAAGTCCCAGATGTGCCCAACCCCCATCTGAGTGCTGCTGTGAGGCCCATGTTTCAGCTCTTTGAATTCTCTGCTCCCACTCACAGGTATGTTTGCCATGAAGGAAACTCTGCTCCTTGCCCTTCCGATGGGATTCATGGTTACAAATGCCCCAGTGGCTTCCACTGTCCCACTGGCACCAGACTGGAGATACCCTGTGAGCCGGGCACTTTCAGCCCTATGTCTGGAGCAAGTACCTGCCTCCCCTGCCCGGCTGGTACAGCCTGCAGACACGTTGCCACCGTGGAGCCAGTTAGCTGCCCCAAAGGTAAGGAATTCAGCTGTCCAGCAGAGCCCCTAACCCAAGGTGGGAAGGTGCAAGGTGTGAGGGGGGACCCCTGTGGGAATGCACCCAGGTCCCCCTTGCTGCACACCCACGCTGTGCACCAGACCCAGCAGTGCGTTTCTAGACAGGGCAGCAAATGTCGTGTGTGACCCCAGGCCACGTGGGGTAGAATCCTGCTCACTTTGAAATCAATGGGTGTTTCGCCGTCAACTTAGGCGGCTCCAGGATTCCAAGGCAGATTTTTTCTGATGAGGAGAGCCTAAATGACCCCTTTGTATTTACAGGTTACTACTGTCCAGCTCGGACTGCCACACCCCTGCCATGCCCTGAAGGTACCCTGAACACCCTGGAGGGGGCACTTTCCCCCACTGCATGCAAACTGTGCCCAGTGGGGAGGTACTGCAGGGGGGATGCGAACTGGGAACCGGATGGTAAGTTGTCCTGATAGATTCCGGGCCACCAAGCACTGGGATTACACCTGCTTAATGCGAGAAGGGCAGGGAGTGGGCTTTCTGAGCTGGTTTGAGGCTAGGAGGTGGGGGCGATTCCTGAAAGATCAGAGGAAGGGAGTTGAAGGAACCCTCCACCCCTCCCTCTCTGTGTCTCATTCACTCCATCACTCTGTCATTCTGTTAATTGAGCTTGTGCAAAGGGATTTGGATCTGCCATCTCAAGTCCTTTACCATTCCCCTCCTCCGTGCCAATTCCTTTTCTTGTCCCCCTTCTCTCTCCTTTCTTCCTGCTCTCTATTTTCCTACTCTTCCTCCCATTTCTCTTTTCTCTCTAGCCCCCTAGTATTCTCACCTCCTCTGTTGCCTCCTCAGCCCATCTCTGCCTCTCTCTAGTACAGAGTAAGTAAGATGATGCCAAGATGCAACGGTTAGAGTTCTGAAGGAAGAGAGGAAAAACTGAGCCCACTCCAGCGGGGAACCAGGAGGGGAGTAGAGGATGGACAAGAAAGACCTGGGGGTGTCAGTACGAATGATTGGGGGGGACAATGTAGAGACAGGGCAGTAGAGGAGGGGCAAGAAAGACCTGGGGGTGTCAGTACGAATGATTGGGGGGAGAATGTAGAGACGGGGGGGTGCCAGTCTAGAGTAGAAAGGCCCTGGAAGTCAGAAGATGGAGGTGGGGACAGAGGGAAGCATCTGGTGGATGGATGCCTGAGGTGACAGTAGAAAGCTGCTTCCATCCTGGACCCAGCTGCCTAGTTCTGGGGCTAGGGTAGGTACTTCCCGTGACCTTGCTAGAGCCAAGCACCCTCTTTTTCCCAACGGCAGGTCTATGTTCCGGTGGATATTACTGCTCAGCAGGCGCCACCGATGCCGTCCCGCACAGGACACCTGGGCTCCCGCTCAATGGGCCCTGTCCACCTGGGCACTACTGTCCAGAGGGCACTCGTTTCCCAGTCGCCTGCCCGCCAGGCACCCTGAACAATGGCACAGGTGAGTGCAGCTCCCCTCGTGGCTTTCTCCAGGGATCCATGGAGCAGCAGGGCCGAATTCCTGGCTGCAGTCTTGCCAGCGCGCTCCCCTCCTAAAGTGCCAGGCAGATGGATGTCCAAGTGGTGCAGAATGACAGAAGCGGCTGTGCGGGAGGAGTTGTGTGATGCTGAGGAGCATGGGGCCAGCACATGAGGTTGCAGAAGCAGGCTGAGTTAGAGGACACCACATCATGGATCAGCATAACAGGAAAAGCCCTGGAGGGGCCAGGAGGAGGGATATAGGAAGAAAGCAGTACATTCCTGTCCAGCTCTAGGTACATGAAAAGGGGACGCAATTCCTCACTGGCACTGGTGCATGGAGCTGGTCTCAGTTCTTCAGAAGGGAGAAGCAGGGGATATGCTCTCCCTGTCAGTGAAATGGGAACAACACCTCTTCTCACAGGGGTGTTAGGCAGCTTAATTAGGCTTGTACAGCCTATGGTAACAAACATGTAGCTACCAGGGAACGTTGCAGTGGTCACAGTGGCTGCGCCAGGGTCACTAGGAAAATCCAGGACAACCATAAAGTTGCAGCTTGGACCTTCCAGCTACAAAAGCACGGGCCCTAGGGAGATTCTCATTTAGTGGTCGTCGGTGGAGTGCCTATGACACACAGGAGGGCAGTTCTGTTTCCAGCCAGCAAGGGGCAGTGGTGTGCAGCCTGGCCAGCTGATTGCGATATAATTATCATAGCAAATACAATATAGATGTTACTGTGGTTCAGGTGAGCTCTTCTTCCTTCATCTGCCAGTCCCCGGTAACTCCAGCTCCCCTCTCCCCCACCCAGGTGGCTCCTCCCACGACAGCTGTGTGCCATGCTATCCTGGGTTCTTCTGTGCCAGCATCGGTCTGAGCTCACCTACGGGGCCCTGTGCTGCAGGTTTCTACTGCCCAGCGAACTTCAGCTCTTTCAGCCCCACTGCATTCCTCTGCCCCAAGGTACTGATCGCTGGCTGGGATGAGAAAGGGGTTGGGTCTCCATACCCATTCAGTCTTTGGCCCCACTGCCGGGATTGCCCACTGGTAACAACCAATAATGCCTGTTAACATTAAGGTAAAGAGTCTCTTCTGCTTGGAGAGAAACTGCAGAGACCACGGGCCCAATCCTGGCTTCAGTTAAGTCGAGAGGAGTTTTGCCACAGGCTTCAACAGCTCCAGGAGCTGTCCCTACAAACAGACCCTGAATCTGCTTGGAGCTCTGTGCATTTCTCTTCCTTCTCTTTCTGATTCCTAGGGTCACTTCTGTTCTTTGGGGTCGGCCCACCCAGCTCCCTGCCCCACTGGGCAGTACCAGCCCAACAGGGGTTCTGAGTCCTGCGTTCCTTGCCAACCAGGCTTCTACTGCCAAGAGGCAGTAGGAGGAGACCCCAAGCGCTGCCCACCACACAGCTACTGTCCTGAAGGTACGTAGGGGATGGTCCTTCACATACACACTAGCACACGCTGGCTCATCCTGCTCTCCTGGCCTTTCTCTATAGCATGTGCCAGAACGTGCCTTTTCCCACCACCCTGCTCCTGTTGCTTCCCCTTCCACTCCCTGTCCCTTCTCTGCTGGGCATGTATCTTCTCATTGGTCCTATGTCTGTGCATCTCACTACAAGCAAAGAAGAATTGTTCTGCAAGCTGAGGAATGGGGAGTAGAACCTTGTGCCATACCTAGCTTTGCCTTGTGGCTGGTGGAGTCATTTACACCTGTGTGATCTGGATGTAAAACATTATCCGATCACAAGGCACTCCCTCTGCATTGGTGTGAATGGCACACAAGATGCCAGGCAGGCAGGAATCAGGCCCTTCTGCACCTCTTCCTCCGAGCGGGGAAAACAGGGAGGGAAGAAGTGGTGTAAGTATGAGCACCAGAGCAGACATGAGGGGGAGAGGGCCAGCCCTGGAGTGTGAGCAGACAGATAGGCGCCAAGCAGAGCTCTTCATCATTCAGTGATGCCTTGAGTTCAGCGTGCAGGGATTTGCTGTTAAGGGCTCTGCAATCCCCTCTGCACTGACCAGACCCTGATAGCCTGGAGTAATTCCATGTCAGCACAGAGCGTGTGAACAATTATGCCCGGTGAGTGAGAGCATGCTGGTGACGTGGTCGATTTTGTCACCCTGACAGTGCCAGTGTAGCTCCATGGGACAGGAATTCCCATTGCAAACAGCATAGTCACTGCAAATAAGCTAGCTGGCTGCATGGAAGAAGTCCTGTGCAGCATTTCCAGGCCCTCTCTGGCTTTATCTTTACTCTCATGTTTCTGTGTTAGGTACGCTGGTTCCTTCTCCGTGTCCCGATGGCACGTTCACCCCTCCAGACATGACTGGCCTCAGGGAGAAGAAAGAATGCCTGGCCTGCTCACCCGGTCACTACTGCAGGTCCTTATTCTGCCTGTTGCCTCTGTACTTTCAGTTGGATCCTATATTCTTCCTCCCTGCCCTAAGCAGTTGGGTAACATTGTTACGCGCTGTTGAGCAGCTGCTTTGTTCCACCCCACCCCAGAGGCGGCTGTACTTCAGTAGTCAGTGAAGTGACGCCAATATACAAGCCTGAAACCTCTACTCCAGCCCCAATTTGCCACCAAGAGCTGTGTGTGTAAGGAACCCTCCACCTTTTGCCTCTGTGCTGTCCTGCTTTGGAAACTATCTCCAGCTTCCTGGGACTGTCTCCTTGTTCTTGTGCAATGAGAGAGGGAGAGCACAAGTGCCACATCTCCTTTCTGTAAACCATTTGTTACTTTATAGACATGTATCATGTCATAGCAGACGTTACTGTAAAATTTAGAAACGCTCCTGGGGTAAACTGAGGACTCAGGTGGGACACTCTGCTCATTTTATTCAGCAGCAAAGTATGAAAAAGTGCTTAAAGCAGTTCTTGCAGATTTTTCCTGCTTCCAGAAAGCAAGCGAAAATAATTATGCTTAGCACTTCAGTGGCTCTTTATATCATCAAAGAGCTTAACAGACATTAGCTATTTACTGGCACTCCATAGCAGCCTCGTGGTACAGAAACTATGGAAAGAGGCCCCATGCACAAATTTTGGTGGCAGAAGTGAACTTCCCAAACCTTGGCAGTGTTGAGCTGCAGTGTTTGAATTGAGGCCCGTCTCTGAATGATAGTAAACACTGGTGTCCCCATTGTACAGAGGGGATGGCCGGCGGGGGCAGAGAGAGCTGATGGGTAACATTTCCAAAGGCATCAGAAAGATTCAGAAGCTAAGTCTCATTTTCAAAAGTAACTATCACGTGGGAGCCTGAGTCTCACTGAACATCATTGTCCATTATACGGGAAGTGACTTGCCCAAGGTCATGGAAAAGGCATGTGTCAGAGCTGGCATTCCAGCTCTGGAGCCCCTGGTTCACAGGCCTCTGCAGTCCCCCTCCCCACTAATCTCTGCTTTTCTCAAACAAGGGACCAGCCCCTCAGTCCATCTGCGCCTATAAAGTTCTTGGTTTCCCACAGTCTTACAGGTGCATTGTAGGCAGGGTCCAACACATGAGCCAGTGTGTGTGCGTCTCATCTCCAGCAGCTTCCCATGTAAATTCCCACTGCTCTCTCTACACCAGGGGCGGGCGTCTGGAGGGGAAGTGTGCTGCTGGGTACTTCTGCCGGGTTGGGAGCTCTGAGTCCTCTCCTCAGGGCCATGACTTTCCCTTGAACTCCCTGACTGAATGCCGCTGGGGACAGCTGCGTGCGGGTCTCTGCCCAGCAGGTGAGTGAGAACCACAGTGGTATGTAAAGTATACGGTAGATACCTGGTTTTAACCCCCCAAGGACTCTGAATGAGCAAGTGTCTGATATCTCTGCATGACCTGCTCTGACCCCTGCTTTAAAGATCCTATCAGTTTAGGGTGAGTCAGGGGGATCTTTATCTGTATTGAAAGTGCTGCATTCATTATTACCTCATCATTGGAGCCTCGTCAGCCCCATCCATTTCCCTGACTTCTGAACAAAGACATGCCTGACCTAAAATCCCAGGTCCAAGAAATCCCAGCGTCCAACCAGAGCCCTGCTGGCTGCACTGTTTGCCTCAACCCCAGTCTAGCTCTCATGCCTCTTGTCCTGGTAAGTGCTGCCCTACGGGGCTGATCAAGCTGTCCCTTTGCTGTTGCCCTTCTGTGCTGAACTCTGAGCAAGAGCCTTGGGTCATAAGCTCTGATCTCCTATGTGATAATTCGTCATGCTTTGCTCTTTGGATATTCGTTGCAATGCCTTGTTGTCAAAAGAGGACATTGAACTACTGTTTTGCATGGTCAGTTTTGACTCTTGCCCGTAAGCTTCATCACCCCCAAACTATTCACCATGGGCTGGAGATAGGGTCCCCGTGTGTGGGCTTTTCTGGGTCAGCTGTCAGGGGAAGTAGCCAGCCCTCTGGCTGGGACTCCTGGAGCTCTGGACCATGCCCACAGTCAGTTCTCACTTCTGTGACTTGTCAGGAGGCGGTTGATAGAACATAATAGTCAAATGTCTGCCAGAGCGAATTCACAGTGCTGGATTGTTGACCTGGCAAGGTCTGTAGGTGACTGTTTTGGCTCTTTGTGCGAATGGCTCAGCCACAGTCCTCTGTCCAGTATCAGAGGGAAATAGACACTGAGTCACCCTGTCCATCAAAAAGGAACACTTTTGGTTTCTCTCTTAGGTTTCTACTGCCAAGAAGGCTCCGAGATGCCCACGCCATGTCCCCCCAACACCGTTAGAGCTATTCCAGGGGCTAGGCAGAGAGAGGACTGCCTGCCCTGTCCACCAGGCCGCTGGTGTAAAGCAGGTCAGGACTCAAGAGACAGTGGGAATTATTGATCGAGTGTCATGGAGGGGTGTGTGAGCCAATCAGGCTGAACTGATGTAGGGTGTTGGAACGTGGAACACAGGAGGTTCCAGCCAGCAAGGTACCGAGTCACCATCAGTGAGTGACCAGTGCTGAATACTGCAGAGGAAAGAATAGCTACATACTTCATGCACTTATACTTTTATTATTACTATGAATTTTTATTATTTTATGAAGCTCTGTAAATGTAAACAGGGCTTTATAACCCCTAGAGGGACCCCAAACCAAATCCAGTCTCCAGTTCCACTGTGTCTGTAGCTCAGTTTTCCAGAGGGGCGTGCTGTTTGTGGCTGGACTCTGTAAGTGTGGGTGTTTCAGTAGGATCCAGGGCAAGATGCCCCAGGAGGAGGCTGGAGAATAAGGTTCTGGCTGGAGTGTGAGAGTGCCCCTGCTGATGCTCCTGTTTTTCATTTGTTCAGGGGACCCAGTGACCTACCCATGTCCCCCTGGACACTACTGTAGTGGCATGAATGGCACCGACCCCGTGACTGTCTTGGCACCTCAGCATTGCCCTGAGCACACTTACCGCACAGGATCAGGGGCACAGAGCTTAGCGGATTGCCAGCCTTGCCCTCCAGGTTACCTCTGCCAAACTCCAGGTGAGCTGCCAGCTAAGGGCTAAATATTGCTGCTATTCAGATCAGAGGCAAGTCTCCCATTGCTGCAGGATCCATCTCTGAGACAGGAGGGATGGAAATTCCAGGGTTTGCTGCATGAGTCACTCGTGTTCATGGAGGTGGGAGAACCTGTGCAGCCTGCCACTCCTTCCCTTCTCTCCTTTTCCTTTCGTCTCCACCAGGCCTTACCAGTTTTGAAGACTACCCCTGTCCCCCAGGATACTGGTGCCCAGGTAAAGGGGACAGGTTTTTTTGCCCACCTGGTACCTTCAGGACCCAACCTGGTGCGGCATCTTTGGAAGAGTGTGACCCCTGCTCACCTGGATTTTATTGCCCGGACTCCACAGAGACAAGGCTGCCCAATGTCCAAGGATCCCCTTGCCAACCTGGCTACGAGTGCCCTCCAGGTGAGTTCCCGTGCCCCTTGTTTTCCTCCCTTTTTCTGCCATGCATGACACTGAGTACAATGGCTCCTGATTGTAGCAGGCAGTGATGACCCCACGATCGCTTCCTTGCAGTGAGCCTTACGGGTGCTGGTCACCCTGAAGTGACGTGGGCAGGTGGAGCATCCTGAAGCCTTTCCTGGTTGTCACCCCTTGCATCCCATTCCCCGTTTTGCTGTGATTGTGACCCCCAAGCAGAATGAGCTGGGACTGGAGAAGAACAGGTGCCTTGCAGAAGCCAGACGTGGGCCAGTCCCTTTCTATGTTAAAGTTTAAGTTAAAAGGCAAGGTTATGGACTTCCAGCAAATGGGTGTGTTCTTCAGTGAGCAAAGTGGGGCATATAGGGATGGTACTTTACTCCCTGGCTATATAGACCACAGAAGTCCCTGGCCAGTTTCTCAATTTCCACCCCCCATGCTTCTGTCAAGGGAACATTTTCCCCAATGATGGCAATTTACACTAGGAGCTCTTAGGTCTTGCCCAATGTTATTCCTCCATCTGTTGCTTGGTTGGCCATGAGGTTGGGCACCATAAGGATGTCCTTCCATGAGACACTTAGCTGGTCTGTCCTCCATCGTCCTAATCACGTGTTCTGCTCACTGCATGATTGCAGGGGTTAAATATCTACCCCCATCCCCTTCTGCTGCTCCCTGGGAAAGTCACATTGTCAACAGTTTTAATGTCCCCATCAGGTTCAGTGAATCCAATCCTATGCAGGCTTGGATTCTATTGCGGGCTCCACACAGAGGTCCCTTCCCTGTGTCCTGGTGGATATTATTGCCCAGAAGGATCATCCACATACAACACACCTGAGCAGCTGTGAGTATAGAGCATTCTTGGCGAAGGCAGTACTAGGCTCCTGGAACCTCTGTATACTCTGAAATACACCTGCTGTAGAAACAGGTTTTAGTCACAACCTTCATACATTTTGCAAATGTTGCAGAAGTATTTTCCATCACAATCAAAGATGTTGAAATAGTAGGATTTAAATTATTGGGGCTGGTTAGGGTGATCCTCAGTTTGTAGCAGTCAGCCAGTGGTTGGGGTGGGAAATGGGGCAGGGAGCAAGAATTTGGCCTGATGAGAACCCTTTTAAATTTGCACTTAATTTGCACTGAGCTGACCTAAGAATTTTCATTTTCATGGTCTTGTAAATGCATTCTGAGAGGTTATAAAATATAGATTTGCTTGGGAAAATGGCATGTGCATTCAAATGCGAAACAGAGTTTGTGCGTGAGCTGTGACACTGTAATCCAGAGCTGTGTGCTTAGAAATGTCTGAGCATTTCCAAGGGTTCTGATTTAAATGCTGCTTTTGGAAATTTGGTATGATGTTTTATTTTCACATTGTATAGTCTAACATTCCAGTCCAGTATTATCTTGCTAGTGCAGTTCAAAGTCATTCTGAATATATCAGTGTAAAGCATCGCTCTCCCTGTAGCTCTGGGTTTTAGACAGCCGTCAGTGCATTGGAACCTGCTTTCAGCGAACTGTGATACAGTGAAAACTGTTTATGGTGAAGTGAGAGAAGCTTCACTGCATTTGAATGGACTTTCACTAATTTATATATAGATACTTCACTCTATTTGTAGCAGGTTCCACTCTATCACGCCTCTTAAAATGTAGCAATTATCTCCTCCCAGGCAGGAGGTGAAGTGCTGCTTTCCCAGAAGATTATTTCCTCTTTCTCTTTGTTTGCTTTAGCTGTATAAGTGTCCTGAGATGCTGTGAAAGCTAGTTCTCTTACAGCCTGGCCAACAGGAATATCAGCAAAGGGCTTTTCCCATTCACCCTGCTTCCTTCCTTTGTCTCTCCCTTTAGGTGTGTGTTCCCCTATTACTGCCCCCCAGGCAGTGCCCATCCATTGCTCTGCAAGGGAGGATACACAGCCCTGAATGTGACTGGTCCAAGGGACTCCTTTGAGAAATGCTGCAGGATTTGTGAACCAGGCACCTACCATAGCGACTCCCTCATCAGTCCATCCTGCCAGCCCTGCCCATCAGGCTTCAGCTGCCCGCAAGGTTACTGGGGAGGGGAGGCTGGGGCAATACAGGGGACATGGCTGTCAGTCTGGATTGTGAGAGGGCTGGTATATTACAGGGGATCCTGCTGTGTGTCCAGGTGTTCCAGGGTGCACAGGACTTGCCATGCGACACGGTTAGCTTACAGGGGAGAGGAATTCATCTTTCAAACAACTGATGGCAACTTTCCACTGGGATTCTTTGTTAAGCGTACTGAAAACATTAACTGCTTGTGCAGCACAGGGAGAGCTTCTTGCATACACCACACTGGTTGTCACTAGCTCCATCCCAGACCCCAGCTGAATAATTTACTCCCCTTGCCCGTCTCCCGAGTGCATAGGCCTGGGTCCTTCCCATTTCCCCAGTGGAGGGGACAGCAGCCAATGCGTCCATTGCTTTCCCCAGGCAGTGCAAGTTATCTGCAGCAGCCCTGTCCCAGGGGGTATTACTGCCCTCCCCTGGCATCTGCACCTGTGCCCTGCCCCCCCGGGACCTACGGGAACAACAGCCTGGCAAAGCAAGCTGAGGAATGCCATGCCTGCCCCGCCGGCTCCTTCAACCAACTCTATGGTCAGACAGGGTGTTTCCCCTGCGGGAGCTCTTCCTCCTCACAGCCAGGTAAGTCATCACCTGTGTGGTGGAAGCCACCTTGCTTGCAAGAAGAGTGATGGTAAAACACCAAGCCATTGGTCTCCGTGCTCATTAGGAATGACTTGCTGATCCTGGAACAGGACAGCCAGCTGGAGCCTCTGTGCTGCTCTGTGTTTGCCTCCAGCCCCCAGCTGCCCCCTGCTCTGTCCTCCAGCTGCAACTGAGTGCCCAGCTTTCACACCTACCTCCTGCGCCGCACAGACTATGGTAGCTCAGGGGCTTTAGTCCCATGGCAGAGTCTGTCTTGCTGCATAACTCCATTGAATTCAATATTAGTGACAGCAGGAATGAATTTACTTAGAACGGCAGTGTATGCAGTAGAGAAATTTGGAGGCTTATTGCTGGACAGGACAAGGACTTCGCCCCAGAGCTCTCAGCGCAAAGCAGTTCTTACTGCCCGCCCCACAGCATTGCAGTGTGCATAGTAACAGTCATGCTAATGTTTCAAGTTGTCCCTAGTCAGCTGGGACCCGTGATCCACACAGCCCTCAGCTGGCCCCCTCCTGACCCAGATGGCTCAATGGACAAGTTAAAAGAGGGTTTGTCTACCTGCCCCTCAGTGCAAAGGATCCTGCCACAGAAACTTATCTGACGGTGTTGAGGCTGCACAAGGCAGAGCTGAATCAAACTCTCCCCCCACATAGCCATATCAACCTTGCAAAGATAAAGTGGCTGCATACTTGGGCGTGTCAGTAAAGTCAGCAGATACACCATGGAGCCAGCTGGGGAGCAGATGACATGGGAAGATCTCCCTTTTTGTGGGCACAGTTTGTACCACAAAATATGCTCCCTTCCAATGATTTACACACCTAATTCCACGGCACTCTGACTGTTGTCTCTTAAGGGGCCAGCAGCTGCAGCTGTCATGGGCTGAACCGGGCTTTTCAGGAGTCAGATGGCTCTTGTATCTGCCAAGCAGGATACATTTACTATGACGAAAGAGGCAAGGAAAATTCTGACACCAACAGTGACCAAGACTGCCAGCCTCAGGTAAGACACTGCTGCAGAACATCCCTTCTGTGCACTGAGACTGAATGGCTCAAGGGACTGGTAATGTAATATCTGGGGGGATGTTGCAGTGTTTAAGACACAGATTTGGGACTCGAGTCCTGGGATCAATTCCCAGCTCTGCACAGACTCCCTCTGTGACCTTGGGCAAGACAGTTAGTCTCTCTGTGCCTCACTTCCCCCTCAATAAAATGGGGATAATACATCCCTCCCTCACCAGGGTGCTGTGAGGTGCGTATGTGCTATGGTGATAAAAGCCATATCTATGGGACTTACGTCTCCAGCGTTGTCATTCTAGCACTGTTCAGTTAGAGCTGGTTGGAGAGCTGTGATGGAAATGACATCGTTCTCATTCTTCCCCTCTGTGTTCTGGCCAAGGTTTCTTGTAACAGCGCTAACTGTGTTAGAGATTACCCCCAAAATGCTGGAGTTTGGCTGTTGGCTGGGGCCAGGGAGACAGTTCAAGTGATGCTGTGGTCACAGTGTAACATTACCGCTTAACTCTATCTTGCACTCATGTGGGCATTGTTGTTTCAGGTGGAGGAGCGCTGTGCTCCTGGGGAAGTCCGTCTGGCATCCACGCGCAAATGCATTTCCCCTGACCTATACGACTGCTCTCCCTTCTGCGGTGCGCTGGGTGGAGACCTCAGTGCAGAGTTGAGCATGTAAGTCTCAGTCTCACACCAGCTAGCTCAGAGTGTCAGTGGTGAGTTATGGAGCCAGCTACTTCATGCTCAGTTAATAGTGTGAATGTGGCCCAGGTTAGTAACAGATGAAAGTGGTGTGACTCTTGAGAGGTCTGTGTGAAACAAGGTGATGTCCTCAGCCCATTTCCTAGCAGTGGAAGAGCCTGTATCACAGCTGGCCTCCTTGTAGGAAGGCTCAGTAGAGGGGCCAATTTTTGAATGGATCGTGGGGAGTAAACTCCAGTCAGCCCCACCCCAGAGGCAGCTGGGGGAGATGGGGGCAGCGTCTATCAGGGCAGAGCTGAGTTCGTATGAAAACTTTCCCCTGGCTGAACTTTTTCTGTAGATAAATATTGGCCTTGGGTCGCCAGCTCCATTCACTAACACTGAATTCACTCTGCCAAACAAGGAAGCATAAATACAAGGCACTCACATTCTCAGAAGTAAATAATGATATCCGTGTCCAACTAGAGATCTCTGAAAGGGCCCTGCTCTTCAGGGGTGGGTGAGTATCACTTTGAGGTGTCTCAGATTGGGCTCTCAAAATCATTAGTTGCTTTTGAAAATTAAGACCAAAACTGATGATAAATTCAGAGTTCACTCCTCATTCATCCTCTTAATGGAGATGCTTCGTTTTTGGTCAAAATCTCCTTCATGGTTTCAGGTGGAGACTCTTGAATAGAGAAGTCAGTCATTATCTATAGGGCTTTACCCTGTTTTGTATGAGCAAACTGCTGTACAAAAACATCTCCAGGAAGTAAAAAAGGTAGATTGCTTAGAAAACAAGCAGGAGAGCACTGAATCACCATGTGCATTGCTCTCACCTCTCCTTGCTCTCAGCAAAGAGTCTGGAAGGGACACAAACCTTATGCTTCAAGATTTAAACCAATGTCTGTGAGAGACTGGGATGAGACATGTAAGAGGGCAGCTTGTCCCACATCTGCCTGCTGTGGGGTTCCTACACCTTCCTATGAAGCATCTGGTACTGGCCACTGTCTAAGATACTGCAGTAAATGGGCCTCGCGTCTGATCGAATCTGGCAATTCCTGTGTTCCACTTTTGCAGAACTGACCACCTGATTGTCTAGATCATAGAATAATAGAGCTAGTTGACCATCATCACCTTGCAGCTGCTTCCCAGAGACTATTAGTAACCATGACCCTTTCTCTCCTTGGCCAGGTGTCACTGTGAGCAATATGTCTCTGCCGAAGAACTGTGTGACCGGGAGTGCTTGCTGAATGCGCCCCAGATCTCTCTGAGCCTTGGCACTGATTCAGAGCTGCTCCTGAACATTGAGGAAGGAGAGGACAGAGTGAGTAAAAACAGGCAGGGTCCTGCTCTCCAGGTGGTGTTAGGCTGGAGAGAGCTAGCAGATTGCAGGCAAGCATGGGGACTGGGTTCAAAGGCAGGAAATTGGTGTAATGTGAAGGAGCCAGTCTGTGAAGAGAAAAGAAGGGAGTGGCTCCGTATTGTTCAGAGGACAGGAAATACTGAGAATGTGTGTGGATGGTGAACCCTTATAGAACAGTAGTGACTGAATGTTGGGGGAAAGAGTCAATAGGACAGTCATAGACAGTTTTAAAGGTGGTGATGAGGCTGGGAGACGGGAAGCAGGTTGATTCCAAGGATAATAGTATCACTAATAATTCTCTGTCCCCCGGGGGACCTGCTCTGCATTGCAGGAGGTGACAAATGTTCTAGGCCCAGATGAACATGTGCAGAAGAGCCAGCGGGTGCATTTGGTTCTATTTGGCCCCACTGGTGTATTCGGTTTCATTATTTCCAGCACAAGCGTCCTGGATGCATTTCTCACAGGTGAGACGCAAGATCTCAGTAAAGATGAAGAATCAGCAAATAGCCCCGTGCAGACTAAACCTTAAATTTCCTCTGAGCTGCATGGGGGCAGAGGGAATTTGTTTTCAAATGCTCCACATTATATGGGGGAGGGGTTCTCATTTTACAGAAAAATTTGAATGTGGCCCTCTGTTCAGAGGAACATTAATTGGCTGCACTTTCAAACCCCTCGGGAAGCTGGGAATTAAGTGATAGTTAATAGTTATGAGATCACTTCAGCCTTCCAAGAAACTAGTGGAAGATTTTGTATCTTTGCAGACAAATGCACTGATGAGAAAGGACCTGATGTTCCTCTCTCACCAGCTGACCACTGATTTCAGTGAGGGTGAGTCACTCCTGATTTACACCAGTCTTAGTGAGAGCAGAGTTTGGCCCCAAGAGCAGAAAGGCAGGAGGGAAGTAGCTTTGCATTGTCGAGGGTAGATATTCTTTGATGTTGTCTCTTTGGCATGTTCTTTCCTCGCAATGTTCACACTCCTACCCAATTTTTTGACCCCACCTGCCTTAGGAGATTTTTGGTTCAATCTGCCATTGCAGAGAGGTCGGCGTGGCGAGCAGACTGCCTCCTCCAAGGACACCCGCCCCTTACCCCACATCCCAAATCCTATCGTGTGTTTGCATGTGGGAGATGCCATCCTTTTCCAGCTCACCATCCATCCCCACAGTGAGTCTCATCATGTGCATTCATGTGCTGTCTGCTAGTCACTGCAATCATCCTGTGTGCCTAGATCCGCTACATATATGACTGTATATGAAACTGTCTCCTGGAACTACATGCCTGCATCTCTTCTACATGTCCCCTGCCTTTCTACCTTTAGACACGCCTGCCTGCAGGGGACCCTTGGGTTCTATTCTCGGATCTGTCATTGGCTCACTCTAGCCATGGATATGTCACTTAACTGTTGTCTTAATTTTCCTATCTGTATATTGGGGATAAAAATACCTTCCAGCTGATTGTGAGGCTTCACTAGTGTGTGTGTAAAGTGCTGTGAGACCCTCAGTGCTGGGAAGTGTTATTGTTAGATGGTATAACACTCCTTGAGTCGCACACAACAAACCTCAGTCAAGTAAGCACGGTGTGGTTGCATCTATCCTAACCCAGTGGCTCAGAATTACTAGTTCTGTGCTGCTTGTTCCCAGATCGTGCTTCCAGCCACTACCCCATCTATCAGAAGCAGCATCTGTACAACAGCAATCCTGGCTGGGATTTTGGTCCCTTTCGAAGACTGGACCACCTCATTCGGGAAACTCACCTTAACATCTCCAGGTAACTCCTAATGCGAATGGGGGAAGGGAGCTCAAGAGTAAGTGATGTTGGTATGATGAGGTATGTTGTACATTTCCCTTCTTTCTGGAGGAGGGTGGTTCCTTCAGTGAAAGGCTAAGACTATGGCAGGGAGCAGCATGTGAATATCCAGGACTCTAGGGCTTGATGCGCTGTAGTCCATGGAAAGACCTCCCATTGACTGAGTCCTACAAGAATGGTTCTTCCAGATGAGGCATTTAGCTTATCTGGCTGGAGAAGCTAGTGGCTGTAGATCCTAACACTAAAACACTAGATCAGTTCCTTCTGTCTGAATCGACTCCTTTTCTCCTTCAGGTTCGCCCATGTTTTCCTAGATCCTGGGAGATATGTTTTCAGGGATAGTGCTGTCCAGGAGCATATCTTGATCGTGGCTGTGAATGAGGACAACATGGGATGTGACCCTGTGAATGCTTCCTTCCAGCCCTCCTCTCCGTATCAGCTGGCCAGGCACAGGGTTCTGAAACATCGGGCGCTAAATTTAGCCCCCGACTGGGCAGCTATCACAGGTACATCAGCCAAGGCACATTGAGACCTTAAACCGAAGGGATTTGTTGGTGACCTTCCTTGTACCTGTGTGTGAGAATGAATTCCCCTTTGATACATACCGTTTTAATAGGGTTCTGTTTCCATTAACCAGAGGGAAGGCCTTCTATAGGCATCATGCACTGATGGGTCAAACCTATCCCTGGTGAAAACCTTTGGTTTTAATGAGTTTGTGCTAAGAGTTAATTTGGCTGGCCCAGTACACTTATGTACTTTCTGCAGGTCAGCTGCTGTCATTTGTGGGGAGCATCTCTCAGTACCCTTGCCCTGCAGAGAGACAGATGTGTTGTGAGATGAAAATAGTTTGTGCGTGTGAATGGCGAGCTACATTCTGCAAGCTTCCAGAAGACCTGAATTGTAGCTGTAGCAGTCACACTGCTTTAATCCCCACTGTCAGATTGGGTCCCACTGGGGCAGAAGTTTGGGTCCTACTGGGGAAGAAGTTCATTGAGAGTGATGACATGCTTATAGTACTATAGACTTTGAAGGGGCTGTGTCAGGGATGGAAAGGCACCGTGCACTTCATAGCACTTCAGTGCTAAGCCCCTTCAGGGGAACTTGTTTATTTTTTATGTAAGGGGTCCTCACCACTTTCCTCTTGCCCCGGTGGCAGATTCTTCCTTCTCGTTCATTCACCAGTCCATCCCCAGATGTACCAGAGAAACAAGGGTGCTTACGCAAATTGGGCAACATCTATAAATGCTGAACCCAGTCTGCTTCTCTGGAAATAGCATCAAGCCCCTAGACTTTTCTGGTTCTAACCAGTGTCCTCGCCTCCTGGAGGCAAACCTCCCAAGGCTTCGTGCTGTCCCTATCTAGGAATAGGCCTGAGGCAAGAGTTAAGGAGGGAGATGCCTTGAGCAACCATCTTTCCCCCAAGGCCCCACATGAAGAATGCAGGTAATAGATGGTTACCTTCTTCTCGGCACCAGAGTGGCAATTGTTAGAGTTTCCCTGATAAACTGGAAGGAAAAAAACACATTGTAAAATGTTTGGGAAGGTCTGATCCTAAGACCAATTTGGTTCTGGTATCCCTCAGCTAGCAGGGAAAGAAAGAGAGCGAGAGAGAGTGGGAGCACTGCAATATGCAGGGAAGTGGGGCCTGCAAGTGTGAGCACCATCTTCTATCACTGGCTTCAGCTATCGGTGTGAACTCTCCTTCCATCCACACGCATGCCAGGCTTGCAGCGATTGTTCCACACTCCCCCCTACCTGAGTGTGACTAGTGAAGGTGGGTGGCTAAACGTCCCTCTTGGTGAGGTTGGAAGTGCTTGGCCAAGGTGATGGAGGTTGCTAGATGTCCCTGTTACTGGACGTGGAGAAGGCCGTGCCCCTCTGAAGCACGTCAGCGGTGATTGCCAAATGCCCCTCTTATGCTGGGCCTCGGAAATGGCGAGTGCCTCTCCTGCTGTGCTCCTGGAGGCGTCAACACCAGTGGATGAAAGCAATGGGATGTTGTTGATTCCATTTGCATGTAGCCATTAGGGTTTCCCTTATTGGATGAGCAAAGCCAGTCCATCACTAGATGATGCCCTTCATGATTCCCCTAATTATACACTTGATATGCACTGTGGTCCCATCCTCAGTACTGTGGATTCATTCAGCCTCTGGTGCTGACACAGTTCCCTCACCCAGCCGTCTGTCTTGGTCTTTCTAGCAGTGCTCTTTGTCCTGGGCTTCTTGACGGTTGTGCTGCTGACTCTGGCTATCATGCTGAGGCCCCCCATTTCTAGCCCCAACCCCATGAACAGCTGGAAGCCACGGTGGAGGAGTCTGGGTGAGCCACACGTCCCACCCGAGTACATCCTCATTAAAGACAGGTGAGTCTGTCCGCATGCTGGGACTCCATTAGCTTCAGAGCACACAAAGAGCAGCCCACAGGATAGAGTGCAAGAGCAATAAAGGAAACGGGCTTCTTACTACACAGCCCAGCTGGGGTGCTGATCCCTGGTGCCCCTTGGCACTGCACTCCTGTCCAACGTCACAGTGTGATGATCCTTAGCTGCATGGAGATGAATCTTCTCTGCTTCCCCATCAAGTGATGGTTTCCCTTATTGCACTCCAGGGCCCTCCCTTTTGCATCTCTACCAGCATCCCCGCACAGTGCCATCACCTCCCTCTTTTGGCATGAATCACTTTGCCTGGCTCTCAGCTTCATATCCCTCTTACTCCAGAATCTACAAGGAAAACATTGATCCAGTGTCTGAACTGCATTGGCGACACTGTGGCAGCTGCTGCTGCTACTGGGGACTGCAGTGGCTCTGCGGGTGGGGACATGGCTGCTCCACCTTGGACATGCTTCACATTCTTTTTCTCCCTCCAGCCTTCAGTTCTATGAAGCCCTTGGTCCCCAGGGTTCTGTAGAAGGAGCCGGTGGTGCAGAAAGAGGAGTTATCCATGGTCCAGGTAAAACTTGGTCAAAGGCAGGTTCTGTCCTTTTGATTTGCTCGTACTCACTCCCACCAACTCTATTCCGTTCTGTTCTCGTTCATGTACCACGCCCGTCACTGTCGTATTCATGTGCTTGCACACCTGGAAACTCATCCTGATGCCCACAGGTTTGTGGTCACACACTCACTCAGGCTGCCGTGCACTTGCACTCACAGACACTAACATGTTATAGGCTCATCCTTCCGTTCGAACACTCTCCCCAACCGCCTTCCTTCAGAGGGGGACAGTAGCCAGCCACTGTGTAATAGGTTTAGGAGTTCCACCCTGGCTGGTGGTGAGAGGATGACCACCCTCAGGACATCTGAGGTGAGGGAGGGATGCACAACACTACTGAGAAAAGCCAAGCTCCTGGAAAATGAGGGCCCAGTGTTCTGCTGTTGGCTCTTATGTTCTCCAAGCTCCTCACACCCTACAGTCTTTCTTCCCCTCCTTCAGTGACGACACCTCAGAGGTGATGGGCTCAAGGTGTGCTTCATGGTGATGCAGTAAGTTCAGGGACCAGGAGGTGGCACCATCTACTGGCTCTGGGAACTGTTGTGCTGTCTAACAGGGCACAGCGGGTTGGGGCCTGGAACTTCCAAGGGGAAGAGATTCCATGCTCTGGTCCGCAAAGCTCCCTGGAGCTCTGAGAAAAGAGCAGCTGGGGCCAATGCCCTGTGGCTTTCTTTTTACTGCCCCCTCCTCTGAGAGGCAGGATGGCTTTCTCATTTCCACTGCCACCCAGGTCCTTGGATCCAGGCGTTTGTTCTTCCGCTTCTCCTAGAAAAACAATAGTAAATATATTTAAGCAAAAGCTGCTGCCATGTGAGCCACACAAATCCCATGCTAATGTCAGAGAATGAATGACACTTAGCACTAAACTGTCACTTTTCAGCCACAGTCTCAAAGTGCATTACAAAGGCTGGTCTCTTTATCCCTGTGGGAGAGATCAGCAGAATAAGGCACATGCAGATTTAAGGACACCCAGGAAGTACAGGGCAGAGTTGTGAATGGACTGTAGCTGGGCCTTTATGCATTCCTTCTCCTTTCCTTCTGAGACTGGGTTTCTGTTCTACAAAGCCCTTTCTGGAGACTAAGGAAAGGTCAGTGGGGCTGACTTGAGTGAGCTTTGTAAAACAAACGTGAAGTTCATAGGAACACCACTGCTCTCCTCTCATATACAAAGGTACCTGATTACATCACCTCTATCCACAGATTCATGGGGTCTCCCTTTTCATTTCAGGAGACAGATCCATGGAGGGTTCTTGGCTTTTTATCTGGCACTTTATCCAACCACTCTCACGGTGAACTTTATCTTGCTCTGCTGCATTTACTCCAGGCATCTAGCATCAGTTCTGACCTTCCACACAGTCTCACCATTGTTACTGTGAAGGCCTTCTGCTCTGCAGCCACTTGCAGTTCCAGCCATGTGGAAGAGCTTCCCCATATCCCCTGCCTCATCCACTGTCCTCTCCTTTCCTCCTTCACACCACACTTTTCTCTCCCCTTCACCATTTATTGCATGCAGGGAAGCATGCTGACATGTAGGTTGATATTAAAGACCTGGCCCAAAATGAAATGGCATATTACAAGATCATAGCCACTTGAAGAGTCAGCTGGTGACTCCCACAGAGAGAAACACCTTCAGGCCTTTCAGTCAGCAATGGGAAATGGGAGGTGTTTTGTGTTTCAGGCGAGCAGCCCGCAGTGAGGCACCTGGAAGATTTCAGCGTCCGCACCCTGTATGATAAACTGGAGGACCAAAACCTTCACTTGGCTTCTCAGATGGCAAAACACAGAATGGATGCATTGGCCTTTTATAGAGGGATCAGCCAGAGGATCCAGGGTCTGATGGTCAGTATGGAGAAGAGTTATTACTCGATTTTCAGTGTCTATTAGGTCTACACTAAAAAGTTGTACCAGCAAAATGGATCCACTTTCAGCACAGCCTGGCAAGTGTCCACACCTACTTCTGTCTCCTAACAACAAAACCCTCTGCTTTTTCTGGCATTTCCGCTCCTTTTTGGGAGAGACATGAGCCTCCTGCCAGTACAGTTTTGTTAGCAAAGTGGTAGTACGGATGCATGCAGAAATGTACCAGTATAAGCTGTCCTCCAGCTGAAATCCCACAATGCAACATTCCTTTCAGGAGATACCTGTTGGGTAGCACTTTGGGATTTGGCTGCCCAGGTCACCGTAACCAGAATTTTAGTTCATTTTAAACGCCCAGTGTGGTTTTCATAGCCACATCGGTTCCTGCTACTTTCTACATTTTGGCTGAAAGCATGGCTCTTTGCTCTCAGTCTCACGCTACTGCCTGGTCCAGGAGGGAGGTGCTGGATTTCTTTGCACTTTACAGACAGGAGCATGGGCTAGCAGTTGTAGTTCCCAAGGAACTGCAGTGCATTTGCTCCCTGAGGGCTCTGTAGAGCATTTAGGCACAGCCATGAAGCTCCTGGGATCCTTCCTGGAGCTTCCCAGTGTTCAGGAGATGCACACCTTATCACTTGGGTGTACAGAATACTCTTATTCTAGGCCATACAAAGGTCACCCAAATACTATGTTATCCTTATAAATGCATGTCATCTAGGGGCAAATTCTGCCCTCGGACGCCAGCATGGGACCTGCACGTGAAGACGGCAATTAGCCAATGGTGTCCATGTGCTTGGTTGGAGAGGCTGGGAAAGAGAGGCGTGAATAAGAGAGTGCTAAAGCATGACAATGCTGCTTTCTGTAACTAGGATATGGTGCAACCTCTGAATGCTGAAGGGCTGAAAGGCTTCACCAGGCAAAGCATCTCTGTGGATAAAACCCAGAGCAGCACCCAGGCAGCCATGGGCATTGGGGAAAATGATGAATCAACCAGCGGAGACTTTCAAGCAATGGGCCAAGCAGGTGAGAGAACCAGAATGGAAGGAAGAGAGCAGAAGGGACTGGCTAGCAGATAATGCTCCAAGAACCATCCACGGGATATTTAGGAAAGGCACAGTTCGTGTAAATGGGGAGAAGAGACACCACAATATCACAGCTCTCCATGTCACTGCAAGTCAGAATTTCCATAGGAATTGATGGAAGCTTCTTAGTTGAGTTCCTTTGGGGAAGAGGCCTGTCAAATGGGGTGAAATCAATAGAGTCCTACAGAAAGGTTATAGGGTTCCATAGAAATTACTGTAAACCTTAAGAAATTCAATAAGGATGATCAACTTTTCCACTGGCTTATTTGAACCCAACCTATAGGATTCCATAGCAGGGCTATAATTCGCTATTCAGTTCTACAGAATGGCATAAAATATGTCATAATTCTCAATTCCGTTCCACTGAATTCTAATTCTAAGTGCCCTTAGATTTCAACACTATTACATTCTAATCTGTAGGACTCTTCCACAAAAGCTGGACGTGAGATGCGCTGGTTGCACAGTTATAGACAGGTATTAAGAACATAAGAATGGCCATACTGGGTCAGACCAATGGTCCATCTAGCCCAGTATCCTGTCGCTGATAGTTGCCACTGCCAGATGCTTCAGAGGGAATGAAAAGAACAGGGCAATTAGTGAGTGAAGTCCAGTCCCAGCTTTTGGTGGTGAGAGACTTTGGGACAGCTGGACCCTGGGGTTGTGTCCCTGACTATCTTGGCTAAAAGCCACCGATGGCCCTTCCTCTATAAACCTATTGCCATCAGCAGTGGTTTGCTTTCATGAAGCGCAAGTCAAGCCTGGAACTGGGCTGTCTCGTGAGCTCCCTTTAAAATGAGATGTAATATTGAGGCTCTACTAAGGCTGTTAGTCCAGCCTCCATGCCCCAGTCAGATCCCAGCTCCATTAACTCCAATAAGATTCTGTAAATTCTCCCTGTAGGTTAAGGACGTCATTCTTAGCTTCCTATACCAAAATACCATGCACTTTTAAGCCACAGCCACATTGCACCCCAGAATTAGCTGCATGTTGGGGTGAATAAATGAGACTTGCATATACTTTTTAAAGCACTTGGGAATGAGCAGGGCTTTATAAATGTGTGGAATGACCCTGGATTATTGTTGTTGCTGATGCATTAGGTGCTGAGTGGCGGGAGGCAACGGAGTTAATGAAAGCACTGAAAATTCTGCTTGGTAAACTCCATTACGGGCAAGCAACTGTGAAGCGAGAGCCAGCGCAGTATGTACCAGGACAGGGTGGGACAGCAGAATCCAGCCTGGCCAGTGAAAGGAAAGCAGGAGTGGAGCGAGAGCAGGTGAAGAACAGCCGATCCCAAAATGGACATCTGTGACTTGGGTCTCTGTTCATTTCCATGACACTTGGGCCTTGTTTGTCCTACAGGATCCTGGCATGCTACAGCAGCATGGACACTCCAGTAGGAAAGGCACCTCTGTTGCCTGTGAAAAACAAGGTGAGAGCAATGGTTCATCTGTGGACAGAGTAACAATTCAGGTGGTGCTGTAGGAGGCTGCCTTGATAGATAGTTGGTTAAAATAATCACCAGAGTAAAGGGATAGCGACATTTTTTCTTTTTTAAATTTTCTGTGGACATTTTATGACTAGTATTTATAGGAAGGTTTTTTTATGATGGTGGTAAGGTGAATGAGCATTGCCCAGCAAGGTCCCATTGCACACCAGTCCAAGAAAGGCTCTTCAGCAAAGGGATCCTTGCCCCCAGGGAAGAAAATAATAATGTGATTGGGGGGGAGAGCCACAGCAGCCCTCGCCACTTTGAAGCCAGGCATGCAGCAACCACCTTATGTGGAAGAGGTTGGATGCCACACCATGGATCAGCCAGGACTGATCAGGTTCTGTCAGGAGACCCTTACACCACTTGGATATAGAGAAACATCAGCTCCATGATTCTTAACCCCTGGGGCTGAGGAGAAATGTTGTCTCTAGGCAGTACAGTTCTTGCTTGTGGCAATATGTTACGCGGTAACTGCCCACTTGCCCAGCCATCTCCTTTCTCCAGGCCTGGTAGTGCTTCCCTAGCTGACATGCCATCTCTGTAATCACCAGGGTTAGGTCTGCAGCCTGGGAGGGCCATGCAGGCCTATCTGACCGAACTTGTGGTGGAGAGTCTGATGGTAACATCCCCCCTTGCCAGGACCCTGTGTGAGATCAGGCAGGCTTTGGAGAAGCAACAGCCGTGTCCTATTGTTTCTGCTGCAGGTAATGAAGCAAAGTTCCTCTTGCGTGTCCTTCAGCCTGTGCCCTTTGAGATGCAGAATGCAAATACACAGGTCTTGGCAGGAGGGGGGAATGGGTAATTATGAAGTCCATTCTACAGTTGTGCCCAAATGAGTGACTATTACATAGTCTTGTACATAAAATATCTCTGCAGTTCATTAATTAGTTTAACATGGGTCAGAACTCCCTGGAGAATAAAGTCCTCTGTTGAGCCACTTGTACAGCATAGGTATGAGAAGGGCAAGCTTCCCTCGCAGCATTCCTCAGTCCTGACCTGAAAGGATTAGAGGAAAGGTCAGCTCTGGGGCCCACTCACCGTTTGGCCTGTATGGTGAAAATAACAGTCAGAGTGCCAGATGTGATGGTGCTTTGGGCAGGGGGTGTTGAGAAGACTTCTCCTCTGAGGACGGGACCTGTTTGAGGCAAGCTGGCGAGCCTTGGATCATGGCTAGGTGGGTGGGAATGGGAAGTGTCATTATGGGGCAGGTTGTATACGGAGACCACAAAAGCGTGGCTGAGCAGAGGGCACTGGATTTACTTGCCCCAGCCTGCTTTAGAAAGCCCAACAGTGTATAACGGCATAACCCTCTTTTCAGGGCACCGTTAAACCTGTGCTTGGTGCACCCCCAGAAAGTCTCTCTCCGGAAGCCTGTGATAATAGGAAGGACATAGCTTGCAGCATTGTATATTGTGGAGCATTTCATAGAGAAAGGAGGAGAGCTGTGGATAATGGGGGGAGGGTGTTGGTTCACAAGCGTAGGACACCCCCAGGGAGCAGGAAATGGTATTGGTTGACAGAGGGAAGAAGATAACTCCAAGGAGCAGGGAATGATGCTGGGTTACTTACCTGAAATGCAGTGTCTTTTCTATTCCAGAGCCAAATCTGAGTGACAGTTCTCCAGGGCCCACCAAGAATACATTGGTCACCACAGATCTGACCAGCTTGTCCCCTCGCCACTTTGTGGTTTACCGCTTTGGTTGCACTGTGGTTCGCCTGCTAAGCAGGGCTTGCTCCCACCCAGCCATGGTACTCATGTTGGCTCAGACAATCCCGGACCAAAGCCCAGAGAGGGTTCAAGAGGTTCTCCAAAGCACTGGAGATTTCTACTATGATGCCACCAACAGGTTCCTGTATATATGTTCAGCACGACTGGAGAATGTTGGGGAATTTATAGCCATCCTGATGAACGCCATGGCGTGGATCAAAGCAGGTATGAATGGCAGCAATTGACGGGAGAAAGGTGTCTGCTCTTTATTCTCTATCTTTGACTCAGCAGCTGAGGCACAAGTTCTTTTATGGGGATGTCTTCATAGCCCCAATAATTTATTTGTTGCTTGGTAAGAGTTTGCTGTCTGAGCAGTTAGGTTTGCTTTGCTCCTAGACACAGCTTCATCTAGAGTCCTGCAGGGCTGCTCTGTGTGAGGTCACTCTTGTTATTTCCTTTCCCCAGATGCTTAGGGCCCTTTCTGATACTAGGGCCCAAGCCTAGGAACAGAGGAGTAACTTCAGAAGCACTGGGCACTCTCCAGTAGTGAAATCCAGCTCAAATACAAGGGAGGCTTTCATTTAGTGTTCAAATTCTTTAGAGCCAGGTCTCCAGCTGGTACAATTACTATTATAATTTATACTAACATGGTGCCCAGTCATGGATCACAACCCCGTTATGCTACGAGCTGCACAAATCCAACATAAGATAGTCCCTGCCCCTAAGGTCCTACAATCTGAATAAATCTTGAAGTCAGTAGAGCTACTCTGATTTTCACCAACTGAGGATTTGGCCTTGATTTCACTATTATTTTGTGTCCCTTTGCAAGCTCCAGAGTTGGTGAGAGTGCACTGATCTGTCCTTTAAAGGTGTTTGCATCATTTTTTCCACTGCTCTCACTGCTGAGTATCGTTATCATCATTGCAGAAAGCAGCTAGTGGTGTTTGTGCTTCACAGTGTATCATTGGCAAGAGAAAGAGAACATGCATTTACCCTGTAATTACCATGCAAATCATACATCGAGGAATGTCAGACCATCACATGCTAGAGCTTTAGAATTCATTTCAGAGCCAGATAACTTCAGCTAATGAATTTTAGCAGCTTCTATGCAGCTGTTGAGCTACTGATCTGAAACCAGTGGAGGTGAATCTCAAAACTCCAGCATCATCCCCAATCTCAAGGTTCCCCCTCTGGTCACTGAATTTAATTAATCTTTTCTTTATATCCATATGTAGAGAATAGGGCCAGGTGTATGCTAGATGGGACATATATGTCCAGCGACAGTGAAAATAGCATATGTATCCTGGGTGGGTTGGCAGGCTCCTGAGTGTCCCTTTAATTAACTTCAGGATTTCACCATTATCAGTACAAGCTGGACATTCCCTGTAATTAAATGTGCTGTTTTCCATGTACCAGCCAGAGGGACTGTCTCAGGACTCTGAGTATCAGGTTTGAAATGACTAGAACTATAGGTTCAAATACCTTTAAGCTCAATTCAGCCCTTCATCCTTCTGACCAACATGGTGTTTGCCTTAAAAGCCAAGGTCCCATCTTCCTGATGTGAACATCCAGGGCTTGAGTCTCCTTTGTGAGAATAGAATCAGGGCCTAAAGATCTCATGGCACTTTTCCTAAGAATAGGGGTTTGCCCCGATGTCCTTGAGTAATATCTTTCTCCCATAACTATAGCTTGTCTTGGTTTGCTGGTACCCCCTTGAGTCACTGGAATGCAGCCACATCTGAGGCGCTTCACATAGAGGATCTGATTTTCAGAGGTGATGGGCCCTTACAACCCCAACTGCAGGTGCTCAGCACCCCTGAAAATCAGAGAGTAGGACATACTTTGAGTTCCACTGGAACACAATATGTTACATACATGTACGGTGTTACTGTGACATTCTGATCATTATACAGTCAGATTGATCTACTTCATCCTGTCTAATTCTCTTTTTGCAATGAGAGGTGGGGTTTTGTTTATTTATATGCATAATTAGATAGCTGTTCTCTCTCTCTCTCTCTCTGTTTAATCACTTGCTAATTAGCATTAGTGAAAGACAAAGGAGTTATTCTTGTTTCTAGTGGTAGCTGTCCTTTAATTCCATCAGTGTTGGTCCTTTGACATTGTAGGCCTGTCTACACTGCAGATGTTTCTCTAAAAATTTGTACAGATTTTAAACCTGGTTCAGATAAACTAGTTGTAAATCCCAACTACAATGTTTGGGAAAATTTTCTAAGTGTATATGGAGCCCTGTGTCTCTCACTGTCATCTTCCTTTCTTTCTGCAACTGTTTCTGCCTGTCAGATGCTTTGGTTAATTTTGTCTTTCTTACTCCTTTGTCTGCTATCATATGCACTCAGTGAAGAGGCAATTAATGGCTAATGAAGTTACAGATGGGTTAAAGGGACGGTGATAGCTAAAGATGAATGGTGTGATGGAATGTGATGGCTGCTTTTGTCTTTCTCCAGGATCTACAGCAGTTGCCACTGCTCATTCTTGCTTTCAGATGGAACTCAACAAAGGCATCGCTGCTCTAGCCTATGCCTTTTTCCAGTGTTCCTGGGGAGCAGGAGAGAAGGTAGTTCAGATTATTTGACTTCCATTAGCAGCAGTGGCAGTCACACATGCAAATCAAGGGGATGGTGGATTAGAGCAGTGTGAAATGTGTCCAAGCCACACAAAACTTTCCTGGTTTAGCTGGGTTTGTTGCAAATTCAAACTTCATGCAAGGTTTGTTGATGAATTCAGTAACCTTCTGAACAAACCTGAGGCTGATTCATGGTTTCAATTTGAATTCATTACCCTCTAGTGGGTTTACATGGTATCAGCACCAAGTTTGGAGGTACTGCTGTGTTTCATTTTTAACACCCAAAAGTGAAACATGGAAAGCATGAACCTCAAACTTCAGAGTGAATCTCTATTGTATATTCTGCTCTCATTTCACATCCAAAGCTCCCTTTGGTCTCAAGGATGAATTGTGATCCACAGCACAGAGCAGTGAGTAAAAATTTGCCCATAGTCTACAAAGTTTAAACAATGCCTTCTTCAGATGTGTGATCCCCATGGGTTGTTTCCTTTCTCTTGGTGTTCATTTTAGGATCCTGCAGAAGACAAATCATCCACTTGCTTTGACTCCCAGACAATATTTGAAGAACTTCTGAGCATCCGAATGTCACCAGATACACAGGTCCTTGAGAAATCTCAACATGAGAGGTACTGGAGATCAACACGAAGCTGAAAACAATTATGAGCCAAATCAACCGGGAGGAAGAATTTAATCAGAAAAATTTGAATGATAATGGGGAGTTATTTAAGAACACTTTACTAGATGCCCTAAAAGACACAAACTCACAGTCAAGAAAGAAGGCTGTATTGATTAAAACACAACTTAGTTTAGAGGGGAAGTAAAGGCAGCTATATATGTAAATAGATATAGATACAGATAGTGAAAGAAAAGGGAAACTGATAGTAGTGAACATAAATCAGAAGTTAGGAATTGCTGAAAATGTATAAGGGAGGGCACACAAGGAGAAATCTATGGCCAGAAGAGTTAAGGGCAATAAGAAGGGCTTTGGTTTGGGTTGGGTTTCTTTTAAGTATATTAGGAACAAAAAGAATACTGGCAATGCAATTGGTCCATTAATAGATGGAAATGGTAGAATTATCAATTCTGCAGAAAAGGCAGAATTGTTCAATAAATATTTCTGTTCTGTATTTGGGAAGAGACAGTTGAAGTAGTCTCATCATATGAGACTTATCTCTTTGCATTCCACTGCTATATCAGGATAACGTTAAACATCAGATACTAAAGGCAGATATGTTTAAATCAGTCAGTCAAGGAAACTTGCATGCAAGAGTTTTAAAAGAGGTGGCTGATGACATCATTAATGTCCATTTTCAATAATTCTGGGAACACTGGGAAGTTCCAGATGACTGGAAGAAAGCTAATGTTGTGCCACTATTAAAAAAGCTAAATGAGATAACCCAGGTAATCATAGGCCTGCCAGTCTGACATTGATCCTGGGCAAGATAATGGAGTGGCTGATAGGAGACTCAATTAATAAAGAATTAATGAAAGATAATATAATTAATGCCAATCAACATGGGTTTATGAAAAATAGATCCTGTCAAACTAACCTGATATCTTTTTGATGAGATTACAGATTTGGTTGATAAAGGTAATAGTGTTGATGCAATATACTTAGACTTCTGAAAGACATTGGACTTGGTACCACATGAGAGTTAGATTTAAAAAACTAGAACAATAGAAAATGAATAAGGACCACGTGAGATAGATTGAGCTGGCTAACTGAGAGGTCTCCAAATATAATTGTCAATGGAGAATCTTCATTGAGCAGGTGTGTTTCTAGTGGGGTATCGCAGCAACCTCTTCTTGACCCTATACTTTTTAACATTTTTAATGACCTGGAAGAAAAAATAAAATCATCACTGATAAAGTTTGCAGGTGACACAAAATTGGGGCAGTGGTAAATAGAGAAGAACACAGATCACTGATATGGAGCAATCTGGATCACTTGGTAAACTGGGTACAAGCAAACAATATGAATTTTAATACAGTTAATTGTAAATGTATACATCTAGGAACAAAGAATGTAGACCATACCTACAGAATGGGGGATTCTATCCTGGGGAGCAGTGACTCTGAAAAAATTTGGGGGGGCGCGGTGGATAATCAGCTGAACATGAGCTCCCAGTGTGATACTGTGGCCAAAAGGACTGATGTGATCCTGGGATTCCTAAACACAGAAATCTCGGGTAGGAGTAGAGAGGATAATTTACTTCTGTATTTGGCTCTGGTATACTGGAATACTCTATCCTATTGTGGTGTCCACAATTCAAAAAGGAATTTGATAAATTGGAGATTTATTAGCCTGCCTTATAATGATAGAATCAAGGAGCTCAATCCATTTAGCTTAACAAAGAGAACGTTAAGGGAGGCCACTGGTGACTTGATCACAGTCTATATGTACCTACATGGGGAACAAATATTTACTAATGGACTTTTTGGTCTAGCAGATCAAGCTATAACAGAATCCAATGGCTGGAAGTTGAAGCTAGACAAATTCAGCCTAGAAATAGAATGTAAATTTTTAACAGTGAGAGTAATTAACCATTGGAACAATTTACCCAGGGCCGTGGAGGATTCTGTCACTGAAAAATTTGACATCAAAATAGGGTTTTTTTCTAAAAGATCAGCTCTAGGAATTATTTTAAGGAAGTTCTCTGGACTGTCTTATACCGAAGGTCAGACCAGATGATCACAATGATTTCTTCAGGCCTTGGAATCTGTGAATCTATTAATTGCTCCTTGTGGAATTACAGAATGAAACTACTGTACATTCCTGTGTTGAGTTTTTGCTTAATTAGGTAGTTGGCATATAACTCGCCTACTCTTGTGTTAGACGGCTTTGCTTCTGCTTTCGAAGTTGCATCTGGATACAGATCAAAGCCATGGGTGCAGCTGTTACCACTGATACTGTATCCCAGCTGAGTTTCTGATTAGGAGCCCTGGAAAGGAGTTCATAAAATGCTCTGTGTGCAGTAAGAAAGGTGTGGTCTAGTTGTTTGTGCACTCTAAGATTCTAATAGTCAGGCAAGTGACTTACCCTCCCTCCATCTGGACCTCAATTTACCCATTTGCAAAAATGTGGCTAATGCAACTTACTTATTTCACAGCAGGAGCTGTGAGGTGTAAATGATTAGTATTTGTAAAGTACCTGATTAAAATTAGTCCTATATAAATATAAGGTTGTAATGAGGATGAAGGCTGTAGCAGTTCCTTCTCCATCAATCTACCAGGAAGAGTTCTGTGAGCCAAGCAACACTGCAGGCTTTCTGCAACGGTTATTAAAAGAGCTAACACTGAAAATGTGTAGCGTAGCTTGAGGGTGATATGACAACTGTCTACAGAAACATGAATGGTCTAGTACAAAGGGGGAAGGAGGGTTATGATAGGATGGTCCAATGAAAGAATAATGAGATGAAACTGAGATAAGAAATATTTAAGCTGAACACCAGGGGAAAATTCCCAAGGATTCGCATTATTAGACTGTCTCCTCCAAAAAAAATGGTGAAGTCTCATTGCTTACTTTTGGTTCAATCCCTTGTGCTACATGAATGTTCTCTATAGGACAAATTTCACAGTGCACTTATGCAGCATGGAGCTGCAAAAGATGCCCAAAATATGTCAAACCCACCCAGCGTCAAGGGAGAGTGGGAACATGTTGGATATTGCATATCTTTGTTTTAGTGACTTTTTCTGGAGAACTAAATCTATGAAATAGTCAGATCTGGCTCTACTAACATATGTGGACCCTAGGGAGAGGGAAGGGATTCAGAGCCTGAACTGCAACTTCAAATTGCTGTCCACACAGCTACTTTTGCAGTACTAGCACAAGCCCTGCTAGCCCAAGTCTATAGACCCGGACTGTGTAGCCATACCCTATCGGATTGACTTCCAGGCTTGGGATGAGATTGCAAGTGACTCAGTTCACTCTCTCATCCTCTTTCCCCGACTCCCTTCCCATCCATTGCAGATGAAGAAGGAACTAAAATGGAGACTCTCAAGGGTGAGCAGAGGAATCATACTGGAAGTGCCGATTGTGTTTTGTCTGTCTAGGTTGCAACGTTACCGATGTTTTCAGCTTCAGGCAGAGACTCGGGATATGATGGAAAGTTCAAGGAGAAAAGGAGCAGTGAAGTGGAATGGGGACGGGGAAAAGAGCAAGGCAGATTCCTCTGATGTTCAGGTTAGTTGCTCAGAGGCTATTGCCCTGTATCATATGGCAACCCCTGTGGCCTTGGCATGACAGGCCCACCAACATTTCTTTCCATCCTTCAGAGTCCCTGGAAGTCATCCTAGGTGTCCTGGAGTACAAATGGCCCTTGTGGGGATAATTTATTACAGAAGAAAAAGTCATGCACGTCACAAATACCAACACCATAATCCAGGCAATACATCAAATAGAGCTCTGGCAACCCATGCCCCAGCCTCAGTGTCCTTTGCCACACTCCAGAGACCTTCACCATGACTCAGCTTTCCAGCCCGACCCCAGCATCCTTCACCATGCCTACCTCTGGGAATCAGACCCCTTTAAAGATGGGCACCCAAAATCTCTAGTAAATTTTGAAAGCTTTGTTAGCATGACAGACAGACAGACAGACTTACGGACCAGCCAAATATTGGCAGAGAATAGGTGCTTCCCGCAGTGTCACTTCTCCACCGTTCTCTATGGTCATTCTTGGTAAGAGGCCCAGGGGCTTTACTCACAGCCATTGCTCTGTTGCTCTTCTTTCTTGATGGTATTACAGTACCAGTAACCTCCCACATAGCTTGCACATCTAACTGTCCCCAGGTGGGACCCCTGCTGGAAAAGGCTGCAATTACAGTAGGTATTGTGAGCTCTCCAGTCTTCTTCATCAGACTTATTTCACCTCTGCACTGTGTATTTCTTGCAGGCCATGTGGAAAGAATCAGGGCTTCCGTTCTTCTGAGTATTAACTGACTTGGTTGCACACTGGAGGGCTCTTTGGCTGAAGGGTCTCAATAGCTTGTGGTCTCTTGTTTTGAAGGTTGCAAACCTGGAGGAGATGCTGGACGTGCTGAATGAGGAGTTCTTCCATCTTACAGTGCAGACCTTCACAAGCCAGAAGGAGGAGGAACTACTGGGCCAGGAGCTCAGAATCCAGGAGGAATCATTTGTGGTATGACCCAATTTCATGGACTTGATGCATTTACCAAACCCCACAGAGGTGTACACAACAGTTTCCCTTCACCTTGGTGCAGCCCTTAATGATTCAGCCTCCTGTGCTGCAAAAGGGGAGAGTGGAGAGCCAGGCTAAGCGAACTGTTCAGACATCTATGAACCAGTTGCACCCTTTCCTGAAGATCCCTCAGCTCCAGTATCATGAAGTCCCCTCGTCGCACTAGAAGAAAGTTTTTCTCCAGGATACAGTTTGCACTGTAAGGTTGTGTTCTTACCACTGTCTTTTGTTATGACACACATGGCATTGAGTCATGCTGCATGCAGGTTGACAACCTTGTGCTCCAGAAATCTAGCCCCAGAATATAGGTGACAAGAGAAGATCAGCCACTTACCTATGCCTCATGCCAAATGAGAATATCTACTGAAGCATATGAAAAAGCAGAAGGCTGGTCTTGGATTTTGCACGTTTATTGAACTGTGTGGTCATCAGCAGAACCCGAGCTTCTCTAGGTTCACTTGACCCCTAGCAGGGCATGCTATGCTCTAGAAGGTTTGGTAACTTTATAACATGTACGTGCGTCTCCATCAGATCAGCTTTTGAGGCCGCGTAGACTAGTGAGTTGAGCAGGGAACAGCACCAGGACTATTCAGTTCTATTCCCAGCTCTTTGTCTGGCTCCATCTATGATCTTGGACAAATCACATAACTTCTTTGTCCCTCAGTTTCTGCATCCACAAAATGGGGTACAAGTGAGACTTTCACAGCAGCTATGAGATTTAAGTCACTGGAAAATGTAAAAAGCTTTGCAAACTTTTATGTTGCTTCAGAAATACTGAACGGTATAATTAATTACAATCCAAACACTGCATGGAGCTATGGAGTCCAGATGAAATTGCAGCGTTAAAGAGCTCTCTGTGGAAAACTGAAAAACATTCAGTTGAGAACTAGTCCTACGAGGCTCTCATTTCTTGTTGTTCCTTTGTATGCTGCATGGTGGGCAGTTCCATGAATACAGGATTGCTGTTTCCTGAGAATTCATCTGTCAGAGATTTCTGTTTGTATCATCACAGATAATTGCTGTGGAGATGGATTCTGAAGCAACCAAGATTTGTGACTTCCAGTGGTGATTAATCAGCAAGAAAATGAAGATCCTAGTTCTTCTCATGCAAATATGTCCCTGGCAATAAACAAGAGGACAAAAATATGCAAATAAATAGAATGGCTTCTCCATGGAATATATTCCTGGAGGTGTTGCTGAATCTTAAATAAATGATGCCCAGTTTTAAAATTTGGTAACCAAAATAGTCAGTGTGAGCTACTGGGTATCTCTGCATTGCAAGTGGAGATGTGACTGCAGTACATATAGACATACCCATGCTAGTTTAGATCCGCTTAGCTCACATAACAGCTGCACAGACTTCAGTGCTGCCACATCTTCATTGCTATCACTACTCATGCTAGCTAGATGAAAGCTAGCTCAGGTATGTCTGTCTGTGCTAAAATCACACCTCTGATTACAGTGTAGACCTACCCATTGAATCTAGGGCTTAGGATGGATTATCTGTAAGTGGTGGATGGTGATAATTTCACATCCATAGTATTGTTGAACCCTTGATCTCAGTGTGCTTTGCAAAGGTGGGTATCATCCCTATGTTCCAGAGGGGTGACTGACTTTTTCACTTGCTCAAGGTCAGAGTGAGTCAACGACAGAGCTGGGAATAGAACTCAGGCTTCCTGGTTCCAAGTCCTATGTCTATCCAGCAGACCAGGCTGCTTGAGGGGGGAATGTATCTGCTAGTTTGTGCTGTGTGACTCTATGGGATTGTGCTGTTGTCTTTTTTCACATTTTTATAGCAGACGTTGGGCATGATTCACGAGGAGGAAGCACGACGCTTCACAGAGCAGCTGGAATCCTGGGCTGCGAAGAGAGACCAGGCCCAGTTGCTGGAAATTAAGAGGAGCTGTGTTGCTCAGAAAATTAAAGACACAGAATCTGAAATGTTTCATCTTCTGCAAACCACAATGGCCATCAGCTCATCTCCTGAAGCAGTCCAGCAATCCTTTTATACCAGCTAAAAGCATCCATCTGATAGTGTGCCATCATTGCTGGGATGAACAGCCCTGTGCCCACATAGATGCCTAATTTCCATGGGACATTCATACATGTACATACACACAGTGACATGTTAGTATATATAAGGATATACAGCCTCCAAAATACGTACACTTAGGATGTGGGTTATGTGAGCATATATCAGTGGATAAATACATGCTCAGAAGCAAAGACATTGATGGATACAGTTAAGATGTTGAAATACGTGTGTTCATGAACAGATGTACATGTACAGAGAGAGATGTTCACATGCACATTGAGGTTTCTACATATGCATTCTTTACATCTGTGAAGACGTAGACTCAAATATATTCACACTTGTTGTTAGTCATCCATAACTGTGCAGGTTTGAAAATTACATCAATGTTTTTAACTTTGTTCACTGATTCCAAATATATCACTTTCAGTCAGTGAGAAAAAAAGAGTCAGAAATTAGACCCTTCACATACATTATAGGCAACTTCTGCCAATCAACAAAATAAATTGTGCGTCTCATATAGGCTGCACCATTAAAGTTATCTGTTTTCCTGGAAAAAAGGGTGCTTTGGTCCTGTCCCCCAGTCTGACTTTTAATAGCTTAGACATGACTTCAAGCAATAATGTCAGTTCCAAGAAGGGTGGATCAGGAAATACCAAAGACATCTGTGAGGATACTGTGATTGTTGCCCCTCGTGTTGAACTTCATAAACTTGTTACCAAATCACTGATTAATAACTAAGCTCAGCCCTTTCCATCCATGGAGCTCAAAGAAATTCACATTGGAATGATGACTTTCAAAACGTAGAAAGAAAAAAATGTTTTAAAAGGTAAAAATGCAGGGGAGGAATAGTTGCTGTGGTTTATGGATTGGACTTTAAAATAGTTTATTGAAAAACGTCAGATCCAAAATACATGTGGGAGTCCAGATCATTCTTGTTTCCTTATGTTAAAATGACAGTTTGTATTGTAAATTATTCATGTCTCAAAAATCCAAGTGAAGAAATAGGAAAACAAATGGACAGAATTTCAGCTATCCTGGTCCTTGTTACTGTCCCCCTTGTTCCATGAGGCCCTCTTGTACCATACACATAACTACCAAGTCTTACTCATTTGAGCTTCGTCTTCAGTATCTCCCGCTAGCAAGGAAGAATTTTGCAATGAGCTTCAGTGTAACGTGAAATCTCCCACTCTTAAAGTGTCACTGCACTCACTTATCTTGCTTTCAACTGTTGTGCTACCGGTTACTGTGAAACTCAGTAACTCCACCCTCTAGTCAAGCTGGGAAAGGCTAGAAAAACGTCCTAACATCCAACATCTTTTCCTGCCGTGACTCCTGCTGGGAGAAGGTCGGAGTGCAGTGGATGTGAATGCTCCCCCTTTGCAGCCAGTGCCCGAGTACAATTCCTTGGATCAACTTCAGCTGTCAGAGGCTAGGACTGAAGTATCTACAAACTCCCTCTGCAGTTAGTGTGTCTACCTTATTATTGGCAGCCTGTCCTGCTGAGAGAGGCTGTGGCTGGTGTGTAGCAGTGAGATCTCCCACCCCAGCAGCCAGCACCCCTACACCATTGACTCCAGTGCTTCCTGTTGAGATTAGAGTGACTGCCCACCACCCATATCTTGGAAACCTATTCCTGAAACAGAAGTTTTATGATCTTTTGTAGAACTCTGTCACTTCTACTCCTTAGCTCTGCCTGGAAGGAAGGTACATGGAGTCTGGCTGTGAAGTGTGTCTGGCTTTTGCAGTGCAGAACAGGAGCCTCCTCCCTTCCTTTCTCTCTCTCCGGGTGTCTTCAGATCGCTTCCAGGTAAGTTATAGTAAGGTAAAGCTTCCTGGCTGGGAGCCAGCATAACGCCTTGGCAACCCACACAGGCAGGTTCCTGCTACTGGATTCCAGCAGCCTCGCCCAGGCCTCTTGAATTGATAGAAGCAATATTTATTCAGCTTCTGCCTCATGAAGAGGCTTTTCAGACCTGCTGGTTCCCAAGCACAAACAAATGTTTACAGAGCCCTTCTGCATACCGTTTGCACTGGTGGCGTCATCAGCGAGACAAACAGAACGTGTTAGTGCATAGTATCCAAGACAGACGTGCTCAGTTTGGCTTTTACAAGCTGATTGCCTGGTTGGATGTGAAGGAATTTCAGGGTCTTTCCAGCTGGGGGGTGTTTTTCAGGTACCTGCCCCTCTTAGATGTTTTTTTTCCCCTCACTTAATCTGTGTCTTAATTCTGATGTTCCTTGGCTGCATAGGCAAACTGGAACATGGTGTCTGGTTACCCTTTCAGCTCTGTTTTGGGAGAACATAGACACTTACCAGCACCTGGATGAGCTTCCAGCAGAGGACAGGGTGGGATAAGCCTAGGGAAAAAATCTTGGCTGTGAGCAAACACCTAACTCAGAGCATTTGCAGGGGGCACTTAGGCCAGGCTCTGGGATTGCTTTTCGGTTTCAGTATAAGGCTGTGGAAAAGTTGTCACTGATCACTTCCTTGCTTTCTTTTTAAGGTTATTGGCAGAAATGTTTATAACAGTGCTTCATGGAGGTAAGTGACTTGCAAGCCTTGAATCTCTGTTGTCCCTTACATGTCTGTAAGGAGCTTTTGTCTCAGGACAAAAGAGTCAATACAGCTAGCAGGCCTGTCTGTACTGGGTCTACTGTTTTTGGTAGGAAAAACAAAACCAAAATATTGCACAGAAAGTGATTGTCTTTTTCAAAATTTCCTACCAAAAAAAAAAACCAAAAAACCTTGGTATTTTTTCTCCATCTCTAATGTTAGGAGCAGGTAAGTGAAGAGTTCCTCCAAAAATACTTATGTGATTTAGGAGCTTACGTTGCATTCTCAAAAGTGTCGTAGGCCCAGACTTCTTAAAGGTATTTAGGCATTGCGAGGCTCAGCACCACAATGCATAACTGATGCAGACACCTAAATTTCATTTTCAAAAGGGATTTAGGCCTTAAGAGCCAAAACCCCATTGGCAATTGATGAGATTTCGGATCCTAAGTGTCTAAATCACATTTTAAAATGACGTTTGAGTCACTCAAACAAAGGTGTGCATTAATGGTCTGCTTGGGTGTGCCTTGAGAAAGCACAAGGAAGAAGAATATTTGCCTTTACAATCCGAGAAGGGTGTTGATACCCCACTAACCATACACACTCCCTTGCCTCATTGCCATTGGAATACAGCTTTGGAGTGAACTTTTATACAACATATCCTTTCATTCTCCATAGTAGTTCCTACAAAGTGGTAAAAGAAAAAAGAAACATTAAAAAGTCCATTTCCATGCTATTTTGAATGTATTTGTTGTTTGCAATTGTTTTCTAGCTCTTTTGTCTATGGTGACACATGCTGGGAGTGATACTGAGGCCAGAATACCTGTGATCTCCACTAACAATCGATTACTTAACCATACCCTAGAGTGATTCTTGCTTAGAGAAGCCAGGGAGGAGTAGCTGTGACTTCCCCAGAACTGAACCATTCCCTACAGTGACTCCTGCTGGGAGAGGCTGAGCCAGAGTAGCTTAGGGAGAAAGCTTTTTGTTTTACACAGAGCTCCCAGCCAGGGCCAACCAGGGGAGGGGAGACAGTTGTACTGGGGCCCGGAGCTCAATATCTGTAACTGGGAGCAAAATAGGAGGGTTGGAACCTCAGTGAGCATGATGTACCAGGGCCCCAAATTTTTCTCGATGGGTCTGCTCCCATCTGCCACACTTGGTTAAACTTTTGCCCTGTGAATTATGTCTCCACAGAAAACGAAAAGGCCCTTTTCAACATTCACTGTAAAGTGCAGCTTCTTCTGGAGAGCATCAGACACTGCTGTGGCTGTGAGAATGAAGGTGTGGTTTGTCACTGTGTCTTCCCAGGGGCTCCAGCTCAACTTACTTGACTGTGCAATTTGAGCTGAGACCAGGTTTCTGCTGACCTTCGCTTTCAGGGTGGGGCCATCATCAAGCCTCAGAAGGTTGAGGGCTGAGAGAATGTTCACACCAGCTCCCTGCATATTGTAACTACCAAGTGCCACGAGGCTCTACTGATATTCCAGTTCAGATCAGGCCACAAGGCAGGGCCCAGCTCCACTGCTCTTGAATAGAGTCCCACATAGAGCTGGATACACTGGCTCCAAATTACCCTGGTCTCGGTCTGACGTAATAGGCAGCCAATGTCTCCAGAAGCATGTTAAAGCTCATGAAATAAGTTACTAAACCATATGTCTGTAGTTACCTGCTATGCATTCTAGCTGCTCCTGGGCAGATTTTCACGTTCGTTTTAGAGACAGGCCTCAGTCATGCTCCTCGGATCCACCTACTCCCAGACTTTGGGGTAATGTGAAATCCAGTTTAGTTTTGTGCTGCTTCCACCCATCTCTGTTTTATTCACAGTGTGGAGAGATGTCAGCGTCCACATCTCCAGCTAGCCCCCGTTTGCTTGCTGGCTTTATGCCCTGAACTGTGCTATGCATTGCAGGTGAAATCGAGCTGGCAGATGACATTGGCCAGGTGAAGAATTTGCTTCAAAACCAACATCGCTATGCCTCAGAGCTGCTGAGCGAGAGAGAGAGCTGTGTACTCCTTGGTGTCACACGTAGGTACAGCATTGTCAGTCCCACAAAAGGAAAATGCCTCTGCATTTTGGCCATTAGCATTCTGATGACTAGCAAAAGAAATGGGGGCTTGTAAAGGAGGCCAGCACTTGGAAGGCATGGTGACAGCTCTCCCTAGCATCCAAAAGAGGAGTGGTGAGATCTCCTACATCATCTAAAACTTACCACTCAAGACATGTGCAGGGCATAATGCCTATTCTCCTTTGGTATAGGCACCATCACACCTCTCACCTGCCACAAGAGTCCTGGAGTTGCAGAGCATGCTTCGAGCATGCTCATGCGTGATTCCCAGCATTGTGAGAGGTAGTTCTATTCAAGAGCAGAGTGACATCTTGATTAGTCCCTCCTGTGGCCTTTTCCAGAGAAAAACAGTTTGAGGATACACAGCACCTTTCATCTGCATATCTTACAGCCCTTTGCAAAGTGGATATTATCGTCACTCTTTTACAGATGGGGAAACAGAGGCCAGGAGATGTTAAGGTGGAAATGCGCAATAAGGATTAATTTGAGAGTTTCCCAAACTAAACCACTGATTTCTCAGAGATGTTGAGCACCTACAACTCCAATCAGAGTCAATGGGAGCTGCATGCACTCAATACTCTCTGAATATCAGGTCCAATGTGTCCAAAGTCAAGCACCCCCAATCAGAGCACACTTCTGAAAAATGTGGCCTGAATGATTAGGCCAAAGCTACACAGTGAGTCACTATCAGATTTAGGTTTCCTGATGTTCAAAGTTCTGGCCACTAGGCAGTGCATTCTCAGGGTAAATGTTTCTCTCTTTATGAAATTCCTTTGTCCCTCACAGGACATGAAGGTTCTTCAGAGGCAGTATTTACACCGCTACTGAAGGATGAAGGAGTTATTAACCCTAAGTTCCTTGGTAAGTAGTTCTGCTGAGCTAGATGTTCTTATGAGACTGATACACAAAGCTTCTTAGGATGTTGGGTTTATTTCTGAGAGAAAAGAAGCTACCATCTCAGCTGTATTCCTCAGGAAGAGATCAAAGCCTGAGTCAAGGGAGAAAGATTTAAATTTGCAGTCAGAACTAGGAATATTTATTTGCAGTTTCTTGGAGCCAAATTGCCATTGTCAGAGGACAGCAGGTCTACACCTGCGAGTAATTAATTCACTAAGAAACTGGGAGATAGTTGATTAGGCAGGGAAGCACCTGGGCATGGTAAAAGGTTAAGGGCCTCAATTACAGAGGGAACCTTTGAGCTGAAAGACAACTGTTACCACTGAGACTAAAGGATTGCAGAGAGAGACTCTTTCCAGCAGACGGGTGAGAAACTGCTAAACAAAACCAATGCTCCAAAGAGGGAGAAAGTGGGTAGAAGGCTAGGGAAGACTAGAGAGAGCATAACCAGGGATGGATAAGGACTGATTCTAGCTGTCTCAAACAAGAGCCCTGAGCTGGAACCTAGTGGAGTGGGTGAGCCGTGCTTCCCCCTACCTACCCTAGCCAGGGCCTTTTGGAGAAGATGCTCCTAAACCTTGGAGGCATAGGGCAGATTAGCTCCTATTAGAACCATGCTTAGCTGCAAGGGGGTGCTTGGGAGGCAACAGTAGCCTTTCTGCAAGCATTTCTATTGACAGTGCCTCTGAATTTCCTTGCATTTATGATGGTATATTGGAGTCTTAGACAGGAGCAGGCTTGTCTCCTGCTTAGTTAATGAAAGCTTGCATGCTGCCCATGCTGCAGGCAACACGTTCCTCTGCTGGGAAAGAGTGAGCGCCTTTGTTTCACTGTACGATTAAACTAGCCCAGTGTTTCCTGGGAGTGATGCATCTTTTGGCTGACATGCTGCAAACTATAGAGTGGGCTGTGAGGAGCAAGAAAAATTTGTTTGGGCACCAGCCTTGCTGACTGCCCATATGGCTTTGCAGTTGACAAAACTAGTTACCTAGTAATGCGATGGCCCTGTGGAGCTCTTGGCACAATGATCAGATCAAGACAGGCAACTGATATAATAGTCCGTCGTATTGTCAATCAGCGGATGCAAGTGACAGGTGACTTATTTATTCTGCATGTCCTCACCTTCAGAGCTTATTGCTTATTGCTTATTGCTTATTTGCAGAGTGGTTGCTTATATGGAATATTTTATCTGACGATCTCTAGGCACTTTGCAAATGTTAAGTAATTGAGCTATTTCTGATCGGTAATTTATTATTATTGTCCTCCTTTTACAATGGTGAAATTTGAAGCATAGAGCAGTTAAATGACTTGCACAAAGTCACCTGGTGAGTCAGTAGCGAAGTTGAGCATAGAACTAAGGAGCTCTCATTGCCCAGTTGCCTTCCCTAATAACTAGACTACACTCCCCAAACTGGGAATAGAATCCGAGAGGCCTGACTCCTAGCCTCCTGTTAGAATAACTGTACTAGATTCCTCCTTAATCTTTTATTTTTTTGGCCTTTTTATTTCCTTGGTTTTTTATATGATATTAATTATACAATTAGTGCTATAGTTGGTTTGGGTGAAATCAGATTGTGAGTTCCATGGAGGTACAAGTGTGGAAGTTTCAGATCTTTCATAATCAAAGTCCTTTTCTCCTCTCTCTGAAGCTAAACTGGGGAACTGGGAAGATTCCAAGGTCTCTTCTGCCAGAGTGAAATCTAAAAAGGCTGCCAAAAAACCAACTGTGCTCTTAGAGGTTCCATCTACAGAAGGTGAGTCTCTGGAATCTAATGAGGAGACCATAGGGTTTAATCCTGTTACGCTCCCCTTGGATTTCCAACACCCACCCATGAGCATTGTGTGTTTCTGCTACAGGTAAACGGAGTCCATCGCCCCAGGGCAACAGGACTAAAACTATGGTTTCCTCTCCGAAACAATCCAGGAGACCCTGATAGTGGCAAATCCCAAGGGATGGTTGGTGCTGAGCTGTTGGAGGACCTCTTCTTTTCTGCTGTTATTTGAAAACATGGTTTCATGTTTGCTGGCTTGTTCCTTCGTGAAGCACCTGTTTGATGGGTTGGCTCCAGGAATCTGAAACATTAGGAGCCTTACATTTGTGTACCATTAGAGATCTGTGCAGATGTAAAATTTGTATCTGCATTCAATCCACAAACATGGTCCATGGATAGCTGCAGATTTTCAGGGCTCTAGATGTAAAATTTGGCTCCACGTCCATCTGGAATCTGCAAACAGTCCGTGGATACCTGTATCCTCATCCGTGGATCGAAAGTGGATATCTGCAGATTTGCAGGGCTTTAGATATAAACGTTGGCTCAGAATCCATCCACAAACACGGCCCCTAGATATCCACATTCTCATCTGCGGATATAAAGCAGATATCTGCAGATTTGCAGGGCTTTATGTATCATCTCTCATTCTCAATGATCCCAGATTGGCTGAGGAAAAGCACTTCCATTTCTCTATGGGCCAATTTGAAAGGAAGTAAGAGAACAGCTTCCTTTATGATGCTCAAAGAATAATGCACAGATGCATCTCAAGAGAGGGTGACATAAACTAGTGATCTAAGTGTAGGCATAGAAGAGGAGACCTCCTGAGCTGTAATCCCCTTATTGAGCCCAGCTGCACTGGATAACTGATTATTATTAATTCAGCAGCAAAGGTGTGTGTGGTGCTTTACAGACCAATTTAAAATGACAGCTCCATACTCCCAAAGGAGTTTACAATCCAGCTAAAACTCTTTAGCATGTGAGTAATTTCACTGAGCTACTACATCAATAGGATTACTCACATGCTTGAAGCTGCCTCCCCACACCAGCTCGCATGATCAGCCCCACTGTTGGGTCATTTTAAACTCAGTACACATGTTAGCCATATTGCCAAAGTGTCTATTTAATGAATTTTTATAACGTTTTTACCTTTGACTTGCACCACATCAGCTCCCATAACCATCTGCATGGCCCTGACCCTTTGCATGGTGTTAAGTCTTCCACTGAGCGAACCCTAAGTGGGGCTCAGCAGTGTTTTGAGATAAAGTTCAGATAATCATATAGAGCTGCTGGATCAAACTCGCTGCTGCAAAATGCTTTCTGTATCCAAACAGTGTTGCTTTTAAGATAGAAACAACCTCTCATAAAACACAATGAAACAATCAAAGTGTTGACAATAAAAACCCTTTTATTCCTCTATAAAAAACAAAGGAACCAAATATAGAGTAAAGGAACTACCCCTAGCCTACTGTTGCCTTGCCATTGGCTTCATTACAGCGTCTCTTCCTCATGACAGTGCAGTCAATTGAGTTGTTTTGTTTAGTTATTTTTAGTAAAATGTTTTACTAGTTCAAGAACATGGATATATACCAAATAAGTTAATAAAAGACTAAAGGAAAGGGGCCACTGATTTCAGTATGAGTTTGGCATCTATATACCTTTAAAAATGGAGGGTCCAACCTCCAATATTCAAGCAACACTGAGATTCATCCTGTAGGTGCCTAAACATCCACTGTTACAGTCCCTGAGGCGCCTCAGTTTCTGACTGTCAGTATGTGCACAGCATGTACCCAGGCCTTATCTCAAGCCTAAGACACACTGGGATTGTCAAAAGAGGCTTTCTCCTGCCTGTCTTGCTGCCTGGGGATGATGTGGAAGATGTGCTCAGAACACGCCTACATCCACAAAAACAGAGGCAGCAGCCCCCTCTTGTCACTGTTAGCCCAGTGGTTAGAAAAATTCATCTGGGATGTGGAAGACCCAGGTTTAGTTACCTCCTGATGTGGAGAAGGAATTTGAACTTGGGCCCCCCCTGTCCCAGACGAATGTCCTAAGCACTGAGCTATGAGATATTCTGGTGTGGGACTTGCTCAGTCAGTTCTAGCAAAGCTGTTCCACTGTGTATAAATAATTATATATACACTGGAGCAGGGAAACTGCTCTCAGTGGGAGCTCTAAACACTGGGCTACATAATCATTCTGACTCTTTTTCTGGCCCAATGCATATTTAATTATTTATCAATTACATAGAGTATAAAGCAAAGACCAAGGGTTTGTCTACACTTAGAGAGCTGTAGCCCTTAGTGAAAATGCTATCGACACCAACAGGAGAGCTTCTGTTGGCATAGGTCCTTCACCTCCCTGCGAGAAACCCTCTCAGTGACAGAGCTGTCTGAACCAGGGGTTCAGTCAGTATAAAAGCAGATTTTCCACACCCCTGAGTAATGTAGTTAGACTGACGTAAGTTGGTTGTTTAGACCAGGGCTAAGCTTGCAGAGCGTGATGCTCCAGGGGGATCAGAGGACACTCAAATGTTACCAGCTCTTGAAATTTTTGGGCACGTTTGCTTAAAACCTTGGCATCGGGTGAATACACAAAAAGTTCAGTGTTTGTTGAGGGTGGGGTGTAGAAATACTAGAAAATGTGCTCCCTGGCTGAGAGCGGAATCTGAGATTTACTGTCTTCAAGGAATCCAGAGCTGATTCTTTATTGATGCTCAGAAGGAAATTGCTGATTCTGTGCCCCTGTAGCTGCTCCATCGATCTTTTAACTCTGATTTCTGGTACGGGTGAAAATTATTTTTAGATATTTATTTTTAAACTCTAAATGGTATTTGTACTGTGTTAAGTAACTAAATAGTCCCAGTTAATGATTTACTACCTTACACGATTTCTCTTTAATGTATTTGCGTGTCCTTTGTCACTTATAAGTAAATGTAAGAATGAGGAAGATACCGAGGCTGTGCTGTAAACTCTCTGGTTACTTTGGCTTCTCCAACACAACTTGGAAAATTGTTCTTGCAAAACAACCTGATCACTTGCTCAAGCTGAGAAAGAAAATATTGACTTGGACTTATTCTTTGTTTTATTTTCTGATGTGCACCCTAGATATCATTCAGGGAAGGCATTTAAGACTTCATGGCAGAGACCTTGGACTGAAGGTACATGGGCAATTAGGTATTAGGAGGAAACTTTTCTTGGGAACAGATTATTTCATAACCACAAGGTTTCTCGCACCATCCCCTGAAGCAGCTGGTGCCAGTAGTTGTCAGAGATAGGACACTGGACTAGGTGAAGTGCTGGTCTGATCCAGTCGGGCAGTTCCTCCGTTCCAAAGATGGGAACTACTTTATGTGGTTTTGGACTTCCTGCTGAGAATGACAGCTAGGATAGTGGATTGTAATGTTTGGTTTGTGAAGGGCACAAGAACCAGTTCTAGTGAAATGCTACTGTAACTTTTCATTATGAGATGCTTTTGGAATGGGGTGTAATAGCCCCGTGACAGTCCTGGCTTCTGCCGGAGTTTTCTGGTTTATATTTCTGTTTCTTTTATCACAGCTGCATGGAAGGTTATGTGATCTGATTCACAAAAAAGCTCACAAAACACTTTGCAGAAAAAAGTATATGAGAGAGAGGAAGGACTAAATTCCACCAATGCTTGCCCTTCCCCTGAAATTGAAATAGAAAATGGATATGATCTTCCCAGTGCTGTGCAGAAGGCCAACACAAGATTTATAAACCACTTAACCCCTTGCTAGGTTGGCATCTGCCTTGAGCCATGAGGGTTTATATCCCTCTCCAAACTCGTTTGTTTTTTATACTTACCATTATGACACTGGATATTCTCATTATCTGTATGTCCATTATCTGATAAATGCCCAATCCTTTTTTATTTTCTAAGTTCTTGGCTCCAATGATATCTTGTGGCAGTGAGTTCCACTGACCTATTGTGTCAGGTGTGGGACCAGTATTTCCTTCGGTTCCCATTGTGGGTTGCTTCATGTCAAGGATTGGTTGGGTAGCATGGGAGGGATCTTGCATTACTGCTGCCCACATTGCATGGTGGATAAATAAAAGATTTCAGCATCTTGGGAACTTAACAGATGGAATGTTTGGTCAGTCTTGACTTCACTTTAAAAAGAAAATTGAGGCAAAAATAGGGATACAAGATGAGCCCCCCTCCACCAAATAGCAGCAAGAGATGGCTAAAGTCAGCAAGACATTGCTATCCCATAGAACAGCTCTGCTGCGAGAGCAGAAAGGAAAGCTATTGCTTGACTGAAGGCGTGCAAAATGTGAGCCATGACACATTAGCTCTTTGGGGCAGGGACCATCTTCTTCTGTGTCTCTGTCCATGACTTGGGTTCCTAATCACTTTGGTCATAAGAATAATTAATAATAATTCACCACTGAAAAGTTCTTTCTGTGGATACTCTGATGTGTGTAAGGAAGTCCCCCTGCTATTTCTCATCATGATTTCACTGGAAATGCTGGAATGAAGACTCAAAAGAACAACAGCTGCTGCTACATTGACTTGGGGATGGCTGCCTTGGGGAATCATGTGTATGTGAGTTGGGGACTGAAAGTTTTTGATCCAGCAACAGCAAGAAATCTAAATCTTGTTGCACTCCCGTTGCATGCGTGCGTGTGTGTGTGTGTGGCAGATATTTTCCACTATCTTACAACTTACTCAAATTGCAGTATGTGCAAAACTTTTAATATCTTTCTACTCTGTCTCAAGTGCTTCAGCCATTCCTCCTTCAGCCCTCTGCTTCCTTGTCTCCCTCTCTTCTTTCTCTCTCTCCCACACTGTTTCCCCTTTCCCCATTTCTCTCTCGCCTAGGCTAGCATCTTGTTAAGCACTAGCAGTGTGCTATGTCCTGTTCAAGTTGCACATAACAGGACAGTCCCTACCCCAGAAAACTTACCGCCACAAATGCAGAGAGAGAGGTCAGAAGGGATGAGCACCCAAAACTCTAAGGGAAGTGTGTGGGGACTCACCCCCTCTGGAAACCAGGCCCTGGGAGAAGACAATGTGCACTGAGGTACATAACACAACCTGGGGCAACAAGTCTCAGAGCCTGGGTCGACAGACTCGCACTCTGGAGCTATAAATAGCTATGCCGAAGTTGCGGTTTGGGCTCTGAAGCCCACCCCCCTCCTAAGGTGATGACAAGTGTGAAAAATCACAACTTTTTTTTTCAGGGGTGGGGGGTATAGTTGTATATATAAGACAAAGTCCCTAATATCAGGAGAGTCTCAATAATATCAGGATATCTGGTCACCTTACCCCCTCCCTAGACATCAGAGCCTGAGCCCACAGCCGTTTTTAGCACTGTAGCATGAGTGTGAGTCTATCAGCCCAGGTTTTGAGACTTTCTGCCGCTTGCTGGGTGAGTAAGGAGGGAGGGAGGGACTTTACATAGATAATAAATATGTATTGTTTGTGAGGCCTCGCAGAAGAAGTGAGTCTTTAAGGGGGTTTAAATAAAGATAATTCTCTTCTCTCCCTATCTCTCCCCATTTCATTTCTCTTCTTCCTTTATTGTGTCTCCCTCTTTTGCTGTGTATTTTCATTCTCCTCTCCAACTGGCAATGGGAAATGAGATTCCTGAATCAATAATCATCATAGGATCCTATCTGGCTTTTAAAAGGAATCATACCTTTACCTTTACAGCCTAATAAATAGGGTGATTCTCAGTTTCCAGCCTGCTATTTACACCCCTCACTAAACAGGCAGAGGATTTACAGAGGCAAGTGCATATTCCAGCTACCTCACTTCACTTCCTGCCCACCGACTGTACCCCCCATGCATTGAGGTGTTCCCCCAGCACCGACAGAGTGTGACTGTTCTGTGCTGCTGGAGCCCTGACCCCTTCTGACCCAGCATGAGCAGTCCTGCGTGACAGAGAGGAGACCAAAGAGGAGGTGTCAGTGCCTGGAGGGGGTGTGGTGCATAAAGACAGGAGAATCTGCTGGTACCAGCAGAGGAGAGAAGGTGCAATCTATCCATGAATCCATCCATCACAGACAATTCCCCTGCCTTTCCTGCTGGTACCAGCACATCTCCTGTCTCAGGTACAGGCTGGTACCAGCACATTTTTTAAGAGGCCCAGGATACTGAAGTTTTCTATTTACCCAAAGTAGTGGACCTGACAAGCTCCCACCATCAAGGTAGCCTCATCTCTGACCTAGGAATGCATCGGTGTCCTTTGCTTTCCATGGACCTGATCCATGGGAGCGTTTCCTTTGAATCAGACCCCATGTCTCTGTTCTGTCCTTGTTACCATTTCTTCCAAGAGGCCAAAGGGGCCAGTAAGTGTCAATTACAATGGTGTTTTGTGGGTTTTTTCAAAGTGCACCTGTTCGAGTGGGACTGAGCCCCACCAAACTGGTCTCATATAAGCCTCTGAACTATCTGCATACAGAGTGAGTGAGAGAGAGAGATGAGGCAAAGAGAGAGACTCTTGAGGAGTAGAAAATGCTCATCTAAATGCTTATTTCCCAATACATTTCCCTTGTCCTTCAGCCAGGGCCAGCCCTAGCTGCATAGGTGAAGTTGCAATCTGATGAACATTCCTCCTACCTACTCCCCTGAATCTAGTCCTAATCCTGCAAACAATTCGTTCGGGGGAGCCAATGGGCATCATATACATGCAGGACTTGCAGAACTGGATCTTGCTGCTTTGCTATTTTCAAATGACGCTGTCCCTTGTTCGGCTCTGTAATCCGTAGCAAGCCTGCTAGTTTCCAAATACGATCTTAAATCTGCAGCGGATGCACCGATGCTTCTGAGGAGAGATCGGTGTGAAGGTTCGGGGATGGGGTGTCTAGGTTTGTGAAAGGCTGGAGGGCACAGACTTTGAGCTAAGACGATCAGCTGGGAACTGACTCATCAGTGGCTGAACAGAACAGTTCCTTTCTACTGTTGTAGCTCTCTCTGATATGCCTATCCCTGGCTACAGTTAGCTTTGCTTTCTGCTCTGAGAGCATGAGGTTGGAATAGCTGTTAAATAAATACAGCAAACCGAATGTGTTGGCCAAGACAAGACTGCTACGAGACCACTTAGAGACGCTTGAGGTATCAGAGTAAAAGGTGGCCAGTGCCAAGGGCCCTATCTCAATCCCTGGTCTGGAATATTATAATGCAATCTTCCAGAGCTTCCGTTCTGGCAGGCTGACATCATAGAACATTTCATAGGAGAGGCTGGGCCTGAACAAAACAATGTGGTTTTTCTTGTAGCTTCTCAGATATACAGACTGAAAAGTCATCTGCTTTCTAGTGTGGGAAATTTTACAAGACTAGTAGCTGGGGAGGTATGGAGACTATGTGGTGTTAGGGTAGAGGGATAGAACTGACCTGAGTTCACCAAATGGAAAAATACTCAATCATTTGCAGTATTTTCATTATCCGTATGGGCTTTGGATCAGGACATTCCTTGCTGACTCTCCCCAAGTGACTGGTAAAATGCCAAATCATCTTCCCACTGGAGTCAGTGGGAGGTTTGTTATTGTCTTCAGTGGGACCAGAATTTGGCCTGAAGTTCCATCCTTATATACAGCACAGTCCTGCATTTTGCTCTGTCTGTGATTATGGTAGATGTGTTAGGTGAACCTTAGGGGGTTTGGAGGCTTATGCAGATTTGGGCTGCAGGTCAGACTAGTATTTTTTTGTACATGACATTTCTGGACCTTTCCATTTCCATTGCTGCTGGAAATAAGACAAGAAGAGCCCATCTCACTTCTGCTGGCAGCTCTGGCCAGAACAAGACAGTTCAGAGGGGCAGCAAACATTACTAAAGATAATGGAGAGAAATTGGGTAGCCAAACTTTTCAAACCTCAACACGCTGAACTGGAGGTTCCTGGCAAAGGTTTGTGCTGATCTTTCCTTTATCTAAACCTCTTTCCCATCCTTCCATATATGGTATGTCTCACTAACGTAAAAAATATTAATACTCTTGTCTTTCTATAGTGCTTTCCAGTTAAGGATTTCAAAGTTCTTTGCAAATGAATTACTGTGAAGATTTTTAAAACCACTAGTGATTTTTAGGGTCCCAACCTGAGACGTCTCAGAGGGACCAGAAACTGCAGCACTTCCACCCTTTGCAAATCAGACCTCTTTAAAGTGTCTGAGGTTTTGCACAGACACATCAAATGGCTCAAAATTGCGAGGCACTTTTCTCTGCAGGTGAGACAGGGATCTCCTATGCTATTTTAGGTTCAAATCTGATTTCTCAGAAATGCTGGATACCGTCCAACTCTGTTTAAAGGCAGTGGGGTTATGGGTACTCAACAACTCTGAAAGCCAGGACCTAATCACACAGGATATCCGTGGCAGATCTAGGAATAAAACTAGGCCTCCTGATGCCTCTGGCTTGTGCTTTAACCACAAGACCATGCTGCATGTCTCCTAATGGTGTGCATGTGAATCACTGCCTATTTCTCTTTCTATTGACAGTGGGTGGGTGATGTTGAACAGCCCTCATTTGGCCTGGCAGTGCAAGTTTATGCAAGGGCACAGAGGAAAACACTTTGGCCAAATCCATCCTGAGTTAGATGAGTGATTTTAAAATATTTATACTCTAGCAGCAACAGGATATCCCAATCAGTAATTTGGTCCCATGGTGCAGGATGCAGGACTAATACTGGTGCTGTGTTCCATATCCAGAAGAGCTTATGTTCATGCCCATTGTCTTCCTCTTGTAAGCTCAGTGAGACAAAGACACACTTTGATTTTATGACCCCAAATTCTTCCCATAAGCATAACTGTGCTTAACTTTGTTCCTGAAAACAGCTCCATTGAAGCCAGAAGGGCTGTCCACGTGTGCAAAGTTAAACACATGCACAAGTGTTTGGAGATCACTGTATTTACACACTGTATTACACAGTGAGGCCTCATTTCTATCAATGTCTCTATGCCCTAGTGTTTACGGTCTATGGCCCCAAATACATTGCTTTACTTTTTATAAACGTGTTTTATTCATAAATCTGAAAACTTACCTTGGCCTCAGTAAATAGGCAATTAATATATATAATTTTAATTCCTATAAGGTAAGAATAAAAACATAAAATTATTTTTTCCTGAAGGGTTTTATTCAAAGAAACTTGCAATTGAAGTTACTGAGTTTTGCCTAAATCAATATTTAGCAAGAGCTTCAAGGTTTGACCTTTTAAGGAACACAGGATTTCTAGTAATGAATGGAGTTTGGGCATTTGTATGCAAACAGAAATGAAACATGCTTTGATTTCAAATGAAACCCTACCCTAGACAGCTCACTAAGAAATGCAAATCCATCTATTACATCAATATAGATGCTCAATCAGTGCCCATCACCAAAGATATAACATGGAATTATGTTTTAATGGCTAGATGACAGAGCTTTGCTATCATTTCATAGTGTTGACCTTTCCCCTGCATTTAATCAGCTTGCTGTAACAAGCCACCTGCAATCAGATGTGCTCTCTCACTGTTAATCAGGTGGCATTAAGCACAGCTGTACCGCTTGGCCCTGGGTTGCTTCTTTGCTGGCTGTTGATAGCTGTCTCAGAATGCCTCAGCCTTTGAGTTAGTGAGTTGAATATATAAAACTTCTCTGCTTTTCTGAACTATGGATATGCTGGAGGTCTTGATTAATTAAAGAAGTTGCTGCTAAGCTATGAAGTTAGAGCCATGCAAAGTGAGGCGCTGAATGGGGTAATAATCCGCATAAATCGGTTCAGTGCTTATAAGAGTGTTGTCAGTTAAGTTTTGGTTTTTATTTATTTTAAGGGCAAGAGTCTGGCTGATGCTACACCCTGGGTTGGGATGCAGGGATGTTGCCCAATGGCTGAAACTTCTAGGGTCAGTCCTGGTTGAATCAGCAAAAATTCCTCATGGAAGCTCAAGGGGTACATCTGCTAGAGCAGGAGTTTAGCCAGCCCTAGGAAGAGGTGCAGCAGCAATATGTTCTTCCTCTGTGCTTTGGGTTTGGGGTGGGGGGGGTGAATGTAAGGCCCCACTCTTGCTTTTAGACTGACAGCAATCAAAGGGTATCAGGAGGAATCAGGAAACAGGCTCCCAGTAATATACTGTGCAAGATGCAGTGGGTGGGGAGCTCCAGGAGTTCTCCCTGTCCCTGCTACTGTGTGTTTGCTCATAGGCTGGTCTGTAGGTGTGTACTTGTGCTTTAGGGCTCATCTTCACTGTAGAGCTAATTTGAGTATTGCCCTAACCTGAACTCTGTCCACACTCGCAAACCCTGAACTCGAATGTGGTGGTTCTTTGTTAACTTCAGTTGGCTGGCCTGGCCCGGCCCATCAGGGATCATAGGCTAAAGCTTGAGTGAGTGTAACCCGTGCCTGCTTGGTGTGTTATCCTTTCCCCTCATAGTAATAACTAGAGAAGTGGTCCCCCAAACTTTTTAGGTTACCCCCCCTTGTCCATTTCCCCTCCTTCCCCAGCTGGGGCTGGAAGCAGGGCGGCAGCAGCCAGTGGCTGAGTTGGGAGTGGGAGCTGTGGGCCAAGGCTGGGGGCTGAGGCCATGGCCCCTGGTGGGGGCCAAGGCTGGGAGCAGGGTCGGAGTAGCTGAGGGGCCGAGTGGGGAGCAGAGGCCACTCTCGGGAACCGTGGCTGGGGGATGGGAGCAAAGGCTGGAGTCATGGCTGGGGGGCAGGGTCAAGACAGAGCAGGCCAGTCTGGTGGTCCCTCCCCGCTCCCTATGGGGGCTGGTCTGAGCTCTGCTGGGACCCCCAACATTCTGCCACTCTCTCCTAGGGAGGCATGCCCCCCAGTTTGAGAACCTCAGAGCTAGCAATTGATAAGTCTGCTACAGCCTTGGCTAAGAGATGCATCTTTTAGTTCATGCACTAGAGACTTATGCATTAAGCTTCCCAGGTTTGATCCTGACTGCCAACGACTGGCGTATGTCCACATTACATGAACACAACTCCTCAGCTGCGAACACAATCACTATGTATAGATGAGTGTTATTCCACACGCGAGTTAGCTTGAGTTAACACCTCTTGCGTTAGCCTATCTAAGCTTGTGTCAAGGAAATTTCAGTCCTTAGTTATAAAATCTGTGCCCTGAAGAGATGACAAAAGAGGAAGGCTGATCTGGCAAACTCTTACAAATCAAATCACAGGCCCTGTCTTCACTAGGGGGAAAAAGGTGTGTTCTGAACTCAAGGTGAAATCCTAGTGAAGATGAGACTGTGTCATTTTTATGTGAGTCAGCATCTCAAGTTTAACCCTAGGATCCCCCATTGTCTTTACCTTGAGCTGCTAACTCACGTAAAAACAACAAACTGCCTTGTCTTCACTAGGGTTACCGCATTAAGGACTCACCTTTTTGGCCAGGGAGACCCAGGCTAAGGCAGCTAGTTGCACAAGGAAGGAATGCCCATGTGAGGAAGGGCTGGTAATATCAGGCATTTAGGATGGGGATAACCCTCCTTCCAGCCATTGGTGAAACTAGACCAGGAAAATTGCAATTTGTATTGGTTCAGCTACCCTGATGACTGAAATGAAGGCTGATCCCCAGTACAGGCCTTGGACAGCAATAACATTGCCATTGTCAGGTGCTCAAAAATCATTAGCTTTCACCTTATTGAAGTCAATAAAACGCCAGGCACTTAGTGCCTCTGAAAATCATGTCACCCTAGACCGAGAAAGTGGGGAAGTTATTTCCTTGTTAGAGGAACCGTGCTGTGTAAATAATAATAAAAGCAAGCTGAATTTTATTTCTTTTTTCTGATACTGACTTTGTTGCCCCAGGTTACACTTTCAGTCTTGCTTGCTAAAAAGAGTAATCTCTTGGTTACTTCTCAGCCAAGTGCCCTCTGTGATGGGGAGTGGTAATGAGCATGGAATTGTACTCCTTTGTGTTCCTATAACACTAATTGCTGTATTTCCGTGGCTAAAGTTGATTGCTTTGGACTAGAAATGACTGGATGAACAAATTGGAGGCCTGGGAACTGGATTTCCATTTCCCCATTGTGAACTTTCAAGTTCAGGGAACTCTAGTCTGAGCCTTATGTACGTGTAAGGGGTAAGTCAGCAGAGAAGTTAAGAGTTAAACTTGCAATAGACTCAGGACATGGCTACGTTATGGGTGCAACAGTGGAATAGTGACAGTGCTACAGCCGTGCCATAGTGTAGTCACTTCCTATACAGGCAGAGGGGGGTTTTCTGTCACTGTAGGCAATCCGCTCCTGTAGTGGTGGTAGCTAGGGGGATGGAAGAATTTTTCTGTCAACCTAGCCCTGGCTACAGAAAGTACTGTGTTATCTTAATTACAGATTCAGGGGTTGTGACTATTAGTACCTTGGTAGCTAGAATGATGTAAATGTTAAGTGTAGACCAGGGCTCAGTGGTGTGGAGTTTATGAAGCAGCTTCTCTCCTCTGCAAGTGCATGACTGAAAGTTAATTAAAGTCAATGGAAATATCCTTTTTGACTTTAATGTGCTTTGGATCAGGCTGCAGATGCAGAAAGTCCTGCCTGCAGAATTGATACAGATCTACTCCTCTGGGGAAAAGGGATTTCAGAAGTCCACCCCTTGCAAAGTCACATACAGTGGCTCTCTCCAGTGGGGCAGGGAAGGAGTTGGAGCCAGTGGGGCTTCTGCCCTATGGATCCGCTGGATATTGATCCCTTCTAGGAGGGACTTTGAAGATTGTAGAAAACATTTCTGACCTGAGGCTGGACTTTAAGTAGTGGCCACTGCCCTGAGATTCCTTTTTCCCTGCCCCTGCCGTAGTGGAAATTACCAGCATAAAGGTACATGGGCTGAGAGATGGGGGTGAGATTTCCCCCTTAGGAAGCAGTTACCTTTCTATGTGCGGTAGTGGCAATACATACTGAATGAATGCAGCAGGGTCAAGGTGGTGGAAGAAAAACAGGGCTGCAAGCTAATAAACATATAAATGCAAATGTTCCCTAATCATTCAAGTCATCAAGTTTTCTGGGAAAAGAGAGTGCTTCAGCTACAACCAAACACACTGACTACCTGATCTATTTGCATACCTGGACCTGCCCACCCACAGTAAAAGCCCTACGACTACCTGTGGAAGGCTAAAACTCAACACTTCCTTCTTGCATAAGTGTAGTATAAAAAATAGTAAATTCATAATAGCAACAACACGGATGTGCAGCTATCTCTAGATTACAGGGTGGCAAATGACAGACACACACAGCAGAAGAAGGTTGCGAAAAGTCCTTCACTGGAGGTTTTCAAAAGGAGGCGGGATAGCCATCTGTCTTGGATGGTTTAGACACAATAAATCCTGCATCTTGGCAGGAGGGTAGACGAGGTGACCCTTATGGTCCCTTCTAACCCTATGATTCTGTTCTTCTACTTTTGGCTCAGGATGACTGTGCTCTGGGGATTTGGAGCACAAAGTGCCTTGCCGGCTGTTCTAGGTCCTGCAAACCTTAGTTCCATTGACTTCAGTGAGACTACTTACATGCATAAGATTTGCAGGACTGGATCTTTAGTTTGCACTAGGTGCTTCAGCATACCCAAGCAAGATCAAGGAGCATGAACGTTTGGTTGCTGTTAAAACCTCGTGGAATTGCGGGGTGGTTGTATCCAGCACCTCCAATTTCTGCACCCTCTCTTGGGTGGAAAAGGGACCGCGATTAAATGTGTAGGTGCTTGTTGGTGCACACTGATCTTGTGAAATGTTCACTCTACTGAGGTCCTGATTGGAAGAATGTCTTTTACCCCTCTGGACACTTGCCATTGGAGAATCAGCCTGTCAGCCTGGGTCTCTGATATATACACATACAATTTCTGTTGGTTAACCAGCACAGTCTTTCTGTGTGACTCTTCCTGGGTTTTAAAAAGAAAATCCCTTCTTATCTTTGGCAGTTATAGGTAATGATTTCACAGGCCTCTGGTCCGCACAGCTCTGTACTGTCACATGTTGCTTAGTGCAGCTTTCTGAATTCTTTGCAAGTGTTAAACGGAAGTGGAGCAAATAGAGGGGCTGTCCAGAGACTAGAGCACTGGACTGGGGCTCCATGGCTCTCACTGATCTACTGTGCAATCTTGAACAAGTCACTTCATTTTCTTTATGCCTCTGTTTCCCTTCCCAATCTTTTTCTGCCTTTTCTGTTTAGATTGCAAGATCTTTGTGGTAGGCATCTTCTCTTACTATGCGTCTGTAGAGGGTCTGGCACTGTGGAGCCCTGATCCGCACTGGTCTCTGCTGTAATCTAGGCATTGCTTTAATACCAACAATTATTTTAATTCCTCAAAACTATCCTCTTCTTAAATGTAGGAGGCACATGGCTGAAGGGAAAGTACCTTTTATGACAGCGATAGGCAGAGACTGGGACAAAAAGTGCTGGTTTTGTCCCCTTTACCATTGTCTTACATTACAAACAGTTAGCCTCAGCCTGCAAACTTTATTCATGTAGTAGCCCCAATAACGTCAATATGCAAGAAGACCTGGTTCTACTACTGTTACTCACGTGAGTGACCCCACTGAAGTCAGTGGATTTCCTTATATGTAAGGACAGCTTCCTTGAGTTCTCTGACAATCTTCTTCTCCATATAGAGTTCTATAGGAGCAGAATTAGGGCTACAATTAGTGGGCATCAAAGGTTGGTATCCAAGTTCCTAGTTTTCACAATCACATCACCCTTTTATTTACTTTGCATGTGCGTTTGTTTTTAATTTAAATTTCTATTAAATATTTAGTCAAAAAGTATGAGCCAGCTCCAAAGATGGTTTTAAAAAACAGAATTACATTTTTGCAAAAATTTCCCTTGGAAATTTTAACCTATTTTTCCCACTGAAATTGTAAACGCTGGAAATTTGTGACCAACTCTAGTTGCCACCCTCCTCCTCAAACATGACTACATTCAGGTGCTATATAAAAGCCAGGATGCTATTCCGCAGCTGCTCTCTTTTTGACGCCCCAGTGTATGGGGTCCCCGGGCAGTGCATGCAGCCCTGTTCCCAATGCATTAGGGCCGCAGCAAGGTGGTTTATTGCCATTCTCTTGAACATTTCTGGCAAGACACAAAGATCATCCAACAGCACTGAATGAGTCAAAGTTGATTCCAGTTGAGTGTTGTTTCCTAACAGCCATGCTTAGTAACCTTAGCATTTAAACGATCCTTAATAAGCTTTGAAGATAACATCTAATGGGGGTTAAAGGACAGCACACAATAGTTCATACGGCTACCGCCATTCAGTCTAGAGATTACGGCTACCGCCATTCAGTCTAGAGATTATTCCCAACAGACTTTATAGTATAGCTAAAACATGTAGAGAAGCGATCGCTGCAGTTGGCATTTCTTTTTTGCCTGTATATCCTTTCGCTAGCCCACAATTTTTCATCCATAATTGAAATTTATGATTTCTTGCCTCACTTTACAAATGGAATCATTAAAATGTTAAGCTAAATGGAATCCAATTAATGTCTGAGTAGGGAACCGACTGCCATTAAGAATGCAAACTACATATTCCTCTATGGTGCTGTGACCTGGAGGCTAGATCTTTGAGTGATTATAGGCAAGTAGAGATGGAAATTTGCAATATTGCCAGAAAGCTTCCATTCAGAGGACTTCTGTTACACTGGTGGGTCTGTACTAGTTTTTCAGTTGCTTTGATTTAACTTGATTTGGAAACAGTTCATAAGTTTTCCTGATCAGAGCAGGTTTAACAAGCACATACAGATATGATGTAGGAGATAAGGCATTTTTCCTGTGTGAAAGCTCTAGTACCAGCAGACAGGGAAATGCCTGAATTTGTGAGTTCACAAGGACAGAGCATTTCTGTTAATCTTTGGGAACTGGTAGCTGGCTTGGGGCCTGGCTTTAAATCAGGGGTGCCCCAAACTGTGCAGTGCTCGAGACTACACTGGGACCTTGTCAAGGCCCAAGAGCAAAATCAGGCCCGTTGAGAGAAATTTGGGCCCTTTGTTGTTTGTTGGAGCCCCACCCTCTCCCATTTCACTTCATCTACACAGATATTACTG
>ML675648.1:6669583-6688442 GCA_007922155.1 Mesoclemmys tuberculata | reverse complement strand
TGAGATGTCAGTCTTTTGAAATAAAATGTAGTCAAGCCAGTATTTTATAGGCTCAAATAGCTCGAGTTCTTAGATAAGGGACAGAGACATTCTTATTCTATATAAACTGTTCTCTATCCTAGTAAGAGAGCTGGCCAAAAAGGGGGATATGTTTGTGAAAGGTCAAGAAAAATGTCCAATTTTTTTCCTGGGAAATTTTTTAGTCAACTCAACACACAAAATATGTCCTGAAACTTAGTCTTTAAACCCTACTGTGAGAAGTTCACTTTGTGGCATGCCCTTTCAATCATCCATGCCATTGATTTCAGTATTTCCTATCAGTTAGTGGGGGCATGTACAGTTGAAGAGGAGGTGGAATAGATGTACACAGAAGAACTGGAACTCACCGGAGCGGTGTGAAGTTCAAGGCAGTAACACTTCCAAGACCGTAACAGAGAATCAGAGCAATTGATATCTGGGAAAATATACCCACCCAGATGACTTTATTCCTACAAGAAAACCAATAAAGAAGATAGTTATGTGATCAGTACAAGGTTAGTATATGATTGGCTGGTACCATTTTAACACCCTATAACCTAAAGGTACAAATCTGAGTAGAAGCCCTACTTAGGTAGGTGCAGGCTCTGCGCTACAGTCTATAATGAGCTTTTAAGAAGGGACTGCTGTTCTGAAAGGCATGCTGGCTAGACTGTGTCTTTCCTTTTGAATGCAGGACTGAATACAGTCCATTCATCCTGAAGCATAAAGGTCATGCATGTGAGATGTCAGTTTTTATAAGGTGGCCTCAGTCATTTGGCTTCAATGGAACTTGAAGGGTGCTCAGTGCCACATAGATTGACCTGGAATCCGGAGTCATTACTGATGTGGTTAGGTTTTGTTCTACAAGAGCTGACTGAAAACTAGTGAAAGCTTTAATTTTTCCTTTTTTGAAATTGAAAGTTTTGAAAAATGGTCAGCACTATAGTTCTGTTTTGTTTTTGAAGGGGCTGGGCACTTGTTTGAAACTGCAAAAATGTCAAATTCCCCTTTTTAAACTTTTGATTTTGAAACTTGTGTCTGAACAACTTTGATCAGCTGTTTTCTTGTGGCTGTTTTCATTGCTACCTGAAACCTTGGGTGATGGAGAGAAGAAACTAGGCAGAGGAAGTTGGTGGGAATGAGAGAAAAAAGGCAGAAGTGTTTTCTGACTCCGGTTTCACCCCAAGAATAAACAGAGGCCAGATAAGATTGTTAGACTCCATGCTAAGACCTGCTACCCATTAATGAATTTTTAGCACCCACCTGAAAAGACCCTGCTGGAAAAGGGAATTCCTCCGTGTTTTCCTGATGATCAAATCTGCCACTTGCTGAATTGTGATGCTGACAAAAAAGGCAGTGTAGCCACTCCACTGTAGATATGTTCGCTGGTATCTAGTCTGCAAAGGAATAAAATGCATCTTTGTTACATGTCTGGCACTTAGTGTATGTATTTACGTTACAGGAAGGACTGCACAGTCTAGAGATGGATTCTAGTTACAGGTATAAATCTGGAATATTTCCATGTTTACATTTGTGTAAGATTGGAATCCAGCCATTGTCCTTTCCCATTAGCTATTGCTGTAGGGAATTCACATTAATTCACATACTGCCTCTGCTCATGGTGATTTCAGTAGGGAACAATGAAAGGATGGTTGTGGGGGAGCTCCATCTATTGTCATCTCTTGTTTGAGCAGCAGGAATTCCTCAAGGGAACAGTGCTTGTCAGAGCTTAGTTTCAGTATTGAATTTTGAGTTTGGTGGATACCCAATGGAATTAAATAGAACCAAAATCTCAGAAGATTTAACACTTATTTAATTCAGCCAGTGGCTGTGGAATTTAAGCAATCTTGCATCGGTGCTGGGAATGGAGAATTATTATGGTACTCTAGAGTACATCACAATTGAATAGGAGGGGTGTCTAGAAGCATCTAAACATACTCTACAAAGGGAGGTAGGAGCCTCCTATTGACAAAGACCTACAGCTGAGCTAGAAAGAAGGTAAGTTTGGTATCAGGGCTAATAGAGGAATGAAGGAGAGAAGAGGTGAATTCTAGAAGTTGAGTTAGTGGGCTTTGAAGTTGAAGGAACAAATTTAAAGAACAACTCCAAGAAATCTAACCTGAGAAACTTTAGTTCACATCTAGTGGCATAAAATTACTCGCTCAAATTAATTCTTGCCTATCCACTCCACCTCCCATCATTTTCTAAGCTTCTCTCCTCCTCCATCATAGGGAGAGCATCTTCCATTTCCAATTATAACTAGGGACTTAACCAAAGAGGTTATTTTTATACAGATGCTTTACCCATTCTTGCCCATAGCTGTCTTCTATGTCATTGTAATCATCGTTTTCCCAGTTGACACGCAAGCCGAGCAGTGTGTAAGGAAGGAAGCCCTGTTCAGCATACACTGTGAAATAGGCCAAGAAGGCGCCAACCGACTGTAGAATCCCTGCGAAGTAGAAGAGAGGGAATAAAGGAATGAGTTGAGACATTAATGTATGAGGGATAAACTCAAGAAAAAATTATCTGCCGAGTGTTAAACTAGCTCTTTCTGGATCCATAGTACTTTGCCTGGATAGCATAGGAAGCCTTTCAACCAAGAATCTCAGCACTCTAAATTAGGACTCCCAACTTCTATGGATAAAGCATTTCTGTAACCATCGCACATCTGCATACACAGCAGAGGGAGTCCTGATTCCCATTCCCCTGCACTAACCACTATTCTGCACTCTCCTGTGGCCAGGAACCCAATTCAAGAGCCTTCCACTGACTCATTCCCCTGATCCAGCCTAGCCATATTATGTGAAGGACCCTACGTACCGATCTGCAGGTAGGAGTATACAGCAAGCTGCTCATTCACCAGTCTATCCTTCTTCTTGTGCCGGGGCCTCCTGTTCATTATGTCACTTTCGGCTTTCTCATAGGCTAACGCAACAGAGGGAATCTACAAGAGAAATCGTGTTCAGAACCTTGTGGCAAACTTCTGCCTGCTTCCAGGAGGTTCTTCAATAAAATCTGTTTTCTCTTTCTCCAGTGTTTGTTAGCTGGATTATATTAACATTGACTGGGCACTCCAGATGTCAAGGAGCAAGTGATATGAAGGCTCTTTTCAATCAAGTCTGCAGTTCAGGATCATAGCAGGGTTTCAATGAGGTCTGAAACACCTGCCTTAGTGGCATGAGGATACTGAAATAAGAGGGGTCTTTTGAATCTACTGGGTGGGGAGGGGACACCTGATCTGTAGGTCTGGTGGTCATTCATGACACTGTAGCAAACAGATGATTTGAGGAAGATATAACCGTGTTGTTTGTGCTCTTGATAGTTCACTGTCCTCATGGCTTGATCAAAAGGCCTGGCCAAAGAGCAGTTATGGTCAATGCACATGAAGCAAGCCTTCCACTCCCTTGCTACCCTCTTCACCTTATCCAGCTACTCAGTCTAGGCCTCTGCCTGTTTTGCTATTTTATGTATCTCCTATGATTAAACTCCATTCATGACAGGTGACTCATCCCATAAATTTACTGTACGTCAAATTTAATTGCTTCACACTCAGCGAGGCTCAAGAGTCTCCTTGGCATACAAGCCCTATTTGTTTACTCCTTCCCCTAGTTCATAAAATGCACATACATGGTGAGGAAGGCCAGCTGGTTTTAACCACGTTTGGAGTAAGACAACTTACGATGTCTGTGCCCAGGTCGATGAACAGGATAGTGATTGTACCGATGGGCAGTGGGATGCTGGCAATAATGTAGATCAGGAAGGGGCAGAGCTCGGCAATATTCTTGGTCAGGGTGTAGGCAATGGTTTTCTTTAGGTTGTCAAAGATCAAGCGGCCTGAGGAAAAACAAGAGTATTTAAAAATGCTCACTTAGGCCAATGCTGGTGGAAAATTCTCCATTCTCTTTTTCAGCAGTGAAAATTGAAATGGTCAGTAAATGTCTGCTTTCCTCAAAAAAGTGTTATTTAAAAAATTGGTTTTGGCCCACGGCCAAATTCTCATTTTAAACTTACTGAAAGTGAAACCATTTTTGTAGTTTTCCTCGGTGGAAGATTTCCTCATTTTCTGATCATCTTTAATGTTAATGGAAGCTCCAAGCACATCAGAGTTAGAAAGAAGCATAGTGGGTGGTAGTGCAGATGGGCTCAGGCAAGAGGGTGGCAAACAAGCAATAGAAATCAGAGGGTACAGGAGATTGTTGCAGCACGAGTAACTTGAGGCTGAAAGCAATATGGGGATCAGGCATGAATGAAGGGCTTTTGTTCAAGGTTTAAATCAATAGGAATAGCAGAACTGAGCAAGTGGTATCTATGTAATATTGCCTTGCTCTTTGTGAACAGGATGCTAGAATGTGTTTGTGGTTGGAAAGGATTCACATCTTTCTAAGACTTTAAAGAAAATAGCTACCACGTTTCTGATCCCATTGTAGATAGGTCCCTACAGTTTGGAGATAAAATAGATTGTCTAGGGTATTAAAGGACACATCCCCAGTGCATGCAGAATTGGTATGTAATTACCATAAAGGTCAATAAACTGAATATTTAGCCCTCGGAGATGTTTTTGAAAATATAAAGGAAGTTTCAGGTATGCACGTGAGTGTGTATGCATGCAGTTATTTGGAACAAAATGAACATGGTGTCCCTCAGTTTGCATGCATATTCCAGGAAATGGTGTGTGCAAATGTAAGTGAGTAACAGTGCATGCAAGTTAGCCTCTTGAAAATAAACACCCAACAACAAGGCAGGAGAGAATGACTAAGTCCTAGGAGACTGCTTACATCTTACATTAGACGCAAGAATATTGAATCTCATTTTTACCTTCCTCCACTCCGGTGACAATAGAAGCAAAGTTATCATCCAGCAATATCATGTCAGCTGCATTTTTAGCTGCATCAGAGCCAGCAATGCCCATAGCAATTCCAATATCTGCCTTTTTCAGAGCTGGGGAGTCGTTGACTCCATCTCCAGTCACAGCAACAACAGCATCCTGGAACACAATACGATTCAGATGACTGAGAAAATTAGTCCATCTTCCAGCAAGGAAAGGCCCCCTAACCTTTGAAACCTCTGGAACTGAGTTCAGTACCAGTTAAAATTAATGTGTGCTCTTGAGATGTTCTTTTAAAGGGAAGTTGTGCTAGACGGGCAGCCCTGGTCTGAAGGCATTCTGTCTAGCCAGGTAAAAATATAGGCAATAGTGGCATACATTTCCTCTACAATGCCATGCCAGTGCATCCCATCCCTGACTGAAAAAACCAGGGACCCTCTGTGATGGAAGTGGTGTTCAGTCAGCATGGTCCATTCAGTCCTTGGCCTCTTCTAAGGTGTTTATGCAGGGTGTCTGTTTTGGTGTGCATTGCGATGTAGATGCCTGGCTGGTGGGGCAGGGGAGTTCTCACCTGAGCAGTCACTAAATGCTAATCTCACTTTTAGTGTCTGCCAACCTGGCTGGATTCAAGTTGGTGACCTAGGAAGAGTCCCCAGTTCTCTGGATTAGCCTCTCTGGCCCCCTCTGAAGAAAGTTCCTAATGTAGCCAACGATTCCTCTCTGAGATGCTCTGGCTTAGTGAATTGAGAACATTGAGTAGAATTGGACAAATCAAGGGAAAACATGTGGCAAATGGATTCAGTATTTGTCTTAAGGTCTTGTTCCTTGGGGGATTTTGCAAAGTGATACAGTTATAAATACCATGTACAAAAGGGCTTATAGGCTCTAATTTAGTGGTTCTCAATCTATTTACCATTGCGGGCCACATATGCAGCTCTGTTGTGGGCCACATTCTCATAATTTCTATATTATGCATCCGGCCCTGATGATGATGCAGGGGTGTGACAATTGGGCTGCAGGTCACGAACCACTGGTCTAACTATTTAACAAGAATGTGAAGTGACTTATTGCTGCTTGTCCTTTCAAGAGCTGAATCTGGAGCGAGGGCATCTGCACAGCACAGAGTAAGTGTATCCAGAGCCTGCCTTCTGAAAAGGGGTGAAATACTACAATTAAATATATATATATATATATTGTTTTTGTGAAAGCAAGTCAGGATTAAACCAAAGGAGTGATAATGTTGATGGGAAATCTCAGCTCTGCCAAAACTATAACTAAGAATGGGGCATGCTGCATCTGCTTTCCTTGCAAGTTTGAGGGAGAGCCATGGGGTGGCTTTTAAGTCGCAGCTTGCATTGGTGGGGAAGCATGGGGGCTGCACAGCTGTGAAGTCCTTTAGAGGCATTGTGAATGGTGCTCTGGCCTCCCTTATCATGGTGCGCTATATATTCCCCACTCTCTTGGTTCTACTCCAGACAGCTTTATAACAACTGTGGTGAACTGGACAAAACTATTCAAATCCTGTCTTGCACCTAGGTCTCCTACTTACAAGATAGTTTAACAAGGGTTGGCCCTAGACAAGTCATGCTATGAAGCAGTTTATGGGGACTTACGCCTTGTATTTTTAAACACATCTGTACAAAAGGCATATGTGAAACTGAAGGGGGAGATGCGTGCATGGCTACAATGCTGCTTTCATCTGGGTTTAAAGAACCATTTGGGGAAGCAGCTTTCTAAAGAACATCATTGGGGTGCCCCCCACAGCGAGCGCTTCACACCGAAAGTGCAGATAGAGCTGTGCTATTCCCCTGAAACACAGGCCCCTGGAACAGTTAGGCAGTACCAGCACGGGGCTTTGACATGCAATGGAGCAGATTAGATTCTGTCCAGTGCAGGATAGTGAAGGTCACTGCAATCTGTAGGTTCCAGTGGCTGCACAATGGAAAACCTCAGCAGCATTGGATTCATTGGAACTCATCTCCCTCCCTCCCACCTGTTTCTACCACCACCATGTTAGCCCATGCCTGTTGCTGATATCTGAGCAAATACCATCACCGTTATGGCCACATTGTTTATCTGTGGCCTTCTCACTCACCTGCCTTTGGCAGCCCTCCACTATAATCAGTTTCTGCTGGGGTGAGGTGCGAGCAAAGACAATTTCTGAGTGATTGATCAAGATCTCGTCCAGCTGCTCTGTGGTCATATCCTTAAGCTCCATCCCATTAATTACAGCAGCTCTAGCATCCCTGTAATAGCCACAGGAAATCAGTGAAACTCAGACATGAAGGCGAGATGGAAACAACAGCAATAAGCAAGTTAATTTTAACTAGTCTTAGTTGTTCATCAGCAGGAAGTGCATGCAAAACACTGTGGAAATGCAACGTTTTACAATTCCCCAGTAGTCCCCATCCTTAGACCTTGCAAAAGAGTAGCAAATGCACTGCAGGGAGCAATGCTGCATTGACTGGAAGAGATGGAGTGTTAGAGTGGGTGCTCAGCATCTTTTAACCTCCATCTCATTCTTCTGACCGAATTAGATAACGCCGTTCAGTCTCTCACTACATTTCAGAATAGACTAGATGGATGGTTATTGGTAGAAGAGATGAATGGTTGGATGATATCAGGGCTAGGAAGGTACCAAGAAACAGGAGACTTGTAGAAACAGGATAATCATCATAGGAAAAGGAAAGGTTTAATTTCCTGATAGCTACAGGTGCGTGCTGTCTGCCCTTACTCTTTATTGACTTGCTCAACTGGAATGTTGAGGCGCTTGGCAATATCTTCCACAGTCTCGCTGTTGGCTGAAATGATGCCTACACTCTTGGCAATTGCTTTTGCTGTGATTGGATGATCTCCGGTGACCATGATAACCTGATGAAGGGAAAAGCGCATTGAATGAGAAACTTAGGAGCAGCAGGACAGATGAGCTTACATGGTTATTGTCATCCATCAGGGAATGGCTTTGTTCTTTAGCATGCAGCCAGGTTTTCAAAGACATTCAGATTGTTAGTAGTGATACATTGGCACCACTTCCTAAACCAACTGACATTGGTACCGTTTAATTGAGAGTGAAAAGCAATGTTTGGCTTAGGAAGCCTGGGGCATGGAGGGCCATCCTCTCATTCTAATCTGCCTTACTCCTCCTCCTCCTAAACAGGAGCCTCTTGTTTATTTTTCTATCGTACACTAATAACCCCAAATGCTGTTGAGTTGCCAGGGACCAAGACTGTAGAATAAAGCAGCTCTTTATATATGAATTTGCATTATGTATTGAAATAAGTGGAAAAAAATCACAACATAAGATGGGCCCTTGTGACATAAGGTGTCCTAGAAACCTGGGACACAAGTCTTCTGTACCTTGTAGGGGAGAAAAATGCTTTGTATCAGGCTTAGCGGCCATCAGAGTGCCAGCAATTTACCCCATATGGGGACTCTGCCTTCAATTTGTCTTAGGCCAGTTGCTTCAAGAGGCTCATTTCATTTACCTTTCCTTGCAGTTGAAACTTCCCTTCACTAGTCTTGAGCTGAACATATACTTGAGGACAGCTAGGGAAGTTGTTGCATAGCATAAACTAAAGCAGTTTTCAGCTTTTATGATCCCAGTTTAGTTTCCCCTTTCTGAAGCATTTGACATTCTTTCACAGTTCAGGATGAATAATTCCAACTCCAGAAGTTCCTTTATATATTAATAATAGAAAAGGGCCTGATCTACAAAGTTCTGATCTGAATTAACTTCTGAACTCCCTCAAAGTTTAGAATCCTTTTGTACCTGGGGTTTTGGTTCCCGCTCATCTTCATCATGAACCTGCTACCCATTTATACCAAATCCCCATCATACCACTCTGACGATGTAAAGGAGACAGAGTGGGTGTAAATTTACTCCCAGGTTAATATCCCAGGCCAACATGAATGATAGCTGCTAAAAATTTAAACCCTCTTCTGAGAGGTGTTTAATCTGAACACACTAAAACGCTACCATGATGCAGAGAGAATTTCTGAGGCCAGATCAAAGGTGTTTTAGAAATCCTTTATGTAGAACTACTGTGCTGTTGACGGGCAGAAGACCTACCTTAATCCCAGCACTGCGGCATTTTGACACTGCATCAGGCACAGTGGAGCGAGGGGGGTCAATCATGGATAAGAGCCCTACAAAGCACAGGTTGGAGGTGGGGAAGTTCATGGAGTCTGTATCGAAGGGGTAGGTGTCTGGAAACTCATCCTCTGGCAGGTACAAATGACAGAAGCCTGGAATGAAATACAGGAGAGCCGAGTGAGAGCCATGTGGAGGGGAAAGGGAAACATGGTGCAGGAAGGTGGAGTTTTTATTCTTTTGACTGCTGCATTAGTATTCCCTCACAGCACCAGCAGTCAAAGTGAGGTAGGTGGTGCTTGGAGCAGCAACAAAGAGGGTTTTGCTCCATGTACCAGATACATTCATGGTTCATTATTTACATGGTGGTAGTGCCCACAGGCCAGGGCCCTCCAGGGTGCAAGGTATTGTACAAACATGGTCCCTGCCCAGAAGAGCTTACAGTTGTGCTGATGTGGGTTGTTAACTCAATACTGATTTTGACAGTTATTTTTTTATTATTATTTCAATCTTTAATGAGCAGATGGTTTGTTCCCCATCCCCCTGAGATTTCTCCCATTTTCAAAACTGGAATGAGAATTGTCACATGTATAACATTCCCCTGTACACCTAATGCATCCATCATTGTAACAGCCAATTGCCCAGGACCACTGGCATTGAACTGCTGATTTTCTAGTTTCCTTCTGTTACAATCCATTTTCAGTCCTCTGTTAGACTTACCCAGTACTCTCTCCCCCAGGCCTCCCAGTTCCATGTACGCAGTCTGGAAAGCCTCAGCCCTCTCTCTATCCAGTGGCTTTTCTTCACCATTGATCATGATGGTGCTGCATCTCTCTAAGATCCTCTCTGGGGCTCCTTTCATCACCAGCAGGAAGCGTTTATCATTGGGGTCTTCGGTCTCATGGATTGAGAGCTGTGCACCATGAAAATGGAATGATTGAAAGTGGATGGTCCCCTTCAGTTTCCACAGTAATCCACCAATGGAATTCTGCCCACAGATATGCACAATACCAACACCACCCTCCCGCACTGTGAAAGCAATGGGAATTGGTTGTGCTCATCTGACAACATTTGGCCATAAGAGTCCACTTGACATGGAGAAAAGTAATGTTTCTCCTCTTACTCAGTAAAGGTATATTATCTCTTCCGAAGTCATGAATCTGGTCTGATAGAAAGAAATACCTTGCTGTAATGACATACTAGATCACTGTGTGATTAACATTAGTCTTCTTTTAATAAGAGGCATGTGCCTAAACTTTGCCCAATCTTAGGCAGCATTGTCAACTTTCTGGAAGCCTGTGGGCTGCCAATACCGTTATTTACAGGCAACATTAGGTTGGACAAGGATATGGATTGGCTTGTTTTCCAAAGGGAGAAGAAAAAAATCTCACCTGGAATTTGTTAGTAGAATTGAAAGGAATTTCAGCCAGTTTTCTGTTTCTTTTTCTAATGCCCATTACATCACTCAAGATTACTTCAGCAAATTTCAGCAGGGCTGTTTCTGAGGCATCTCCCACCACAACTCTCTGTGCAGAGAAGAACAAACATGTATTTTAGTAGTAATACTTCTGTACTTTCATCCAAGGAGCTGAAAAAACTTTACACATTTATCTGTGATAGTATGCGTCTTTTCTAATGTAGTTGTCACTCTGGCATCAGAGCACCTACCAATTTACTTAAGGCAAACACAATCGGTATGACAGACTGTTTTCAATCCTTCCCTTGTATTATACCATGGGAGCATGTGGATTGTACTGCTGTTGGTATCATTAGTTGCTGTCTTTAGGGTAGTGATACTAAGCAGTTCTTTAGTTGTGCTGTTGTGACAAAGCTACTTCAAAGAGATGAAGTTCATATTTCATTCTGTGAAAGTGGAAGAGCCGTAGCTGTTCTCTGCTCTATTTGAAGCTTCAAAACTCTGCTCTGGGGTAAGGTGAATGTTGTACCCATTTAGTCAGAGGGTCAGTAAACCCAGCTGTCAAGTGGTTTCTATTGCATGTCACGGTCTGTAACAGAATGAGTAGAGCCAATGAATCTGGAGTCCCCTGTTCTAATCACTTAATTGCTGCCCATCAATACCCTACAGGGAAATCACAGCTCTTACCCTTGCCAGTTTTTGATTAGATTAATAGCAGGGAGAGACTATTGATATTTGAGCTGTCTTAACTTATTGCTTGTATCTGTTCCCACTTAACATTTTTCAAGAGTAAAGCAAGGAACACAAGTGAGGAGCATTTTAAAATGCAAGAAATCACTAAAAACAGAAAAACCTTGCACATAATCTTTTCAGTGGAAGAGAAATGAGCTTTTATAAAGCAGCTGATACCTTCATTATTGGAAGGTTCTCCTGTCCTGGTTTGAATTCGGCCCGGTTGCACAGTGTTACAATCTTTGATAAAGCTGCCCATGTTTGAGAACTTTGATCAAAGGACTGGGCTGAAAAGAAGGAAAAACATTGAACAAGAAACAATAAAGAACACAATTTTAGATGCTGGCGTCTCTCAAAGGAGTTGCAGGAGAAGACAGCCATTGTAACAGATTCTGGTATATAGAAATCCGTCAACCCATATCCTTCCCCCACACACACCACCCCTACCTCCCTACCAGAGTCACTCCGGTGATGAGCCCTTGTTTGTTTAGTGCTAAGAGGTGCTGGATTTGTACTTCTTGTAGACTGAAGTACTCTTTCTCCACAAAACAGCTATAGTATAGAAAGAAGTAGTGTAGGCCCCTTTTCCTCACCCACACAATGTGCCTTAATCTGATTTTGGAAGGATCATCTCTAGAAGAGAGTGAAGTTCAGGCTTCATTTACTCTTTGCAATCTCTACTAAGAGTGCCAATAAGGTTGGGGGGAGACTGGCTACCAACTGGATTGCTTTTTCTGATGTGGGTGCTTGTCCAGTGGGACCTGTCTTAAGTCCCACCAGCTCATTTGAAGACAGGCCACCGAAGAGCCATCAGTCACCACCATCGTCCATCTGAATCTAGCTCAGGCCATCCATGTGGCCTCTGTAAGCCTTCCTGTTGCCTTTCCCCAGCTCCCACATATATTTACTTGTTTGTTCTTCACTGGTATCAGCTGAGTAGATCTGATTGTCGAACCAAAGATGGGCTACAGTCATCCTGTTCTGTGTGAGGGTCCCTGTCTTGTCAGAGCAGATGATGGAAGTTGAGCCCAGTGTTTCCACAGCTTCTAAGTTCTTTACCAGGCAATTCTTTTTTGCCATTCGTTTGGCTGTCAGAGACAAACTCACCTAGGGGAATGGAAGAATTGCAGCCCCCTGTTAGTGAGGTACCATTACAGTGAACAATCTAATAAAGTCATGCATAACTTGACTCAAAGGATTGTAACCCAAGGTGGTTTGAAATGTCAGCTAAAATTTTTCAAGGAAAAGAACTGAGCATTTCAGTGAAACTTAGATTTTAAGTAAAAAATGGGTTCTCTTTTTCAAAGAGACAACTGAAAACAGTTTATGAAAACATTTTTCATTGAAAATCCAGAAAATGTTGACTGGACTTTTTGGAAGAACAAATGTTCTAAATTATTTTAATAAAAAATTGGTATTTTTCAACCTTAATCCTGGGGTGTTTCCAACCAGTGCAATAGATCCTAATTCCCATTATGTTCATGGGAATACAGAGTCATTTCATTGATGCTAGTGGAGCTACTCCAGATTTATAATGGAGTAGCAGATCAGAATCAGGCCTCTGGCTAGCAAATACTGCAGCTGGCACGCAGGCTCATATGTGGTCAGATAAGACTGTTGCTTTGATGGGAGTAGGGCATGCCAGCCATTAGGAGGCTATTCACAGTAAAAGAAGTGAATTGGTAGCTCATAACTGCAGAGCTAAAGGTAGCTGGCATGACTAACATCATCATAATATTTCTAAGGTGATCACCACTTTGGTGTCCTGATGCTAATTATTGTTCTTCATCACCAAGATCACGTACAACAGTTTCACATCTCGAGAGTATGGCTAAAATGGCCAATCTGTGTGGCAGTTTTCCCCCCACACGAAGTGCATAGGTAGCTCAGTGCTGAGAGAGTACCATTAGTAACAGTACTAATCCCTAACAATAATTTGCGCTTCTTTAGTGCCTTCTATCTGAGGGTTTTACAGTGCTCTAACCTGTCAGAATGGAATCTTTCATATACACCTGTGAAGTAGTAACATCCACAGATGGAATGGGATGCAGATAGATGGGAAGTGACTTGCTTAAGGTCATGTAGCAGGTCAATGATGGAGACAGAAGTGGTACCCAAGACTATATGAAAGGATGTGTGTATGTGTACACATGTACATGGGATTGTTGAGTCTTTGAGATTAATGTCTTTTGGGGAATTCTGAAACTGGAGTGCTTCATCTTGAATTGAAAAATTCCCAGCTCTGAAAAAATCTGTGTAATGTCTTCTCGGGGCTGGCATGAGTTCACCTGTGAATACTGAAACAGCAGCAGGTGCATCTGCTACAAGATCACAAAAGCTAGAGATGGGCAAACATGGTGATGGGATAGGGGATTGAGTTTGGATTTTTGAAAACCAGGGCAGGTGCAAGGTCCCAAAGTTCAGATGATTCAAGTAAACAGTTCCATCCTTAGCCCATTTCTCATGGAAAGTGTACCCATTTTAATCCCAGCTCTACTAAGGGATTATGAGAATAAGGGATTCCCTGCTGTCAACAGGGCTGTGGGAACCTAGGATTGGCCCTATTTTACTAGGCCACTTTGTACATTGATGCACATTGACATCAACCCTGGTACTAAGCAGAAGCAAAGCTGTACAGAGAATGAGCCAATGAATGCTAATGGCCCATGTAGACTTACAGTAACTGTGGCTAGCAGTCCCTCAGGCACGTTGGCTACAATGATGCCAATGAGAAAGATGATGGAGTCCAGAACCTTGTATTTCATGGACACAGCAATGATGAAGAAGAGAACCCCAATAGAAACAGCCACTCCTGCCACAATGTGCACAAAGTGCTCAATCTCAATAGCGATAGGTGTCTTCTCATTCCCGACTCCAGAGGCCAGTGAGGCAATGCGCCCGATGATAGTGCGGTCCCCAGTGTTTACCACCATGCCGGTGGCAGTGCCTGGAAGGAAAGGAGACATTATCAGAAGAGGGGGATTGGTTCCCTAAGGAGAATTACAATTCTCAATGACTGTAGCACTTAGGAGCTCCATTTCTGGACCAGGACCACATTGTGCTAGGAGTCATGTGTGCCATCCTGTCCTGATGCTAGGAACCTCTCTCAACCTTTGCTTTACAGACACTGACATGCTTCTGTGGTTAATTCATCTGAGAAACCTGGGAGATTAATTTACATAATAAAGGAAAGGAGGGTGTGGCAACCTTTCATCAATGTTGTTCATTAATTGTATTACAGTATCACCATAAGGCCTCAATCAACTGTCAGGGCCCCACTGTGCAAAGCACTGTACAAACGCGTAGTAAATAATTTGATATATCTGGCACCAAGTACTTTTTCCCTCTGAATATAAGAGGGGCTTCCTCAGGCATCTGAAGCACTTATTTCTGAGCAGCTCTGATTTTACGTGACTGAGGATAATGATGGGATAGCCAAAAGCAAGCCGGAGCTGATGCTATTTTGTAGATCTAGCACTAGATCAGATAGCAAAAAACATGTCAGCGGTAGATCCTAGATAAGACTTAGGGCCAGCCCAGTGCTTTGGGGTTCCTTTGTTTGCATAGTATTTCTCTTTATTGTAATTGCTAATGTTTTTTCTTGGTCCTAAACCTTTCTGGGGATTCCTAGAAAAAGCCCCAATGAGAATTAGTTAGTAACAGTTATGTGGTGCGAAAACACAAGCAGTTTCCTCAGCCCTTTCCTTCAGTCTGCATGTACCTTCCAGGCAGGTTGTCGAATAGAATGCAATGTTCTTAGTCTCCAAGGGGTTTTCATGGGTGAAGTCACAGGAACGGGACTGTGGTTCTGATTCCCCCGTGAGTGAGGAATTATCCACCTGTCAGTCAAACAAAAACACATGCAGTTGGCAACCCTCATTTATGTACACCTGTAAGGAAGGGCTGCAGCAATTGCAGTGGTAGGCGGTAGGGCTATGAAAATCAGAAGACTAACTTTGTTACTGATAGAAGAGTTTACAGGGCAAATATCTCTATTATCAAGGAGTCAGAGTCAAACCAATGTGGTACCTAGTGACTTGGAGGAAACGTAACTGAAACTGCTACCTCCAGCACTGCAGGGAGATTTACTGGGTCACTGCACTGGGAAATAACACTGGCCTGAGACTGGCTGTAGCACTATGATGGAGAGATGCTCCACTTGACTCTCTTTGTAGTGAGGAATTGTTACAAGTAAAGGCCTTTTCTGTCCCTTGTGCGCACAGTGGACCTTCTGCGCAGGCACAGCTTGTTTAAAACTAAGGTTTCTATGGGCTGCTCCGTCATCTTCTCTGTATAAATGGTCCCTCCTTTCTTGCAACCTCTGAATAAAGTGGCATAAACTTGACATCCTTTTTCATCCCTCTGTGTCCTCAAGCTGGTGTTTACCTTACACCCTTGAGCAAAGATCAAGCGGATGTCTGCTGGGATCCGATCTCCACCTTTAATCTCCACCATGTCACCCACCACCAGCTGCTCTGCAGGCACTTCCTTCTTCTCTGCATCTCGGATGACAAGAGCTTGCTGTGGGATAAGAACAAGATTGCAACCAATCCTACATCCTCCATCCCTCCTCCCCCCCCGCATTCACCAACATTTCACTAGGCATGAAATTCACCCCTATGCGGAGAATAGATACAAGGCCTGTGTACCACCTGCACCCTGTTTTGAGCTCTGCTCAGGGGCTGAATTTCACTCCTGCTGGTTCCCCCGTTATATATTAGCATAATTCCTTTCTTCCTTATCTACTGAACTCCATGTAAGTCTCCAATGAAAGATCATCAAGGTCAGATAACCCTTAACACTTGGTATAGCATCGTTCCTTCAAGGATCTCAAAGAGATTTACAAGGGAGGCAATGCTATTGCTTTTTCACAGATGAGTAAATACAGGCAGAGGGGTTGCCACTTGCCTAAGATTATACACCATGTGCAGCAAAGTTGGGGAATAGGAATGGGAGGTGTTCCTTGCTGTAATCATGCTACTGTCCAGCTCTGTTTGGTGAATTCTTTCTGAATTAATTTTCAACCTGGCAGAACAATAACTCCATATTATGCTACAAAAGTTCATTAGGGAAGGTGCCTGTAGCAATGGACATGGTATTGTATGAATGTGTGCTTGGCACTCTTGATAATTGTTAATAACTTTAGACTAGGTTATACTAGTAAATCAGACTGAAGGATCTCAGGTTTGTTTAAGCAAGCGAGGCTAAATTGCCCAAGACTGATCTACAGCCTTCTGGAGAATGGCATTTGGAGAAAAGAGTTCCCAACGCCTTGTATTCTAAGACTGGATTCTGCATCTCATCCACAGAATCCCTGAGGCTTGAATTCTATTATGGGAATATCCTGAGCAAAGCCACTATTGAGTGGAAAGGAAAACTTAGTTTTCCCTTATACATTAAAGAGGGTTCCCACTCTAAACACCAGCTTTGTGCCATTAATACATTTCAAGTTTTCAACCTCCTGCTGTCTCGATCCCTTGCGCTTCAAAAAGAGAGAAAAGTTGATCACTCACCTGTGGAATCATTTTACTGAAGCTGGCCATGATGTTGGTACTTTTAGCCTCTTGGTAGTAAGCAAAGATGCCAGTGAGGATGACAACCAGAGCGAGGACTACTCCCAAGTACAGCTGACCAATAAGAGAAATTATTCAAGTTTAAAAACATTTACTGCTGTTCCTGGTACAAACCATAATTACACAGTTTGATCAACTCTTCAGCCAGAGGTGGAACTAGTTTAACTGGCTAGAGAGAACTGTGGAGTTCTAGTGTTTGCTCATGCATGTTAATAAGCAATAAGGACCATAGGCTTATCAAATGACAAACCAGGAATTTAAGAGATTTTGTAAGACTCTCATCTTAATGGAGGCCAAGCCAGCTGTTTGGGGGGTCAGGGTGGAAATGCATGATTAGAAGGCTGGAGATGATTTGCACCTAGAAGGTGCCAGTCCCAACTTTTGAACCCTGTGGGGTTTAATATTCAGTCTGCAGTGCTCACAAGTGTTTTCATGAAAATTGCAGCAATTCCTGGTAACTATTGGATTGGGAATAGTGAATGAATGCCCTTATGACACTATTTCTTCATCCAGAAGAAGAATACAATTCTCAAAAGTGACTCTTGAAGATGGGACTTAGGCTTTTAAAACTTTTAGGTGCTTTTGAAAGTTTTACCCCAAAACAGGAGATGCAGAGGCCCCCATAAAAGTGAACCAACAAAAAAACATGTTTTAGGCTGTGTTTATGGCTTCTTAGTCTCCAGCCCCCCATCATTCTTCATCTGCTCCAAAACATAACCTGCAACCAACCAACCAACCAAAACCAGACAAAGAAAAAAAAACATACTCCAAGAAAAGTTTTTACCCCAAAAGAGAAGAGTCAGACTCCATGAAGTCTGTTAGGGACTTCACTGTTGCACTTGAAAGTGCTCAGATATACTATGGTGATGAGTGGCAATACAAAACGCTAAGATAAACAGATCATATAGTACAGCAATAAATCAGGCATTTATTGGAGTGATTCAGTACTAAATTAGGAGGGCTGGAGATCCCAGCTCTCTAAAAAGCCCTACCAGACTATGAAGAGGTAATGTACCTAAGAGAATGTACATGGCATAGTACTTACATTGTCAAATGCTGAAGCAACACCTTGAGCAAGCTGAATCCCGAATGCAATCCAGCAGAGGAAAGCCCCCACCCATAAGAGGATTGAGAACCCCCCCACCATCTGCTTGAGGAACTTAATGATTTCAGGAGTGGATTTAGGGGGAGTGAGCGCGTTGGGACCATCTCGGGCTAGAATCTCTGCTGCTCTTGCACTAGTGAGACCCTGCGAAGGCAAAAAACATAGTTTAATGTTGAGTCTGACAACAGACTGCATGCTTGAAACCTGGAACTTTGTTTTCCTCTCTTCTTCCCTGGGACAAGGGGGTTTGACTGTCCATAGTCTGTGACCTTGTATTTTAACGGCTTCTGGAACGTGGTGTTTTGAGATAAATTCTGATCCCTGAATTATTGTTCCCCTTTGCCACCTTGTTTATCTGAAGCCTTCAGAGGTCTGTTTTCTTTCTTATATGTATTACATTACTCACTGATTGGACCCACACTCCTCTTATGAGCAACCTCTGCTGGCTGGGTGCACAGGCCTACTCTCTCTGCTATGCTATGCTATTTGTAGTGACCCCTTTTGGCAGATAATCTTTCAGGCAGGTTTTCAATGACTGTGGCATGTAATCAATCATTTAAATAGGCTTCTGTACCAGTCGACTGGAGGATAGCTAACGTAACACCAATTTTTTAAAAAAGGGCTCCAGAGGCAATCCTGGCAATTACAGGCCAGTAAGCCTAACTTTAGTACCAGACAAATTGGTTGAAACTATAGTACATAAGACAATTATCAGACACAGGTGAATACGAATTGTTGGGGAAAGAGTCAACACGGTTTTTGTAAAGGGAAATCAAGCCTCACCAATCTACTAGAATTCTTTCAGAGGGTCAACAAGCATGTGGACAAGGGTGATCCAGTGGAGATAGTATACCTAGATTTTTCAGGAAGCCTTTGACAAGGTCCCTCAACAAAGGGTCTTAAGCAAAGTAAGCCATTATGGGATAAGAGGGAAGGTCCTCTCCTGGATCAGTAACTGGTTAAAAGATAGGAAACAAAGGGTAGGAATAAATGGTCAGTTTTTGGAGAGGAAAGAGGTAAAAAGTGGTGTCCCCCAGGATCTGTACTGGGACCAGAACTGTTCAACATATTCATCAGTGATCTGGAAAAAGGGGTAAAC
>ML675648.1:6499620-6669183 GCA_007922155.1 Mesoclemmys tuberculata | reverse complement strand
AAACAAGGAGGTGGCAAAATTTTCAGATACAAAACTACTCAAAATAATGAAGTCCAAAGCAGACCGCAAAGAGTTACAAAGGAAGCTCACAAAACTGGGTGACTGGACGACAAAATGGCAGATGAAATTCAGTGTTGACAAATGCAAAGTAATGCACATTGGAAATCATAATCCCAAAGATACATATAAAATGATGGGGTCTAAATTAGCAGTTACCACTCAAAAGATCTTGAAGTCCTTATGGATAGTGGTCTGAAAACATCCATTCAATGTCCAGGGGCAGCTTACAGAATGTTGGGAATATTAGGAAGGGGATAGATAAGATAGAAAATATGAAGAGGTATTGCCTCTTTATAAAGCTATAATAAGTCCATATCTTGACTGCTGCATGCAGCTCTGGTCACCCCATCTCAAAAAAGATATTAGAATTGGAAAAGATGCCAAAAAAGGTGACAAATGATTTGGCGGATGGAAAAGCTTCCATATGAGGAGGGATTAATAAAACTGGGATTTTTCAACTTGGAAAAGAAATGACTAAAGGGAGATAGAGGTCTATAAAATGATGACTGGTGTGGAGAAAGTAAATAATGAAGAGTTATTTACTCTCTCAACACAAAAACTAGGGGTCACCAAATTAAATTAATAGGAAATACTTCCTTTTGTTTGTTTTAAAACTGCTGCCTCACACAATGCATAGTCAACCTGTGGAACTCCTTTCCAGATGTTGTGAAGGCCAAAACTATAACTGGGTCCAAAAAAGAACCATCAGTTCCATAGGTCCATCAGTGGCTATTAGCGGGATAGACAGGGATTGCTGTTTGCCAGAGGTTGGGAACATCTGATGGGACAGATCACTTGATGATTACCTGTTCTATTTATTCCCCTTGAAGCACCTGGCATTGGCCACTGTGAGAAGACAAGATACTGGGCTAGACAGACCATTGGTCTGACCCAGTATTGCCATTTTTATGTCTCAGCAATCTGACGAAGCCACATAGTCTGTGGGTTTCCAACAAACCATACCCCTTCCAGGGTACACTGTCCAACAAGACCCGTCATAGCCCCCTCAGTTGGTGTCAGCCTTCAGCTCTGTCCTGGGCTGAGGTCTCCACTCAGTTCAATTGGAGGGCCTATCACACTGCACTGTTCAAACTGTCTCAGCCCCTTCTTGGTGCGCTCTGAAATTGCCCCTGGTCTGGTATGGAGTAGTGCACTTCCTCTATTATCCCAGCTCGCCAGCTGAGACACTTCAGTTTACAGTTCAGTCCCACTCCACGAGTGGTATCAGAGTCCACAAATTCTGACCCTCCTCAGGGCCTTCACTGGCTTCTTGGGCCTGATCAAATGACCCTTCTTCAGGGCCCAAGCCACTTCCCTAGTGGCTGGTGGGAGGGACCCAGGCCCACTCACTACTCCCAGTTCCAGCTAAGGAACCCTATAAACAGCAACCACATGCTGCATCCCTTTTTACTCTGCACTGCTACTCTTCCCTGGGCCACATCCCCACAGTCCCTTCAGATTTACCAGGTCAAGGCTGAAGATCTCACTTGCATCCCTTTATTCAGCCAGTAGTACCTTCCCTGATCCCTGCCAACACCCATTCTATCTAGGTCTTAGTACTGTTGTAATCAGCCAAAAGCACCCGCCTGACTCCTAGCTCTAACTAGCAAATAAGACTTCCCTCCACAGCAGCTCATTTTATATAAGCCTGATGGACTCTGGTTGGCTGCTTCCCCACAGCCGCTCTCGTAGTCTGGAGGACTCACCTCCTTGGCTTTTTGCCTGGGGCAGGTGTGGTAGGACCACAAGGCCTCCAGCAGCCTTCACCCTATCACATTCATATGCCCTGCACTGCTGTATTTGTACCTAGAGAATAAAATTCATATTTCATACCAGGTCAGTCATACCTAAGTATGGTTAATGCCATGATTTGCCTGTGCATCCACCATGGGTGTCAAAAGGAGGTCAAGCCATGGACTTTCACTGATCAAAGGTTTCCTTCAAAGTAAAGACATCTGCAAAGAGCTTTCTCACTAAAGCTAAAAGATAAATGATAAAAGGTTGAGAAAACAAGGCCTAGGAGAAAAGGTAGCAAGAACTGGGCATATATATTCAGAGAAGAGAAGTCGGAAAGGGAACATATTACCCTTCAAATATGTAAAAGGTTTTTATAGGAGATAAGTTGTTCCCCATGTCCACGGGTAGGACAAGAAGTAATCACCTTAATTTGCAGCAAAGGAGATTTAGGTTAGATAGGTGTTTGTCTAACCTGTTCTTAAAAACCATCCAGTGGCAGGGATTACACAACCTCCTTTGTAAACCTATTCTGGTGCTTAACTATCATTATAATGACAATGTTTTTAATGATTCTGGAGGTCTTCCAAACCCAGATGATGTCAACACTTTGCCACCAAGCTAGTGGGCTTGGATCAGGTCACCGATAAACTGAGGATATTTAATTCATGCTGTTCCTTGCTCATATCTTATTCGCTTACCTTGGTAATGCTTGTAGCGTACTTTTCCTCCAGCTCTTCTTTGCTGAGTTTGTGGTCATTCTGAATTCCAAAAGACAGAGACAAAAGAAGTGAGCAGAACATCTTAAAGTTGAAAGTGAGTCTGAAAAATTCAGTGTTTCTGGGGTTGAGGTGTGCTGGAGTTGCCCTGGGTTCTTGGTTCTTGATCCAACTGTCGGTATGGTATCATGCCTCAAGGAGTGGCAAATGCTTGATGCTTCAAAGAAAATCAAGAACCAGCTCCATAACACACACAACTAATTATGCAGAGCTGCGCACATGGAAGATGGAGTGGGAAATTCCTCTTTCATGCTTGCAGGCCATCATCTTAGACACTAAGGCATAATCTCTATTTTTGAATATTTGGCAGGTGATTAAACACTACAGTGAGGGGAGTCATCTATATACAAAAAATAGACACCATGCAGTCTTTTGGCTTAGCATGAGATACTGGGAATAGAGATGATCAGGGAATTTTTTTTCTCAAACCCCCTACCTCTTCCCCAAACAGGTTTTATCAAAACTTCAAATTTTTCTTAGCGACAGTAGCCATAGAACTAGGACTTCTGAGTTCTAATCCCAGCTCTTTATGTGACCTTTTACAAATCATATCACCTCTCTGTACCTAACCAAATATGAAATGGGTGTCACACCAAACATCAACTCCACAGAGGTGGTGTGCAGCTTATCTGATCTTTTTGTAAAGTGTGTTGAGACTGTCAGATTTAAAGAGCTAGTAGAGTGCAAATTAGCATTGAGAAATGCTGTCCACATTTTTTTCAGAATTTCTGTAACTCCCTCTGTCCCCAGCCTCCTCCCATAAGCCTGTTGTAGGAACAGAACAACTCTTTGTAGGGTATATCTACGCAGCAATCTGAGGTGTGACTGCAATAGAGTCCTGCAACCTGACGTGGCCGGTGGGGTCAGCGCTGCAGTGGGTACATGCCCCCCTCTCGCTGATCACCGCCACCTCGCCATGCTGTGTGCACCCCGAGGAGTCGCAGTGCCTCTTGCTCTGCAGCGCACACAGCGTAGCAGGGGACAGCAGCTGGCGGCCACCACTAAGCCAACCCCATGGGCAGTAGGTGCGGGCAGCACTGACTCAGGTTTGGGGGAAGATTTGGGGTCATGGCAGAAAACGACTCAACGATCTCAGGTTTGGGTCTGGTTGGGTGGACTTGGGTCTGATTCAGGTCTATGTAGGGGTTAAAATTTAAGCCTGAGGAAGTCTCTGGACAGCACTGTGTGTAGACCTACCCAAATTAGCTCGGATCCAGCTATTTCAGTACCAGTTGTCATGAAGCTGCGGTACTCCGGGCTGTACAGCCCTGCCCAAGATGCTGGGAGTGCACTTGGGTGACTATCTGGCACGGCCGCACTTTCCCTGCTATTGTTGCTCATGACTAGTTCGAGCAAAGTTAGCTCAGGTGTGTGTCTGCAGATGCTACAGTTACAGCTCTGACTGTAGTGTGGACATATCCTGTGTAAGGCTGGATGTGATGAATATCTCTGCTTCATTTAGACAAAATAGCTAATCTTAAAATCCCCAGATGCTGTAGGATTCAAAACATTAAGCACCATAGTTAACATGCTGAATTAAGAAGTGCTACAGTGTCTGTGTGTGTATAATAAAAATCTTTGCCCTTCTGTGATAGGAATGCAGTTTGCACCATAGCAATAACATGTCATGTGCAATCATTCAGTCTTCTAGCCAGAGGCAGCAGGCTATTACCATTGGTAGAAAGGGATGACTGGAAGGGGAGATGACAATTTTTCTCCTTTCCCTGAAATGACATTCTAGTGGTACAATCCACTTGATTAAATCTTGGGTGTAGCTACAAAGATGGGAATTGGCATGAAGGAAGGAGGAAGTACAGAGATCAAACAGATACCAGGAGACGGTATGGGAGTTTTAAATGCTTGCCATAAGGGGATGTTCTCAAGGTTGGCAGGCAGGCCAGAAAATCTTGATCATCTGTTAATGTGACAGCAGTTTGTCCCAAGTTCTTCCCATAACAGCGTCATTTAAAAAGAGTAGGAGGGGCTCCAGAGTTAATCTGTGTTCAATCTAGAATGCACTGACTGAGATTCTGCAAGAACAAAGCATAGCATATATGTCTTCTTCGTGCACATTCAGTGCCCTCACCCCTGCACCCAGGAAGTGCATTAACTGCTACCAGTGCACTGCTCAGACCCATGGTTTGCAACAAAGCTGGCACCCCACACATTTGACCCCTTTGTAAGAGCCCATGGGTTACTGGGCTAAGTGTGGAAGATTGGGGGAAAGGGAGAGGATGCCTTTTTTTTCAACCCATGTGGTGGTAATTCTTTATTTTCCACATATAGCAACTTTCAGACCCTACCAACATTAATTAGGACTCACAATACCCCTTTGAGGTAGCATATAGCTGTTTTACATGTGGGTCTCAGAGAGATTAGCATGGCCAGGCATGGTGGAGTCAGATGGCACCACCTACAAATCCTATATTTTCTGCCTTTTTTGAACTATACAAGAGCAGAACTTACATCAGAGGTGTTAAAATATGATAGTTAGATTATTAATGTTTCCATCTCATCCTGTTAGAAATCTAGTTTTTTTAGAGTGAATGTATTATGTATTTGTATGACAGTAAAACTGAAGCACCTTGGTTATGGATCAGAGGCCCGTTGTGCTAGACATGACAGAGACACAATCCAGCAGGAATTTCATGGACTTCATTTTGGTGACATGGGATACAATTTTCAAAAATGCACATTTTTGAAGTAACATGGGCACCAGAGAGCCTAAGTCCTGTTGAATTTCAGTGGCTGTCATTTTGAAAATGGAAGTTAGGTTCCTAAATCACTTAGGAACTCTTAATAATTTTACCCATTGTCTAGTGTTCTGAACTCAAGCTTAGAAGCCAAGACCTCTCATCTCAGCTCTGACACACTGACTCCCTGTCACCTTGTCTGAGTCAATTAACTTCTCTGTGCCTCAGTGTCTCCATCAGGAAAATGGAAATAATAATAATATTCTTTCACTGCATTTGGGGGGGTTGGATATTGAGAATTAATTACTTGGTGTTTGTATAGACCTTTGACAGATGAAAAGCACCGCACAAGTCCTGCTGTTAGTATAATCCTTGGTAACATGTTTGTGAGAACTCACTGCCCTTTAAAGGTACTGTAGAAATACCGTCCGCTTATCCAATGCTTTTCATCAGTAGATTTCACATCACTTTATAAAAAAAGTCAGCATCCTTATTCCCATTTTGCAGGAGGGGAAACTGAGGAACAGAAAGAGGTCATGATTTGCCCAAAGTCAGGCAGCAGGCCACTGGCAGGGCTGGAAATCGAACCCAGTTTTCCTGAGTTCCAGCCCAGAGCTCTAGCTACTAATCCACTCTGCAACCATTCAGCCTGAAAAATTTTCACTTCAGTCTGGTACATATTTTTACGACGTATTACCAGCTTCTGAACTGAGAGGTTTGGCTTCTGTCTTTCTATCGTTCTATCAGTCTGCTGTGTGCCAATGGAACCTTACCCAAAGAGGTGATGGTGAAACTCTGCTATAGCCACTTCACCTAGGAAAATGCAGACCTGATGCTGGGAATAGAGAAGATACCGTTCCAATATCAGCTAATTTCTGCAAGCATCGTTCTGTTCATAAAAGCCAGTTTGATCCTGCACCGTCAATAGGAGCAAGACTAGGGCTTCCCAAAGGACACTCACCAAGTCCAGTTCTTTCTTAAGTTCATCTGTCCTCTTGCTTTTTTTCTTGTTGCCTTTCAGGTCTTTGTACTTTTCCTCTTCATCTTCCTTGTCTGTTTTCTCCAGATCCTTTGTGCCATGGACCTCAACTGAGTAAATGTCAGACCTTTTCTGGAATCAGAAGAGAGAAGGCAAGTTAGGTCTAACTGGTCTTATTATACTTGGTATTGCTGTGTGATCCTGTGGTACTGTAGCTAACGGGACTCAGCGACGTACTGTGTCTAGCCAGGACCTCTGAGATTTCCATGTTTCAGAGGTAGCTGCAATCTCTCCCTCCTGGGAACTTGATAGTGCGTGGTGCTGCCCTGCACCTGAAATTTCTCTAACATCAATGTACGCTGCACAAGCTATAGCCAGATCTTCAGCTGGTGCAAACTGCCATAGATCCGTTGACTTTCAGTAGAGATATGGCAATTTAGACGAGTTTGAGGATGTGGCCCTCAGGGTAAAGATATTGCCCAAGATCCATTGCGAATGCAAATCGCTCAAAAATCATGAGTCAGGCCCCAAATAGATCACGAGATTGCCTTTAAAATCATGAAATTTTTAATGTGGCATATTTTTTATTTGACTTCTGCAGTTAGTCTGTATGATTTGTGATTTCATATGTAGCTTCTTTTTTTTCCCCCCAAATGAAAGCTAAGATTCTCATATTGACATGACTCCAGGAGCTTTGACTTTAAGAAAAAAACACCTAACATTGGCACGCTCATGATAAAATCATGACATTTTGCAGCATTGTTTCATTGGCCTTTCAGGCTTATAGTGATTCCCTGAGGAAAAAACTGCACTTCTAGTTAGAGTGATCCTCTTGTTCACAGAGTACTGGGTGAACCCTCTTTCTTGTCCACAGAGCACAGCAGGAGCTGGTGAGCTGTACACCTAGTTTTTGCCACTTTTCTGCAGTGTATATACAGCTTAAATAGCAACCCTAAGTCTAGAGAAGATGTCAGACCTATTTAATTTCATTAGATTTAGTGATAAACTATTTTCTTCTGCTGCCTCCTCAGTATAAGCTAATAGCCCAGTCTTAAGGCCAGGCTTCCTGTGTTAATTCACTAGTTTCTATAATCATAAAGTTCCAGCTCATAATTATTCTGTTAACTGCATGCCATTCCTTGGAAGAGCTATTGGCTGACCCCATTCTCACTGGATTCCTTAGGGATTAATCTTTTGAGCTTCAGACTGAATCATACTTATTGGCTAAGCTTCAGGTAGTGGCTTGTTTTACCTGGCTATGTTTGCATACAAACTACCTCTAATACATAGATGTAAACTGCTGCAGGACAGTTTTCAATGTTTGGACTCCCACACTGACAAAATCTCAGCACATTTTTTAAAACTGAACATTTCAATAAAAAAAATGCAAAAGCAAATAGCTAAAATAATGAGTGTATAACATCTGACAAGAGCATCCGAAAATATTATTTCTTATGTTTCTGAACTAAAAACTAACAGAACAGCATGTCAGCCCCTAGGTGCGTTTGAGTTTGAGGAATGCTATAATTTTGACAATTTTTTTGGAGGTTTATAGGAGGGCAGGTGGGAGGAGGCAGTGGAGGAGAAGTTGCCCCCATGGATGTTTTGAGGAGTTGAACTCCCAGAACAGCTACTTCTAGGACATTTCAGTTTGTTTGATCATACACTTCCCTGATAAAGGTCATCTCTGTTATGTGGAGTTCTCTCTCTGCTGCTTTTCTAAAGATACGCAAGCTGGGGTCATCTACTGAAATTATCTTCTTCACTCTTCTCCTCCTCCTCCACCTTCCTTTCCCCATCCCACCAAAAACCTTCTCAGCTTTTCAAGTCTCCCTGAAGAGAGGAGACCAGGTAACAACTCTATGAATTATAGTAACTTTAGCAGACACAGGAGAATAGGAGAGAAGATTCATGGAGTTAAGCAAAAGCTAGTGAATTGTTCTGTCTGCCTTTGCAAGATCTCCTTTTAGTTCCCAGAGAGGTTTGAGGTTCCTCCTTTTAACCCTGAATTCTCAGACCTTCTCAGATTGTCTCCTTTGCAAATGCCAAGGTCTTTGAGGATGAAGGATCAAACCATTCTCAAAAGTATTTCCCCTTGCTATTTGATCTCTCTGCTCTTCTGGGTTTAAAACATTTAGGGTTAGAACTGCTTGCAAAGACAGAGTGAAAGACTTAGAGATCTCTTTGGATCTCCCACCAACAAATTATGAAGCAAAATTATCTGCATTTCTGACCCACTTTTCTCCTTTCTTAGCATGCATGTATACAGCAAACCACTTCAAATATACATACAATTTTAATTTAGAAAATAAATTCTGTTTCTTAGAGCTTAGCAGAAGAAGCCAGATGTTTAAATAGCAGCTGTTTCAGTGACTGCTCACTCACCTTTCCCATTTTTGTGAGCTTATTCTTTCCCTGCTCAAATGGAGCAACAGATCTCTCAGGCAGGAGGATAAACACTAAGGAAAGGTGCTTGGATGAAAAGGAAAAGCGGTATAAACACAAGATGCAAGTAGCTCAGAATCGTTGTGGCTTTCAGAGTGCAAGAGCTCGCAGGGGTTGTAACCTCTTCCCAACTGGAAAGCCAATGTTAGCTGGAATCCTCCCCGCACTTAGGCATCCTTCAGGCAGGACAGGTTCGCCTTCCAAAGCCTGTGGGGAGAGAGTGCTGTTTGCTGTCCCTTTATAAATAAGCACCTATTCTGTCACTCCTCCCCTCCTCTTTCAGGTCCAGCCCATCTTCTGCTTCACCCATAATAGGTGGAAAAATACCACAGTAATGGACATGTGGGTTCCAGGTCAAATAGTTTCTAATTATTCCTTTGCAATGTTTGCTCCCAAATGAGGAACCGATACATTATTCACCTTGTTAAAAGCAATGAGTTTCCTTCAGAGATTCTCCAGCACCATCCTCTTGTTAATGATTTCCGGGTGTCTTAAAAACACATGGAGGGGCAGAGAGATTGTGGGCAACATTTGTCATTTAGTACCCTTTCAGTGATCTGATATAGATCTGTATGGAGTCTCTAAAATAACATGACTATGCCATTCAAATACCAACATGATAGGTGCTATATTTCCAGTAACTTTGGATTGTATTATCATAGCACAGAGTGCTCCTTTAAAAGTTTGCACTTTGACTTTTCTATTCTTGCTGTAGATTGAGTTTGTTTGTTTTCTTATTTTTAACCTGCGGTTGTAAAAAAGAAAGGCAACTGCTGCCCAGGGCTTTCTAAGCAATTACCAGAACAGGGTCATTTTTTAAAAGTATTTATCTTGCATCAGTTACGTGCTCTCCAAGTGAAATGTCACACGTGCTGAGAGAAGATTCATGAAACTTTTTATACCTGCTGATTCTTCCACAAGTGCTGGTCCCTATCTGTATTCTGCATGTAGGTATGCATATCTGCCATGCATCCGGGTCTGGAAACTCTAACAAGCAGTGTCTGTTGGTCTGCACGTGCACAGTAGATCTTCTCGTGCACCTGACCGAGGGCATAAAAAGCAGTGCGGGCTGACATCTCTTCAGTTCCTTCATACCACCTCCGGCCAGAACCAGAATCCCTCTGTCCACAGGTTTCTGCAGTTTTTCTCCTGGTAGAACATGTAAATTGATTTGTAAACAGTTTTTATACTTCATAGCTTTTATATTAGTATAGTTTAGTTAATATAGCTTGTTTTTTTCTTTACTGGGGGCTCTCTCCCCATGATCTGGGACTATGCCCAGAATCCTGGTGTTCAAGAATTTTGTCTCCTGCCCTTGCTCATGAAGGGCCTAGTCAGGACCTTTCCACCAGTGGTCATATTTACAGCTCAGTGGGGGCTCAATCTCATCCTGACAACACTCACCAGAGCACCATTTAAACCCTTGGTGACATGTTCCATGTCCCACCTCTCCACAAAAGTTGAATTTTTCTTTGCTATCACTTTGGCCAGGAGGGTGAGCGAGTTGGGAGACCCGCTTCTCTGATTTTTCACAGGGAAAAGGTCTCCATTTGCCTCCATTCTGAGTTCCTCCCCAAGGTTATTTCTGAATTCCATGTCAACTAAAGTATCCATTTGCCTGTCCTCCTTCCGAAACCCCACATTTCTACCTAAGCGGTAACTCTTCATTCCCTCTACATCAATTGTGCCCTGGTATGCCGCCTGCAAAGCACCTAACCTATCAGAAAATCCCCAAGACTTTTTCTCACCGTAGCAATAGATCACGAGGTAAAAGCAGTACCTTTTCAGGGAGTCTAAATGGATTTCTGGGTGCGTCGTCAAGTGCTGCCGGTGAATACACATACCTCGTCCTGGCAGAGTCAGGGCACAATCTGCCTCAACAGCATCCCTGCAGGACATTCCAATGCTAGACATATATACAGCAGCCGTCTGGAGCTCCATCCACACATTGCTAGGCTTGCACACTAATTCAGGTCTCTGCTGCGGATGCAATATTGGGAACTGCATTACTGAAAGCATCTTTGCTGCCGGCTTCCTCATACCACCCCGCAGTCTGAGCAGTGCTTGACAATGCCCTATGTGTGGAATACACATAGGGACCAGCACTCAAAGAAGAATTGGAGTTTATTTACCTGTAAATGGAAGTTCCTCTTGATGTATGGTCCCCATCTGTACTCCACTACCCACTCTCCACCCCCTCTGCTTTAGAGCCTATTGGATTCATACTAAGAGGAACAGGAGAAGAGGCAATGTCTATTATGCCCTCGGTCAAGAGCATGAAAAGATCTACTATGCATCTGAAGACCAAAGGACACTGCTTGGTAGAATTTCCAGACTTGGGTGCATGTGTACTCGTGTGGAATGCAGATGGGGACCCCACAGCTCAAAGAACTTCCCGTTTCAGGTAAATAACCTTCATTTCCCATCATTCAAAAGCAATGGTAACTTTTTTGTTAGCTGGTATTTGGTGGAGGAAATAGAAATCATCAGAAAAGGTGTAAAATGCTTGCATGGTTTCTAACCAGGCCAGAATAGGAGAAATGACTCATTTCCCCCCCTGTATTCCAATTTTTTTTAAAGTATCAAATAAAATCAAATATGGGGAAGATTGCTTTTTATTTTAATATATTTTTCTGAAAAATATAGTCTTTTCTAGCTGACTAAACTGGTCTTATAGTAAGGCTGAGTATTTCAATAATTGGGCCTTTAAATGGCATAATTCAGGAAACTACCAAATTCCATGGTTCTGTATGGTTCTAAGAACCATGATCTCTAGCATGAGTTCTGAATTACGATAGGAGATTAAAATTGCTAATCTAAATCACTAACACTGACCCTCTAAAAATATACAGCCTGTAGTCCTAATGAAGTCAACAGTGAATCACTTCTTGATTTCTGTAGGAGCAAGTTTAAATCCATGTTGTAATTAACCAAGAGCAAATTCCAAATAAAATGGGGGTCGAGTCTCTTTTAATATGATGACTAATATTCTGAAACTGAATCAGATTCCTTTCCAGTTTCCTAATTCCTGGTTCATATTTCCTAATTCCCTGTCCTCAGCATGATTCAGCTGGTCGTTAGATCATATGGTGAATGGCATAAGATAAATATACAGATGGATAAATGGAAGGGCTTTTATTCTCATTTTATTTAGGGCCCAGTTCTGCTGTTGATTTAAGTGAGACAGGCTGGGGCCTTTAATGGGGAACAGCTATAGTATAAACCCTTCATATGTAAATAAGTAACTGGAATGTCACAAAATATGTCATTCACCAGGTAATGCTCTGTTCGACATCTCCAGTGAGTCCAGATCTGTAATTTATTACACTGTGATGAAATTGACCTATACGCTGCTAAAATAGATACCAGGGACTAGAGAACTAGAAGGTTGGGGGACACAAACAGAACAAAATGGACCTAAAACCAGAGAATTGAGATTGGAAATGAGGGGAAAATGGACTTGCCAATTGGAAAATGAGAGCCAGGGATCTGACTGCGTTGGGAGCTAGGGGATGCATGGACAAATCGATCTAATACGGTAATGGTGGGATCGAACTGTGCAGAGGGGCCTGCAGAATAGAAACTGTGTGCCAGGAGGAATGGTGAACAGGAGACTCAGGAACAAGTAAGAACTGGTCAATGGAAATCAGGAGTCCGTGTCCTTCCATATTGAGACAGCCACAGATTTGCAAAGATAAAGGTCAGACTAAGATTTTTAGTAATTATTCATGGTTTGGAATTTTATCTGTGCCACCCTAGTAGGTTTCGCAGGCAAAGAATAGGAGATGGAAGAAATGCGTTCTATAAATTGTGACCGTTTTGCCTGAGGATCAGTGTTAAAATTGCAGATTAGCCACACTGTGTAGAGCACCCAAAACATTTAGACTTGGTTTACCCACGGTTTTTGTATGAGTTTAACTCTTTCATTTGGGGTGTGGTAACTATTTCAATAATAAAACACTGGGACAGCTTGTAGTCTGGATGCAACTATAGTGACTTAAAGGTGACTTATACCCATGTATTTTGTTCCCTTAAATGTCTAGGAATAAACCCTACTGGCATAGCTGCATTATGGGGTTGTAATCTTTTAACTATTCAGATTTCCAACCAATATAGTTGAAGCAGTGCAAAAACTGTGTAATAGACCAGCCTTAGTGAAGCAGAAAGCATATTCTGCGCAGTCTGCTACTATTAGAATTCCATTCCGGTTCAAGGAAGGAATCCACATAATCTTTAGAATCACAGAGGAAACAACGCTACTTTTATAGAACTTGTAAGAATCCATATTTAATTGACCAGGCTACCCTGCGGCTGAGATAAGATAAATGTTGAAAGAAATTAGAGTTGAGGGTGTTACTTTAGAAATGCCACCCACAAGTTCACCCTCCTGTTACACATAGCAGTATTTGAGTGATCTCCATGCTGCTTGGGCAATATCTATCTTGTAGAAATAGTGACAGTGATTTTCAATAAAATGGTGTCAGAGACTAGTTATAGGGATTCTGTCTTCATTACATGTGTATACCACACCTAGCACAAAGGGAGTTTAATCCCTGATTGTGGCCTTTTTGCACTATTGCAATACAAATAAATAATGCGTCCATATATAAATCATGAATAACGTTTCTTATAAATCTGAACACTTTTTGAGCTCACAAATTAACCCCAATGTCCGCTAATATGAAATATTTGGAGTCGTCTTCAGCCTTTGGGTTGCTTGCAAAATGTTCGGTTTGACTGACAGCTACAAAATGGGGAATAACTGATTAGATGGCAGTACTGCTGAAAAGGATCTGGGGGTTATAGTGGATCACAAATTGAACATGAGTCAACAGTGTGATGCAGCTTGAAAAAAAGGGTAATATTCTGGGGTATATTAGTAGAAGTATTTGTACATAAGACATGGGAGATAATTGTCCCCTCTACTCCGCACCGGTGAGGCCTCATCTGGAGTATTGTACCCAGTTCTGGGTGCCATGCTTTAGGAAAGATTTGAACAAATTGCAAAGAGTCTACAGGAAAGCAACACAAATGATAAAAGTTTAGAAAATCTGACCTATGAGAAAAGGTTAAAAGAACTGGGCATGTTTAGTCTTGAGAAAAGCAAACTGAGGGAGGACCTGATAAGTATTCAAATATGTTAAGGGCTGTTATAAGGAAAACTGTGATGTGGTAATTGGTTTACCACAGTGGGGTCATTCACGGAGTCCGAATCCTGAAGTGACGAAACCGACAACTTCTTATGGTGAATCAACCCTGCGTTCAGCACACGGGGGGCTTTTATTACGGGCGTGTTGCCAAGCAGATTACATTATGCATACATTATCTTACACCATTCAGGAGCAGCTACATTATATTTTGACGTGTTACCAATCACTCGCCGTCCCAAGGGCGCTGGCTGCCTGCCCACTTCCCCGCATATGCAGAGTGATGTCTGCTCTGCTTCTTCCTGATAAATGCGGGGGGGTTGGCTGCCCTTCTACTTCTCTGTACATTCCTTTGGCAAAGCAGCAGCTTAGTTTCCCAAATATGGTAGTAAAACACAGACACATACAGCATTTGAACAGATAGTTACAGCCATGATAGCTGTATAGCAACACTGTGATCAATTGTTCTCCATGTCCACTGAAGGTAGAACAAGAAGTAATGGACTTAATCTGCAGCAAGGGAGATTTAGTTTAGGTATCAGGAAAAACTTCCTGACTGTAAGAAAAGTTAAACTCTGGAATAGGTTCCAAGGGAGGTTGTGGAATCCCCATCACTGGAGGTTTCTAAGAACATGTTGGACACAGACCTGTCCAGGATGATCTAGGTTTACTTGGTCCTGCTTCAGTTCAGGGGGCTGGAGTAGGTGACTCCTCAAGGTCCCTTCCAATCCCACATTTATGTGATTTCTCTGACTCTGTCTGCTCAGATGATTTGCTGAACTGGAGTCTCAGCAAGGCATGTGCTTAACGTTAGGCACATGAGTAGTCCTGTAGGTTTCAGTGGGATACTCATGTGCTTAAGCACCTTGCTGAATTGGGCCCATGTCCCTAACATGTGTGGTGTTGTGCCATACAGAGATCAGCAGACACCTGCGTTGCCTTGGGAGTGAATCTGTGCTTTTATTTGGTTTCGCAAGCTGCTGTTTACAGGTGTACTGCTTCCCTGTCCAAGGGAGTCATTAGAAGCGACAAGAGTTAAATAACAACCCCAGTTTTCATTCATTCATTGCATTAACAGTAGCAGTGAGTTGGAGCCAGAAAGCTTTGACTTAAGTCATCTGATGTGGGAGGGGCATCTGGCTCTGGCGTGTTGCTGCTGGCTCACTCCTGATTATGAGGAGACGTTTTTCCCTAAAGGTAGAACGGATCGAGGATTCTGCTCGAAACCAAAACTAAACAGAAAGGAGCAGTTTTGCTCTGGGAAGCCCATCCTTGAGGGTGGTGCAGAATTGCGGCATCCCATGGGAAGCACCAGGATGTGTTGTGTTCCAAGAGACACGTTGCCTCCCAGAGCAAGAGCAGCACCACCCCTTGGAGCGATGCAGCATGCCCACGCTCTGCAGCCAACCAGCTCCGCGGGCTGGTGCCTCAGTGGATTGAAACAGAAGAGGGAGCTTCCACTGTAGCAACCAGGGAGGAGGGAGAGCTGCATGGGAGCACTGGTCCCTTAAGCTGGGGGGGAGGAGAGAATCATTCTTTTAACAGAATAAGGGGAGTCTCCCTTGCTCCCTTTTACCTTAACCGTTGGCCCTGCTTCCACTCATTCCCGTGTGCTTGGAGTGGCTTGTAATTGAAAGGGGCCGAGCAGGAAGCTGATCTTGTGCTCAGGGGAGCACAAGAACTTCTGCGTGGAGCACAACAAGCAGGTTTCTTGCACCCCTCAATCCCCGCTCTCCAGCACGAAGGTCAGACACAGTCTAACCGAACATAGAAAGAGCAAGGTGAATGTGAGACTGCACTGGAGACATAGTTAGAGTGGGTGGGAAATCGTTTGGCAAAGAGATCTTACTTCCCAGCTGCAAGTGATGGGCCGTATTCAGCTCCTGTTCCATGCACACCACTCCCTTTGATATCACTGGGGGTCTCTAGAGCAGTGCTTGTAACCAAATGATTCACATTGCTTAGCTGGAGGAGCAGACTGCCTCGAGAGATAGAAGCTTAGCACAAAGTTCCAGAGGGGTGTCATTTCATGCATCTGATGAACTGGGCTGCAGCCCACGAAAGTTTATGCCCGCAGAAATTTGTTAAGTCTTTAAGGTGCTACAGGACTCTCGTTGTTTAAGCTTGGCACAGCAACTTGGCTAACCTGGCAGCGAAGGACAGGGTAATGCTTTGGAGAAGAGGGACCTCAGACAAATTCAAAAAGATTTGGTCTGACTTTCTAGAAATGTTTGATTTAATTCCTAGCTTAAGGAAACCTAGGTGTCGCTTTCCCTTCCCCTTTCCTTGTCTTTCCATTGCTTTATTATTTATAAGGACGGTCTCTTATTTTGGGGGAATCAATAAAATATAAATTAGAAAGAAATGAAGCATGAAAATTTCTTGCAAAAGCGCTTAAATTTTGTAAGGAACCTTCACTGGGGGTTGTTGTCCTAAGAGGTTATTTTTGGAGGAAAACAGACCCAAAGCAAGGCAGTGACACAGATACTTTGCTTGATTCTTTCCATTTTCTCTTTCTCCTTCCTGGAGATATTTGTCTGAATAGTTATTTAACTCTTATTGCACACAATGCAAGAAGAATGAGGAAAATTGATGATGATGTCTCTCTTCACTTCTTCCTCCATAAGTGCCTGTGGTACTTTTACAGCTAAAGAAAGTTCAGCCAAGGACTTATCAAAACAAGGTGTGAGACACAGAAATCTCTTCCCTCAACACAGTGATTTAAAAAAAATGCATTCACAGCCAAATTAAGTTGACTGGAATTTTCAGATTCTTTCTTTTATGGACCAATCACTTGCTTGGTGCTTGCATCATTCTTATCTTACAGGGAAATGACCCTATTTCTGTGTTTGCAATAGGATTTACTGTGGGGAACACGTGCTGATCTGCTAATCTAGAGTCAGTGAGAGCAGCCCTGGAGAAAGCTCCCCGCAGCTCTGCCCTGCCAATGTACCTCAACCCCAACATGGAATCTCACACCTCCAGCGGGGAAAGCATAATTTGGTGTCCATTGTTGTTTTTTAAGGGGATGGCTTTACTGCGATCAGTTTTGTAGACATGCCTGAGCTAGCTTTGATCTAGGTAGCTCACATAGCAATACCAGTGAAGCCACGACAGCACAGGTTCACCCAGGACCGTAGGAGTGTACTTTAATAGCTAGTCCATGCTGCTTCGTCTTTACTGCTATTGTTATGAGAGCTAGTGAGATCAAAGCTAGCTCAGGTATGTCCACATATGCTGCAGTCGCATCTCTGGTTGAAGTTAGACACATTACGTGTCAGACTTTGTGCTTGCCCAAGGAGCTTGTAATCGAAGGGTTGGTCCTACATAGTCTTACTCGCTTAAGTAATCCTGACATGAGTAACCCCATTGGCTTCATCGGGGCTCCTTGCATGAGTAAGGATTTGCAGCATGGTGATAACAGACAGAAAAGGGTGGAGGAATGTAGGAACGAAGAGAGAATGAGGGTTATTATTAATGACGTATTGTGGTAATACTGAGAGACTAACCAAAAACAGGACTTCATTGTGCTAATTAATGCGCACACTCCGATTACTACAGTCCTTGCCCAAAGAGAGAGTCACGTGTTTGCTTTTGCTGGCTATATACTTCTCTGGTTGGTTTTCCTTACTTTTTGGAATAACTTTTAAGTGCATTCATCTTTGCTGTTTTAAAATTATTATTATTTTAAATGAACAATTAGGAGGGATAGTTACCGCCGCAGGTGCTAGATTAGGAGGAGGTGAAGTAGAATAAAGGAGGTGGTAGAGTATGGCTGAGGACAAAAGGTGAGCGGGAAGGAGGATTTGGGCCGATGAAATGGGAGTGGTGATGCAGGGAAGGGAATAGGTGAGATGAGGAAAAGGGTGTGGGTTAGGGATCCTGAGGAGCTAGAGTGTCATACATTAGTCCGCTGAATGAGATTAACAGCAATGGTCTAGTCAACCACTGGGCTGTCTGTTGAGATGGTCAGTTATTTAGTAAAAATTGTGACTTGTTTTTTTTCCGCTATGCGCACCTGTCTACAGGGAACTGGCTTGAGAACAACACCTCATTTCAAATAGGCTATTGAACAGGTGTCAGATGATAAACATATTTTAGTTTCAAGTTCCCCAGGAGGGTTATAATAAATAATATAGCTAGTCAATAAAAGGAAGTAAAATCACATACTTCTCCCCCTCTCCTTGCCCGTTTTTTTCAGAGTTTGAAATTTCACTGAAATGTTGAGAACCAAAAAATTCAACCAGCCCTAAGTTAGCTGAAAAATGTTGGCAGGGGGATTTGAGAAAAATCTAATCAAAGGGTTTCTGTATTTTGTTCCTCTAAATTTCAAAATTTAATTGAAATGTTGAAGTTGGAACAAATTCAGGCGGGTCTATAAATAACAGAAAGGGTGATAGGGGAAAGAATGTGTCAATATGAACAGTACCTTGACAGTGGTTCTTTTAAAGCTTTAAATCACAGGTAGCCTATATATGCACTTAATGTAATAAATTTGTTTTAAACAGAGAGAGATAAAGTGGGAGATTATTGTGCACTGAAAATTCCTGTAGTGCCAAAAGGGTACTTTTAGCTCTCGGAACTGTGGAAGTCCCATGTTTCTTTTGGATGTTTTGATTCCTTCAGCTAAATTCTTCCCTCAGTTACCCCCTGCAATTTTCCAGGATATACCATGGGTGTTGCACTGATATCAGTGGAGCTTCATGTATGCAGCTAATGGGAGAACTTTGTGCCTCATAAGAAATCATCTTTAGTCTATTAGAAGTGGTCAGGAGTTTTTTTCTTTTTCAGTTTTCCCCATGTAAATTAGAAAAATTGCAACCAGCTCTATGAGTTACAAACTTTGACAAATATTTGGAGAGAATTGTTTCCTCCCCTCCAAATAAAAACCGGGAATTTTATTTTATTTTTATTTACAAATGTGAAAAATTTCACCCTGTGCTTCAGTTTATTTGTTAAGGATGAAGGACTTTCTGCTTAGGGGCATTAGGGTACACACTAATGATAGTAAGACATATAATTATACTCTGAGTGCCAACAAACATTATTTTTAACTTTTTAATGAGGAAAGATTATAATAAAAGGTTAACATACCACACTGAACATTACGTATTCAAAATCAGGTTAATACTGAAAGAACTTGACTTGCTTGCTGACTGAGGAGCCTTCCTCTTCTAAGTACTGTAACAAGAGTGACCAAATTTCTAAATACCTATCTTCTTTTTAGTGCTTCTCTTGTGTACATACTGGGTGTGAAAGCTTTTCCATTACAAGAACAGTCCATATTTTACTATACCACAATTCCTTAGGAGGAGAATTCATATCTTTCCAATTATGTGTAATTCAAAGTCTTGTTGCTAACAATAATTTGTCATTCTGGACCTCTTCTAAAGTGGGAGAAGTTAAAAAGTCAATATTTGTCAACTGTTCCCACATAGCAGTGTTTGCAATATTGCAGATTTCTCCTACTCTATGTAGAGAGTAATACCTGACATGTAACGCTATGGGAGCAATTGGTAAATATAGACTTCTTAATGGTGTGAACAGTCTATATCAAATGTAAATGATGAACTATACTGCTCATGAAGCAAAAAGTCCATAAGATTTGCAGATGCCATGGTGATGATGGCCACGTTACTAGAAATACCAAGATAGATCAAGCAATTTCCCCCCATGAAATGAAAGGACAAAGATATAGGGCTTCTCTTCACTGCGGAACTATCTACACCAGAGTGAGAGCAGCCACACTGTGAAATAACACTCAGGCTGTACAATGGGGTTGTGTTAGCAGTTGATGAGTTGTGGTCACTCAAGCTTTATACCTCCTGTCAGGCCAGCCAACATGAGTTAATAGCACCATCACGCTTGAGTTAAGGGTATTCGTGTGTGGATGGGATTTGCGTTAGGGGCAACAGTTAATTCTGTGGTAAATACAATTCCACAGAGTTAAGGAAGGAGACCCAACTCAGTCATAACATGTCAGCGACGCTCCTGATAATCAGCGCAGGATGGGGTTTTTAAAAACGCTTGGTTACATTAGAACACAAGTCCTGTTGAAAGTCAGAGGGATATTTGTTCCTAAGTCACTTAAGAAACACTTAAATGCTTTTGAAAACCCCACCCATAATTGACTGTGAAAGGCAATCTATTCGCAGACATGGTTTCCAAATGCAGATGTTACCCACTGTGTCTGTATTTGGTATAGCAGTGGCATGGGTCGCCACAAGTATCTGTTGGACCTATCAAAAGTCACTCCTTTGTTGGACAATACTTGTTTCCTGAGTTGATACTGAAAGCACAATAATTGCAACAGTTACTTTGGCAAAAACGCTTCTTTTGCCTATAGGGCTACGGTACCGTACTGTAGGGCTACTGTACTGTACTGCTTATGGTTCGTTGTAGAAGGAAAAGCAGGTCATCATAGTTCTGAGACTAAGCAGATAATTAACCAATAACTGACCAGTTGCTGGACTGGATGCATGACCTTTATTGGAGAACTGTAAGGAGTGTGTGGCTAGATGTTTACAGCCTACATGACCTCTACTGGACGGTGGTTAAGTATGAGTCAGTTAGTCCCATTTAGATTGTTCACAGAGACGAGTAATTTTTTCCATCACAGCCGGCTGTTGTTGCAATCTCACCTGCGAGTTTCTGCTAGCTGAAAATGCCAGTTCACTAGCTGAGAAACTGCGAGTGCTTCCAGATTAGAATGCCAGGATGCTGGCCCACAGCTTGCAACTGCTGCTAGCGGGAGCGCGCCAGAATGCTTAGTCACGTCTTGCAAGAACTGAAGGGTGAGTGCGCCAATGTACTGGCTCACAGTTGGCAAAATCTTCCAGCCAAGAACCAGGACTCTGACACCGAAGGACCTCTTTGAATCTCAGTGTTCCCATCTGTAATAATATTTGCAGGATCCACATGTGGGTTGTAAGGTTTAGTTGACCAAAATGTATAAAGGGCTTTTGAAAACTGTGCCTAGAGAAGGGTGAAGCATTCCTATCCCCGAGCCCCACTTCAGGTTCTTACAGGCAGAAATATGGTTAGCGATTCCTCAGTGGGTGACAATTTTAAATGTTAAAGGGCATGATTACTAAAACCTTTTATGTAGCAGCTTTTCAGAAGGGGGCAATCAGTTGGGATGCTGGGGGTCATCAATGTGTTAAGTTCATGATGCACTTTCTCACTACTTTTGGAAATGTAGTCTCTTTGATTGTCTGCTACAGACCTTAAACACGCTGCACTTTTGCTGGCCCGGTGCAGAGCCTGAGATCCTTGTTCACTGTTTCACTCCATCAGATTCCCACTGACTTCAGTAACAGTGTTCTTGAGTAAGGGACTGAGTAAAAGTATATTAAGGACCTCAGGATTTGGACACACATTAAGACTGGGAAAAAGTCATAGTAAAGAATAAACTCTACAATAAAGAAACCTCCATCAAGAGACAGTGGAGGATACAGTGATTTATAGCCTCTTAGATACAGGTGTGTATGTGTATAATGCGGGAGACAAGGGGAATAAAGAGGAAAAAGTAAGTGAGACAGAGAGCTGCAGAGAAATTGTTGCAATCCATCTAGCACCATCCCCAAAGCATACATCTGAATTCAGGCTATATGGGACAAATCCAGCTCTGATCTAATGGAGTTGAGCTTGACTTGACTTCAAATCAATTATAGCTGCTTACACCAAGGCTGTATGTGCCCCTGTAAATGGGAAGTATTTTACTTTGCTCTTCACAGGTTGGTGTAGCTGCCATGGGAAAATCCACCCTACCTAACATGCTACCCAGGACCTTTCACCTACTTTTCTCATGGTGGCAAGCACCTTTAATTTGATTTATGCTGAATATTATTGAGCGGCTGCTCAGAACCAGTCTACCCACTAGTTAAATGAAAACAGAGACGAAGTGCAATTAAATGAGAAACACTGACAGTGCCAAGATTCTAAGTCAGCTAGCAGGGAACTGTGCCTGTCCACTTCCTGGTGGTTTAAAGTATATTTAGAGGGAGCTTGCTGGTTCAGGGAGCATACAAGACCTTTTGCTTCTAAATTCCCAGTTTGACTCTTGCTGCGGCTGACAGCGAATAAAACCTGTTGTCATTTGGTAGCAAATTGAGTTCCATAAGAAGTGACTTAGACCCTGCTGCAAGACTGCACATAAACATACTTAAAGTTAAGCATGTGTTTAAGTGCTGTCTTGAACTGGGACCTTAGCCATCAGATTTTAATTCCTGGCAGAGTGAGGTCCACAATGTACTATCACAATCACTGGGCTTTCGCCTCCATCTCTACTTCGTTCGTTCTGATTATTTCTTTTCCTCTGAAGCAACTCTCAAGTAAACTGAGAGTATATGTTCTGTTTCATTTTCTATGACTTGTTAATCATAACTATAGTTAAAGCAGGCAAAGATAATAATAAAGTTGATGAAATCTCATGCTTCAGGGCAAAAATTGATCACTGCCAGGATCTGGAAGGAATTATTCTCTGTTATGCAGCATTATAGAACTAGCCAGGTACATTGTGATTTCCCCCCCTCCCCCCGCCTTTTTCTAAAACATCACGTATTAGCCATTGCTGCAGCTGGAGACACGATTCCAGGCCTGATGGAATGGAGATCCTGAAGGGATGCTGAAATTTGAAATTTTTCGTTCACTATATACCAAATATTATCTGTTGTGCTGTGCTAGATTTTGGAAACGTCTCATCAAAGATAGCATGACTGATACTGCACGTACATGTGTACAGAAACATCTGTTTACCTTTTGTATATATCTTTTAGTATCTTAACTGCATGCAGTTCCGTAGCTCCATAGATCAGATGGAAATGGACACTTGGGCTCGAACATATATAATGAATTCTTCATCAAAACTTGTTTGTACCTGGAATCCTGGAAGAGAGGAGGTAGCCCAGGCTGTAGGAAAAGTAAAAACTTATTTTGGGAAGGTGAAAATGAAACCCAGGGTTGCTTGAGGCTGCAAGAGGAGGGGTGAAATTGGGAAGGAGCTGAAGACTTGTTGGGAAGGAAAGAGCTAGAAGGAGCTTCCATAGGTTCTCTTACATTACAGAATAACATCCATGCAAACCCAACAAAATCTTCAAACCTTCTGAGACTCAACCATCCTTAAGAGGAAACCTGGCTCCCATTTTTCACATCTCTTGTGAGTTGAGACATAAAGGGAATTCTTCCTGGATGATTAAGCTTCTCTTTGTCCTGTCCTGTTCTGTCCATTGGGACGTAGCATGTTTCTTTTATGCATCCATTTTATGTTTGGGCTAAAGGTGAGAGTGACTGGAGATTTTCCATCAGAAAGAATGAAGCTGACCCTGCCTAGTCAAATATATATGGTTCTTTCAATCATTAAAGAAAGTAGGTGAAAAGTCTTCGATTTGTAGAATTTAGATTCATACAATTTAAGGCAGAAGGGACCATTAAAATCAGCTTGTTGACCTCCTGCAAAAACATCCAGATGCACTCTTGGCAAAACATCAATTTTTGAAGTGGGAAGGAGATAATCCTGTGCTGGAAGGATGAGGCTGATGGATTGCAGTATTCTCACACATTGTGCATTTCCCAGGTAAATGAGGTTGAGATGCAGTCAGTAGTGGCATTTTTGGTCCTTCTCTGCTCATAGGAAGTCTAGTTTGGTGTAATAACCCTTCCAAACCCAATAGTAACATTACTCTATAATGCTGACTTTTTCCCCACTTCCTCTCTGTCTAGCCCTCTTATCTTTCTTTCTCTCCTTTACTCCATCCCTTCCTCTTTTCTGATTTGGTTAAGTAGTGGGAAATATAAGAAGTAAGCCAAGTTTCTTATCATGTATATTTATATTAGAGAGGGGCCCAAATCAAAATCCCGGTGAACTTTGCTGCTTAGCCCTGTCATGATAAAAGAGAGAGGACTAGGTTTTAATTAATATAAAGGGGATTCTTTACTGAGGCTTATGGTCTCAGACAAACCGTATGGTTCTCCCTGGCTCTCTAGCTTTTACACTAACACTGGAGTTGGTTGAAATTTGCAGAACTTTGAGATTTTTATTAATTTCTTTCTTGAATCATCACTCAGGGTTTCACTAAGTTGTGATTCAGACTCGGATGTCATAGAGCAGACTGCTGGCTACATTGCAGCTCCTGTTTCTGTAATGAGCCCAATCAAATCCCAGGGTCTGAAACACTCCTAAATTTGGGATCTAATTGCCCAATTACCTGTCATACTGGCAGTTCAGAAGCTAGTTTGTCAGTGTGAAATTGGAGGCAATGGCTTGTAACATTGGCTTAATGATTGTAAAAAGAACTTGAATGTTTATGGGATATTCTGATTCTGTATAGGACTGTTAACCCAGCCTTACATCAGCAGGAAGCAAACTTGCAAGTCCCTTCACCACTCCAGGCCTCAGTTCCCCCTATGTGAAATGGGAATAATAAAAATGACCTTCCTGTACCATGAGGGTAATTAACATTTGCACAACACTTTAACTATACAAAAGTTGAAATTGAAATATGTATAAAAAATGGGTTCCCAGACTGCCAGAGTCACGAACTACATTAACTAAGAACAAAACTAGCCAGCTGATTTAATTGCAATTTAAAACTTTAGTTGCAAATCTCTTTTACATCTTTTTCATGGAGAGACTGGCTCCTTCCTTTTGAACTCTTAGATGGCTGGGGTAGGAAACAGCCTGGCATTTAAAGTACCTCTTGGAAGAGGTGATGGAACTGTAAATGAATAACAGTCATCAAATATTTGGGATCCTTGGTTCCATCTGCATCCCAGGAGTCCAAGAAACTATGTAGACTCCTTTTAGTGTGATATTAGAGCTGAAATCTCCTGAGAATAGGATTTTGGTTCCCGAAGGGAAGTACCATAAAAATAGCCTTTCTTGAGGTGTTTTCCTTCTCCTTGGCACCTAGAGGATTCTTTGCATGTCTAAAGATAGGCAAGTGCTTAAGGACCTTGCTGAACTAATGCCCTATCCGTATATTTTCCACCAGTCTTTGCCTCAAGGAGCTTAGTGTAATTGCGTTAAATTATAGTGTGTTATAGAGAGACAATATGGTATAAACAAATGTTGCAATGGGTGTGATCAGAAGACGTTTCAGTCTCATATAATGTACAGAAATGAAATAAGCTCCTCAGTAATTAAGATAAATTGATTAATATTTGCACAGCTGTAAATGTAAACCTCTCTATAGACATCTCACATGCGCAAAAATAATAATTCAATTCCAGGCTATTTCATAATTCTAAAATGTCCCCATTTTTTTAGGGGCGAGGAGGAAAGGGTGCAAAATGTTTTGCTCAGGACATGTGGAAATTTGGCATATTGCATGTTTTGATGTGAAAGATTAATCTTTGCTTGAACATAACTTGAATTTAGTCATTCAAAATTTGAGAAGTTTCTGGGTTTTCATTCAAAGTAAGAGGTTCTTAAAACATTTGCTTTTATTATTTTATTACATAAAATAGATCAGCATTACATTCAAGTTTTCATTGCATAGAACATTATGCTAAAGTGAATTACAGTAATAATTAAAGTAATGCTACAACATGAGGATAAATGCATATGATACCTAACTTTCAGGTCTAAGGATTAATTAACATTCTAACAGGAGCAAAAGTCTAGTGTAACTTCAGAATAGTTTCTGCAAGGATCATTGGAAGTTCACAGAGGAAAATAGCATCATAAATAATCTCAGACTCAAAAAAAGATTGGTCCTATAGGAAGTATATTGTATTGTATTATAAAGAATAATTACACCATTTTCTCCTGATTGGAGTTATTAAGTGACTGGTTGACTGTGTTTAATTTAGCATGTTTAGACAAAATATAAGCACTGAGAAGATAAACGAATGGTCAAACATAACATTTGTCCAACTAATATCTGTACAAATAGGATCTCACAGAAAGAAAAGAAACCTAAATATTTCCCAGAGAGACCAGACAAATAGGTTATAGCAGCTTAATTATGATCCACCAAAGGAACTGAGTCATAGAATCATATCTCCAATAAAGAAAGGTTTCCAGCACCATGAAACACAGATATAAGGACACATCAGTGGAATCCTCATATATACACTATTTTAACTGCTCCGTCATGCATTGTTGGATAGTTGGGTGGTTATATCTATAATGTATTGCTTAGTGCTTTTACATAAACCCAAAGGCATTTTAATACCCATGTGCATGCACGCACACACAGATACGTCTCAATAGTTTCATAAATTTGGCCCCTTGTCTCATTGGTGTGTGTCTGTACATATGTGTATGTGTATGAGAGAAGACATCAGGCTTACAAAGGTATACAGACATCTAAAGATACAGATAGGAATAACTGGATTTACCAAAGTGCCTGAGTTAAACACCCAAGTCCTGTTGACTTTCAGTGGGAGTTAGGCACCTAACCTGTTGAGGTGTTTTTATAAATTTTGCTAGGTACTTATCTGCATCCTTAGGCACCTACATATCTTTGCAAATCTGGTCCAAGGACCTTGCCATAAAGCATTTCCAGTCTAAGTGTCGGACATGCCATAGCAAGAAAAAGTAACAAAAATGGGGTGGGCTGAGGGTAGGAAAATATTTTCAGTCATAAAACAAACAGATCACACGGTGTATTTGTCAGTAACAAATGATATAAACAGCCATGCACACACAGACCAATCCATTGTGAACCTGGTTCATCATAAAGCATGCACTTAAAGTTAAGCACATGCTTGAATGCCTTGCTGAATTGGAACCTATATACCAACCCATTGCTCAGTGCCCATCTTGGCAGTTGTCACGTTTTGTTTCTTTGCTCTGTATTAACTCATTTCTGGCAGGTTTCTCAGTGGACATGAGAATATAGGAGAGATTTTTTTAAGAGGGTAACTTGGCAAACAGGGCAGGTGAGGGTGCCCCGTGTGAAGGAGGCAGCACAGAGGAATGCATAGGGCAGGAGGAAGAGAAGGAAATGACGGCGGTGCTAAGGCTCGTGTTGGTAGTGCAGAGGAGAATATCAGGAAAGACAAGGGTATGTTGTCCATTGGTAATTCTATTTGAAGGGTTCTCGCAGGATCAGGATACTTTCATAAGTTTGGAAGAGAACGCAACACCTTCACACTCTGGAGTTGTTGAATTTTGTTGTGAATGCTTCCCGTAGCCCACATGGCTACGAGGATACAAAGTGCTAACAACCTACACCAAGCCTCTCCTATCAAAGTACATAAAATTTTCAAGGCATGCAGGGGAATGGGCATGCTTCAGGAATACCCCATCACTGTACTTCGTTTCAGGCCATTGTGGTTAATCCCAGTTTTATACTTCTCCCTTGGGGGATACGGGTGTTTATTATGGATTACCCTTGGACTCAATCCTGCAAGTTTTTTATTGTCTCCTGTGAGCTGCAGAGCACCCCGACTTCCCATGTAAAACCAGGCCACTTACAACAAAACTCTAATCTGGTATGAAAAGTCTGGTTGTCTACTGAAATTATTTTGTCCTCCTGAACCAATGTAACTCTGCCATTTGCCACGGAGCCTGATCCCCTCTTGCTTAAACTGATTGAAATCAGGAAGCATTCTGCTGGGTTGTCAGAGTAAGAGGAGAGCCAGGCACCAGTGGATGGGATTTTCAGGAATTCTCTCTGCTGGATTGCTTTCTAGGAGAGCTGCTTAGCAAGCCTGTCTCTCTGTTCTCTGTAGCCCTGTCCCTCTCTTTCCAGGGCAGGTTGGATGGGGATGGCCCAGCTCAGAGGAACCAGGAGAGGTGTGGTGTGAGCCCAAGGGTAGAGGCTGATAAATTCAGAATGACTGAATTAGTGGGTGCAGGAGAATTAACTCATGAAAAATGACAACAAATAAGTTTCATCCCCTCCTGGAGCAATCCAGTATCAAAAGTGTGTATCTCAGAGACGTAGCCTCTGCCCTAGTCTAAACCTGATCTGGCTATGTCTACACTAGCTGTACCATTGCAGCTGTGCCACTGTAAGGTCTCCCATGTAGCCGCTCTATGCCAACGGGAGAGCTTTCCCATCAGCATAATTAAACCACCCCAAATGAGCAGCAGTAGCTATGTCAGCGGGAGAGTGTCTCCCACCAACATAGCACAGTCCACACAGGCATTTCTGTCAGTAAAACTTACGTCAGTCGGGGGTGTTTTTTCACATCCCACATGGACAAAGTTTTACCTACAAAAGTGGTAGTGAAGGGGACTGAAATCCTTTCTTGAGCCCAAACAAGCCATGCCAACTTCCACCTTCAGCAAGGCTGTTACTCAGCCCTTAATTTATTTGGGTTTGTTATCTAGGTCACCCGGGAAGTAGTTTAAAGCGGTGTTGTAACTAAGCCCTTGCTATGCCCGGTCACACTAACTGAGAGGGTTCTCTGACGTAGTTGAAGAACCCTGTGGCTTGTCCCTGTGATTGAGTTTCTGCCAGAAGAGGGTACCAAAATGCAGGTTTCTTCATTTTTCAGATATGCTGGTTGCTGACCTACTTTCTGTTTCCAGGCATGTGTTTATAAATAGCACACCCAGCCTCCACAAACCTGTGCTTATCTCAAAGGAACAAATTGCTCAGTTCCTTTTCTGAGGGTCCCATGTAAAGGTTTCAGACCACTAAATAGGATTCCAACCCCATCACGGTGGAGGTTCTGCTGTGGTCAGTGTCTTGTTGGTGACTTGTCATTGTTCACTGCTGTGTTATTGACTGGCTGTCAGTCTGAGTGTCCTGTATTGGTGTTCAGACAGTATGTCTGTACTACAGTCACAGGGTGAGATTGCAGCTCCTGTAAACATGCCTGAGCTAGGTTTAATCTAAATTGGGTTTGGGGGCGTTTCCTGCAAGGTTTCCTGATAGGTGAGACAAGACGCTTGAAGTGAATCCCAAACCACACTGTCTCCCCATTCCCAGAAACCCTCCCTGATCCTTGATTATGTAATTCCATGCGATTCACTTCACCTGCTGCAGGAAACTGTGCCTAATTCCCAGACATTTGCTCCCCATGCAAATCCTCTGAAAAGAGGACAAGTGGCAACGAAAAGTTTGAGGCTGCCATTGAGGGTGAAAGGGATTAGTTTATTTACCTTCAATACATCAGGGAAATTAAGGGTTAAATATTGTGTTGAACCAAAGTACATTTAGTTTAAGTCTAAACTGAGAGTGATTTTTCTTCTCCAGTTTTCTCTATGCCTAATGGGGCTGGGAGCCCCATTTCAGTTCTGTTTGCTGCTTGTCTTTGCCAACTCCACTCCGCATGTGGCCTTCACCTTAAAAAGTGCTGTGGTGCATATGAAAGGGATGTAATAAATGTCTCAGAAATATCAGCTAGAAACTGGAGTAAGGATTGTGTGATTGATTGCTGTTTCCTCCCCTCTCCCACCTTCACCAAAAAGAAAAGAGGTCATGTTACACGTGAACACCAAACTAGACTGCTCCAGGCATGGGTTGGAAAGCTTTGCACTTGTTGCAATAGGAAATCCCCATCGAAACCAGGACTGGATTGACCTCATTAAAGCAGGACATGGCATTAAAAACAGCTCTGCTCCCAAAATTCCTTTCCTGTTATTGAATCAGGATCTGCCATTGAATGCATCCATCCACCTTTTACTGTGCAACAGCTGATCTGTCTTCTCCAAGTACCTGCTTTATTGGTACATTGGAATCGGCTCTCATTTTCTACTCTGAAGCTTACACTCTACTTCCAGCTTTGGTGCAGCGCTGTAATACAAGCGAAAGATGCTTTACAAACACATAGATGATGAACACTTTTTAAATCTACAGAATAAAAGGAAGGAGAGTGTTCTATTCTCTTCTAAAAGAGGAAACAGTACTGACCACTAGTGGTGTTTTAGGACACTTGGGAATGCAAAGAGATAGCTTATGGGCTTGGTAATGTGTACAGCTGGTCAATATTTTTTAAATTTAGAAAAAAAAATTTACATTTTTTGCCCCCAAAATGAATTTAAAAAAATTGTTTTTTTATTCTTTGACTTAAAAAAATGAAAAAGCAGTGAAAAAAATTCATTGAAACATTTTTTCAAAATATTTCACTGGCTTTTCCAGCTACTCTAATGAATAAAATATAGACCTTTCCGTCGCCAAGTCTGAATCCAGCTTGGGCTGTCTGCGCCCAAGTTTGTTCTCCTCTGATCATTGTTCGGTGGGTTACATGAAATGAGATGATGAGTCTTAGTACATTTCCTATAGTGGGGAAGCAACCATGTTGTAGAGAGACCAAAACTGAATGCACCATGGAGACTGAAGTAGTCTCCAACAGGTTTTGAGGTGCAATGGCAGAATGTTGAGAGTAAGCTTGCCATGCAGCTGCCCATGTTGTACCCATTCAATGGATGTAATCAGCAGACCTCAGTCTCCGAAACTATCAATTTGGCCCCGAGACTAGAATAACAAATGCAAAAATCCATATGCTGATGGAAGTGTTCCTGTCTGCATTAGACATAAGAGACTGTTTCTGCCCTTGGAACTGTGCACTAAGGCCCCAGGCTTGTGTTCTTTATTACTGGGCTTCGTAATTATTGTGCACCAAGGGTGGCAGGCTGGAGTGTGTATTGATGTATCAGTGTAAGCTGCACACATGTACCTGAGGGCAGAATATGGCTGTTAAAGCACTGAAGTCCAGCAGTACACTTGGTCACGAAATGGCGGTGGTTCTGGAGTGGGGGATTTTGTTAGTGAACATTTTGGTCACCATTTTGATTTTTTTTTTTTAATTCAATAAGCTGCTCCAAAAATGGGTCGATGTAATTTTTTTCACTGAAATTTGGAAGAAAAAAAACCTGAACCAACTTTATTTTAACGGACTATTAAGGATACCTAATATAATACAGGTGTTTTTTAAAACGATGACTGATTGACCCAAGAAATGTTTACATTGCTGTAGAGCTAGATTCTTGAAATATGGTCCATGCAAATGTTCTTTATGTGCTGTTGAATACAGGACAGATCCCATTTCTGACCTTTTCACTATAGGCCACCAAAAGGTCATCCAACTTTGTTACTGGATTTCAAACATTCCACGGTCCTTTTGAGCTAGAATATTGAAATGTGATTCGCTCTTTATTTATTTTGTATTATGAGTTGCTGACTCTTTCATTGTGCTGCCTTTCTCTGTCTGTCTGTCTGCTTGTTGTCTGTTGTCTTATATTTGGATGATAAACATTTTGGGGAAGGTTACCTATTTTTATTCTGTGTTTGTGGAGCGCCTAGCACAATGGGGGCCTGGTCCGTGACGGGGGCTCCTAAGTGCTATTGCAATACAAATAATATAGAGCAAGAAAGAGCTACAGAAAACCGAATGTTACCTTTATGTCATATAAGTGACTAGAAGGGCACCAGATGAACAAAGTGTTAAAATAATTGAATACATGGAAAGGTCATAATAGGAAAGACCTTCACATATGGGTAATTTAAGGTTGTGGGGTCACCAGTTCTATTTACCAAACTTTAACCAGGAGGCTGACTGTAGGTGAATGAGTGCACCAGCACGGCTAGCCATAGGTAGACCGCTGTCAATTAGTTTTGTGTGTCCTCATCTGTATCTATCCTGTTTTGCATTTCATTTCCCTCTCCTCTTTAATATTATAATTGGAAGGAAAGAAGGTCTCACATTGTGCTGCTGACATGTCTACGCCCTGCAATTGTTTAGGAATTTATTTGGGTTAAGACAATGCTGCTATTATCAAAGAGAGTAAGACAAAGGCACTTGGTATTTTAATGCACTAAAGTGTTTCTTGCTTGTCAGCAGAAATGAGATGCTCTGTGCCTGAGTTAGTCACAAATTTTCAACCAGTGTCCTAAAATACCATATTTTGGTGGCATATCTGTCAACCACCCATTGTCACCTGAAACAATCAATTGGATCGCTAACCTAGACCTGGACATCTGTTGTATTAGTTTAGATGAAAATCATGGGGTAAAGGTGTTAACACAACCCAATCACTGTCCAACATTAAATAGTGTTAAACAAGGCCTGGGGTTTTGTGTACAGAGACCTCAGCCTGCTTAATGCCATGGTAAAGGCATGATAAAAAACCCTTTTAGCCTTTTAAGAAAGATTAAAAAAAAAAGTTAAAGCATTTGAAATGTAAAGTTTTAAGGCTTTCATTTTAACCACATTCCTTGTTCCCGTTCCCTTTAGCTGGAGAGAGTTTTTAGAAGGAAACAATCCTTGTTTTACAGTCTCTTAAATGGTACTAAGGATAGTAATAACTGGCCTTTGGGGGAAAAGAGAAAAGAGCTGAGATGTACTGTAGCTGGAGCTGCTGCTGCTGTTTTTAAAGTCCAATCCCATTTCAGGATTGGTGTTTGGGATTCAGCTGGAGTTGATAGAGGTGGCAATGTCATCTGGGTCCCTCTCTCTGGTCTGGTCTGGTGAGGACTTCTCTCAGATGAGCATGACAAAGGCTCTGGGTCCACAGAGATGGTAGGGTGACAGCCATGACGGTGAAGGTTGGTCTAAATAGCCCATTTTTCTCCCCAAAGTCTCTTTTTTCAAGGACCCCAAAAGGGAGTGATGGGCTAAACAGACCATCATTGGATTATTTTGTCCACCAACTAGGCCTAGTTTCTGATACCAATTTTGGTGCACTGATTCCTGGTTCCATTTATCTTATTTACCAGGCATGATCTTAATATAGGCCTTGAGTTATATCAGGAGGCCTTTTTGTTTGGACCAATTCAGTCTTTCTGTCTCCCTTTTTGTACCTTTTCCCATCAACATTTGTTGTAAGTTATTGTGGCATCTTATGACATCTCACTTTTTACAGCTGAACTCACAATTAAGGTAAATGTGTAGACCCAATTATCACAACATCTCTAGCATTGCTGTTTTTAAGTCATATAAAAGCGGACGTCACAAATACGTTCCAAGAGGTTGGTAAGGTGGGGAAGGAAGCGGTTGAGATGCTTTTTAGAAGAAAAAGAAATGAGATGGAAAGGTTTTGCTCTGAGCAGGTTGTGCGGAAGAAGGACGGTGTATGACATTGCTAAAGAAGCCAGCGCATGGTCATTAGACAACAGTGAATATATGGGATTCATTGATAAGGGGAGACAGCATAACCTAATAGTTAAAACAGGAAGCTGAGATTTGTGAGAGGATGCTCCTGTCTCAGCCACAGACTTACCCTGTGACCTTGGGCAAATCACTGTATCCCTTGGGACTTCAGTTTCCTCTCTATAAAATGGGTATATTAAGGGAGGTGGGAGAGAGGAGGTTACAAGGCATAAGTAATTAAGATTGAATTCTACCCTCAGATAAATGTACTCATTTCCCATTGCAGCCATGGGGAGTTGCACGGACATACCTGAGTAAAAAATTTGACCCTAAATGCTTGTAAGGCACTTTAAGATCCTCAGATGAAAATTACTAACTTTATAAATAAAATCTTACAGTAGTTTATTATCAATAATAATGCTTAGCATTTTTATCATGTTGTATATATTCAAAGCATTGTACACATTAGTTAAACTACAGTAATGGTCCAAAACACTGCCTCATACAGTAGTGCTACTGCGTTTTTGGATCTTTACTGTAGTGCTGTGTACTCTAGTGCTAATTTCTTGGACTCTGGAGCAGGGTGGTTGCTGTCTATCGGATGAAGGGGGAAAGGTATTAATGGAGCACACAGCTGTTAAGATAGGTCCAGGAAACCTGATAGATTATCGCCTTAATGCTGTAAGTCTTTTCAGGGTGTATATCAAAGCAGATGGAGGAGGAGGTAAGGGTACAAACTCTTGGGTGTTGTCCTGAATACCAAGCCGGCAAAATTCCCACAGAACACCCCGCCCCCTCGCTCTTAACCGCCTGGTGTGAAAGGGACAAGGTGTGGGCTGAGAATAGTATGAGTCTAACCCTCCTCTTACAAATGGAGCACGTGTAATAGGGATGGTTGAAAATTTCTATCAAAACTGTTTTTCAATGGAAAATTGGGTTTTCGCATAAATCAAAGTTTTTGCAGTATGTGTCAGCTTTCCATGGAAAAATGTGTCTTGTCAAATTATACAAAAATGTTTTGATTTAATTACAAAAAGTTTAAATGGAATTTTGTTTTGTTCTCATTGAACGTGTCCAGAGGGAAATTAAATTTTAAAAGAAGAAATCCAACCAGTTCTACTTCTTAGCTATGTGCTCCCTTCTCAGCCTCACTCTTGCTGCTAGCAGGAGTAATTTGGCAGCTAGGACTTTCTTTTAATGCATAAAATGTTTTCAAGTCTTCAACATGCTTGTTCCTTAAACATTTTCAAAAGTGTTTTCAGCCAGTGAGTGTTCATATAGCAAGAGGAAAATAAGAATAAATAGCAAGCACATGCATATGATCTAAGCGTTCTGACTGCATGAATGATTGGATATTTGCTCTTTTAAACTGGGGGGAGTTGACAGTCACGCCTTGTGCCATTGGAATAGTAATTTTCTCATCAGGTTTAATAAGGTCACAGAGGTGACCTCTCACCTCATTTTTTACTAGGTATGCATGATTGTGTGGATGTTATCTAACTGCATCCATATTTTTATAGAGAGAGAGATCTATGTCTGTAGCAAATACACATACAGGATGTCTAACAGAATGGTATTGCTTTCCAGGGATATAAGGAATCAGTGCAACTCATTTTCCAAAATTCAGTAAATTATTATTTATTACTTGTATTACCATAGCACCTCAGAGCCCTTATCATGGACAGATTCCCTTGTGCTAGGTGCTGTACACACACAGAACAATGAGACAGTCCCTGCCGTAGCACACTCACAGTCTAAATAGTTGTTTGTCTTTTTAATAGAAATCAAATAAATAAATAGAAATAAAGAGGGGAACCAAATCCAAGCCATAAATTACAAACACAAATGAAATGAAACTGCCTACAGAATACCAAACTGCCCTGCCACCTCCCCCCAAAATCTGACAGGCTGAACACCCTTGTTCTCTAAGGGTATGTCTGCACTGGGGTTGGAGGTGTGATTGGCACTTTAGTAGGCGTACTCGCGCTAGCTTTAATTTAGCAAGATCGCTAAAAATATCAGCGAAGATGCAGCAATGTGGTTTCAGCGTTGCCTGCACAAATCCACCCATCTCCTGGGTACGTATGTGCTTTGCTAACCTGCGCTGAATTGCAAGCCACTGCATCTTCATTGCTATTTTTAGCAAGTTACCTAGAACACAGCTAGGGCAGGTGCATGACCAGCAAATCACACCTCTGACTGCAGCATAGACATGCCCTAAATGAGAATAGCCACTGGTGAGAATGATCTGCTGGAAATCTAGGCCTGAAGTTCTCTGTTTCCACACAAAATGGGTTTATCAGGGGAAAGGTTTCCCTTTACTGTTCCAGCAATGAATCTTAACCACGGTCTACTGGGACTGAGTGGGACAGAGATCTACTTTCCATCCCCATTCAGTCCATAGCATCTCTGCTGACACTGCCAAAGAATGCCTTGAACTAGTGCTAAAATTGGTTATGATTATGTGATATTGATGTGTCCAAAGGTGGAGATACCTACCTTCCCTCCAACTGCCTTCACACAGGCCACCAGATGGTAATAACTTGTCGTTAATCCCAGCTTTACCTAGACTTAAATTGGTGACCCAGATACTGTGACCTTCATACAGGTGACCTCCACAAACTATTACCAATTCTCTGAGCCGCCCTATACTCCCTCCTGTTTTCTTTTTTGGGAAGTGGGAGTGCTAACATTCCACTAATGTGCCATGAGACTCTTTCCCCTGCTTTCTGCCTTGTCCAGCCCCATAGACTGTTTTTTTAACTTGCAGTAACTGAATGACTTCAAGCAGGGACACAAAGAGCCTTGCATCTGATATCAGCCATTAATAAGTCACTCTTTGGAGAGCTTCACATTGCTTAATTATAGCCTAAGCCAATGTTTTATATTGTCTGCCACTTCTTTTAAAGTCATGACTCACTGAATTTGGTTGCTGTATGCAATGAATCTATTTTTATGTAGCGTCCTCCCCACTCAGTGTGACAACATGCTCTGTACAGACACCAGGCTGGAGACAGAAACATGCAAGTCTCTGTCAGAGAGGCAGCTATGGCAGTAATGAGACACAGCAAAAAAGGGGGAACTGAAAGGCCATGGAGGATAATGTTTAAAAGTAGTAAAGATTCAAATGGGTATCTGTGCAGACTAGTTACAATGAGGGAGTGGAAGGGGCAGGTGAGGGGAGTAATATAGTGAGGCAGGAGTGATACAGTGATGGGAAGGGAAGTTGAGGTGGGCGGATTAAAAGAGGAGGGATCTGGGGAGGGGAAGGTGGAGTGAGGGATGGAGGCGAGAGGAGTGGGAGGGGAAGGTGGGGTGGAGGGCATGGAAGGGACAGGAATGGGGGAGGAGGAGTGGGCAGAAGCCAGTGTCAGCTGTGGGCTAAAGAGAACAGCAAGGTTTTAAACTGAGCCACGCTGTGTAAGTAATAAAGATTTAAAAGAGGATAGGGAGTGCGCACAAAAGATGGCGCAATGCAAATAAAAGAGACAGCCCCAAGTAGAGGGGGTGGGGGAGGCACATGGCTGGGCTTTGCATGCCTGGGGTTGTTCCTCAGCTCTCCAAGAGTGGAAATTCGCCACTTGGGGAGACTGGCTTCATGGATCCGGGACCCAAGATGCTGTGGCGGCTCCTAATTTCATAACCACAGACTCTTACATAATCCATATGAACCTTACCGAAGTGTCTCACCAGGAAGAACCAGGCAAGATGTGGTCAAAGACCAGTATGTGGATGGTGATTATGTTGTTCTTTTATGTGGCCAAAAGCTTCCTTTCCAAGTAGCGAATGAGTCATGCCTGGTGCCAAGGGCATAGTTATCTTGTTAAGAAGGGGCCACAGGCATTTTATAACCCCTCTTGTCCTACAAGGATTATTACATAATGCCAGGCAATGGGAGACAAGCCTTAATTTCTCAAATGTTCCCTTCCTGAGAAGTCTAGCGCTCCCCAACCATGCTTTTCTGCACCACCTGCCCCCTGGCCATGCCTCTCTTCTCTTCCTCCCTGTTTATTAATGTTTTTCCCTTACCCCCTACTAACTGAGTGCCCTTATCCTGCAAGAGCTGTGCACCGTGCACTCCCACTGAAGTCAATGCTCAGCACCTTTTGGGATTGGGCCATAACTGATCCCAATGCTGCAACTGATTCTTACTCAAACTCCCATTGGCTTTTAACCCTGAGCTTCCATTGCAGTGTTGACATACACTCAGTGACTTGCCCAAGGTCCAGCTGTAGTGGACACAGGTTGCCGAAGTCCAAGCTAACTCATTGATGACTGGACCGTCCTTCTGCTCTATCCCAGAATTTCAGAGCGCTGCTTTGGCCCACCAACTCCCTTTCCATGCTGCTAGAGTCACAAAGATCCCCCTTGCCATTCCTTTTAGTAGTGGGTGGATCTGCTAAAAAAAAATTCGAATTACAAATATTTGGACAGAAAATAAACTTTCATCAAAAATGGAAATTTGTTAGGAAAGAAATGGTTTTGCAAAAAAAATTTAAATATAAAAAAAGTAGGTTAAAAATCTTGAGTTTTTGGTTTTTTATGTTTTATATATAATCTTGTTTTTTCATTTTGAAATTGTTGATTTCCTTCCAATTTCCATCACTTTGCAATGGCAAAAGTTGGGACAGTTAGAAAGCAAGAGAAAGTGGGGAAAGTCACAGTTCTTACTATTTTCATTGAGCAATGTAAGATGTGAAAAAATGGTTTTGACTCGCTTACTGCTTTTTTTAAACCTTATTCTTCCTTTGTCCAGTGGAAGAAAGGGAGAAAGGAAAAGGGGTGAAATTAAAAACCTACAATTTGTGGAGAGTTCAATAAATAAAACTCAAAGACATCTGAAGTTGAAACAAAATTCATTGTTTCATTTTGATGTATCTGTGGGAAATTGAAATGTCAGTAGGGATTTCCTCCCCCCACCAAAAACAAAAAACACCTCCACGGAAAAATATTCCCATTTTCTGACCAGTTAAACTACCAGGGAATATTCACATCAGCAGTTTAACCCTTTCTGAAAACATATTGGAACTGCTAGATTTCAAACATCCTCCATAGTCAGACCAGAGACAGGTACCCCTCTAACACTCAACGGTATCCCTGTTCCATCTACACTTTGATTTCAGTAGTTGTGTCTGAAAAAAATCGCAGCAGCCTTAAACCCCAGCACACACCCTAATCTGTAGTGATGCTAAAGCGTTTACACTGTTCTGTGCTGCTCCCCAGTGGAGACATGCCAGGCTTCACTCAGTTCTGAAGGACTCCTTTGAAGTGGGGAAGTAAAAAGAATAACACAGGTTTGGGGATCTCCCCTGGGCGTGGATCCAGCTCTTTATGAGCACCTCCAGCAGAGTCTCCCCTCAAATGTGAAAACCCTAATCTCTGGTGGTTATTCTGCTTTCTGTCTTTCCCACCTCACCCTCTCTCTTTCTTTTCCCTCCCCATCCTCTCTTCTCTTCACTGGTTACTTGGAATCTTCTCTTTCCCTTCTTTTCCCCATTCCCCCATGGTGCCCTACTGCCTTGTTGTCTCTTCTCCTTTGTCTGACTTCTCTTGCCCTACTCACTTCGCAAACTCTATAAACTGGCCTTTTACTTCTACGAGGGAGGCAGGGCTGTCTAGAAGTTACAGCAGGGAAATAAGAGTCAGGAGAAAATTCTGTTCCCACTTTTGCCACGGAATTGTAGCACTGTGAACAAGTCACTTAAACTTTTCAGTATCTCATTTTTCCTGGCTGTCAGAAAAGGGTGGTAATGCTTATCCATCTTCAGAAAGCAATTGAAGGTTCTCAGATGAAAATGCAGCCATGCAGTGGCTTTTTGCAAGGCATGGAGAATTAAGTACTAAACAGATACTTGCTACATGAAAAGGTGAAACTTTCCGAAGTGTGAATAGCCCAGGCTCTGCTGTCTTAATCAGCTAAATAATGAAGAGTATGTCTGGACTGCAGTTAAACACCTGCCACTGGCTGTGTCAACTGACTCTGGCTTACAGGGTTCAGGCTGGTTCCCAGAGTCTGGCTCCAGCCCGAGCACCAATGTCTGCACTGTAATTAAATGGCCCCTGATCCCGAGCCCAACTCGGCTTTCACAGGCCAGCTACAGGGTGTTTAATTTGCAGTGTAGACACACCCTCGGAGAGCTAGAGAATGAGATTTGCATAGACAATAAAGGATGCAGAGTATTTGGGATGGTATTACTGGCACAGAGACTCCAGAAAGTGACTGTGGGAAAGGTAGACTTGCATAAAGCTCTGGCATGAGCTCTGATAGCTTTGGTCCTGTGCCTCCCTCATCAGGATAAACCAAAAAGTAACACTCATTGCATCAACATTCACCACCGATGTTGATGCAATGTGTGGTGTTTTTTGGATCATGTTTTGCTTTTATGATACAAATATTTGTGTGATATTTCTTTTAAGTGGAGTTGCAATGAGACTGGCCCAAGTAAGATCTTATTAGTTATTAATCTTAACCAACGTCTTTAATGTATAGAGCACCCTTCATCCCAAAGCAGTGTAATAAACCAGACAGGTGTGATGGGTAATCCCTTCATCTACCACTGGAATACAGATATTTCTGGGATTGGATTGGTTTCAGCTGTTTAAAAATGCAAGTTACTACACAGCTGTTCAAAAGAAGTAGGTGAGGAATACTGTATCCATTTCCACCTGCTGGGGGAATATAGTTAGGCAAAGTGAAATTAATCATCCTTGAACTGTAGTACGAAGAATTCCTGAATCTTATCACCCCTAAATCTCAAAGTGCTTTACAAAAGAGCTCCTGGTATCACTTACCATAGTTTACAGATGGGAAGACTGAGGGGGGGCTGGGAAGTGACTTGCCCAAGATCACCCTGCAAACCAATGGCCTCTCTGGGAATGGAATTCGGGTTTCTTGAGTCCCACTCCAGCGCTCTGTCACTATGATGCTATGCATTATCTGTAGGGCAGTAGCACTTAGGAGACCTAGCCATGGACCCAGGGCCCACTGTGCTAGGCACTGTACAAACCTAGAAAAATAGAGATTCCCTAAGTCCAAACGTTTACAATCTGAGTATCAGAGAAGACAGGGAGAGACAGACAGAAAGACATGGGGGAATACAAGGAAACAATGAGACATTATATCTCGCCACAGGACCTCTAATGACTAGAAGGAGGCTAGGAGGACCTCCCGCAGTCTATTATGTATGCAAATGCCACGCTAGAGTATTGCTTCCCTGTTCAGCTTCAACAGACAGGGAAGAGTGCCATCTGCTGAATCCCCAACAGCACTACCGTAACTGGATGGATTTTTTTAAACTAGTGTTGAATGGTGCGGGGTCAGTGAGGGGACCCAGTTCAGAGATGGTGTGTATGGAGGAGGAAGTTACAACTCTTTAAGTGAGCATAAAAGAGTAAAAGGCTCTAGCTGGTATTTTCAAAGGAGCCTAAGAAAGTTAGCTATCCAGCTTCCCATTGAAAATCAATAAGTGTTAGGCACCTCTATCTCCCTTAGGCTTTTTTTGAACAACTCAGCCTGTGATCCAGCTCCCAACAGCAAAGTTCCTATCAGCTATTGTGGAAGCAAGATCAGGCCCTAAGTGAGCATAAGAGAACTTAAAGGGGTGTAAGCTGGAATGACTGCATGCCAGTGAGCCACAAGAAAGTGTAAGGGGAAGAGTAGGGAGAGAGTACTTCAACTACTACTTCTGTTCCTTGCCCTTCCTTCTGTAAACTACACAGTTTAGAGTCCCTTAAACTCATGAATAATGTATAACTTATACCACCTTATATGTGCCCTGTGGATTTGTCCCAGGGGTTCTTCTTGGTTTGCAGAAGGAAACATTTTGCTCCATCCAAACAAGCAAAATCAGTTTCTCTCCTGGCTCTTCCACCCTCTATGATATTCTAAACATTTATCGTTTCAGATAGAAGATACGTTCCTCTTTCCCAGGAGTGCCCTGTGAGACAGTAGGGAGAATTTCAACCAGACGGGCCTACGCAACTGCAGCATGAAAATCCTAGCCATGGATACAATTGTACAGTTTATTGGGAGAAAGCTGAAAACATACATACAAGGGCGGTGTGACAGAGCCACATTGGAGGATCCAATCCTGCACAGTGCTGAATACCTATGGCAAAGTGCTGAGAATACCCAACTCCCACTGGATTCCAAATATGTTCTTGTTTCACTGTGGAAGGGCAAAAAACCCAGAAACCTTTGTGCGTGCTTGATCTTACTTATGGTGACCAAATCCTGCGTGCAATAGACCAGTGACACTTTCAGACTCGTGCAAATGAGTTTCCTGAAGTATGCACCAGTTCTTTGGGACCTGCAAGGAAGTTAAATCTTCATACACAATTAAAGAAAATGCAACATCCCACCCCTCTCCATCCAATGCAAGGTAAGGAATATTCAACTATTACTAGCCAAGCTTTTGTGTATGGAAATTCAGACACTGTGCTGTTAAAGTAATGGAAGCTGTATATTCATTGGTGTTTTTCTCCCATAGTAATAGGACAAAAATCAAATGAGCAAGTGTGAATAGATATGCATAGAGCGCTGACATGCTAGTGGGTCGTCATCCATTAACAAAGGGTAAATGAAGTGGTGAAAGATGTTGCCTTGACATGATCTTAACTGACATGTTCTCTGTGTATCCCTGAGGAAGGTACCAGCCCATTAGACTGCTGACTGCATTTAGGGCATCTGAAGTCTCATTGACATGCATGTGTGTACCTTTGTTCTTGGCAGCTTTTGTGTCCCAGAGAATGATGCCCACAACCTTTTTAGGGTAATACCAGGTCTTGCTGTTTTCAGGGGGGGGACCTTCCTATATGAAGTGATCTAGAACATAATGCACTTGCAAGCAAGGTGCCACAGATGGTAAAATACCCTGGCCTGGGTAAAGATGTAAAGTGTCAATTCAGGTGCAAGCCACAGGATGTTATCAGAGGTGCAGGAATGAAACTCAGGAGATGATGTCCTGAATGCCATTGAGGAAGCTCCTGTTCCAGACCTATGGGTGAAGATTTTCAAATCAGTCCATAGGGATATAAGTTCATCATCCATTTTAATGTGTCGAAATCCACTAGGCTTATCTGAACAATCTCAACCACAATCATCCTTTGCTTTATGTGAGTCTATTCTGAGTTTGGGGATCCCTTTACTACAAGGGTAGCGCCATTAGGAACATTGCTAAAGACACACAATATGGATGGACTGTTGTTTGAGTTTCCTATTGCTCACAGGGACTAACATGTACAATATCAAGCCCTAAGTGGATTTGGTCCTGGAAGCAAAACAGTGCTCAATGCCAGCTGTGAATGGATGCAGCCATGGGGCTGTATTTCCCCTGGCAGGCAAGGATGGTAAAGGCACTTTTCCTTATGAATCCTGAGGGACCCAGAAAGCAGGTGTTCTGCGATTTAAAAAGGACCAGCTGGCTTTAAAGGGATGACACTAGTTGGAGAGCTGCCCCTGTAGAGCTGGCTGGTCTGAAAAGTAGGGCACACACTCTCAAATCAGGGTGCTGATCATGCAAGGGTATGGAGAACAGAGACATGCAGAATCTGTGTGTGATGGAGGAGAGGTTCTGGGTGTGTTTGTGTTTGGAAATGCAGCTGGCTCATATATGTGTCCCGTGATGAAGCCTGAGTCCTGAGTATATATATTGTGTGTGGACAATGCTGGTGAACTCCTGTGTTGTGTGTATTGGCATGTGATGGACAGAAAGCCCTAGATGGATAGATGTCCAGAATACGCAGATACACCCTGAGCAGAGATGAGCAAATATGAGGGACAGACAATTCTGGGTATATCTACAAGTATGGAGAGCACAGAGGAAGCCCAGTACAGGATGGTATATGTGGATTTGATGGAGATGCAACTATGGTGTGTGTATGGAGAATGCAGAATTAGCCCTGTGCAGTGGAGATGTAGGCCTAGTAATATGTACGTGTCTGGAGATTACAGATGCAGCCCTGTATGCAGTGATGGGGATGTAGCTTTGGTTGTGTGTAGAGAATGCAACTAAAACCCTGTGAATGAAAAAAACCTATAGATTTAATAACATATTGTAAACTTCAAATAGTCCAACAGAAGCTACTGGAGAATAATATCCCTGCTTTAGAATCCTATACTATGTTATTAAAAAGACTGAAGAAAGGATGCCATTCTCTGTTAAATCCTGCACATCAGCCCCTATTCCATTTTTAAAGAGCCTTATTGCTTCCATCCCAATGATTGACTCCTCTCTAAGGGCAGTGGTGTATGTCTGAATAAGGGGGATCTGATCTTCCTTCCAGATCATTTCCCCCAGCATTAATTACACATCAGGTGGTAACTCCCCCATTGCCTCTTGCTATCTGGCCTTTGTGCTGTTCCAGTGGCCTTGAGGTTGGAGTGATTGACGGTGACTAGTTGGTGACAGATTTGGGGCTGTGTCATATCCTGGCAGCCAGGAGTGGCTGTGCAGGGAAGGAGCCTCGTGATGTTTGTTTGCACAGCGAAGATAACAGTTCAGTCTAAGCAAATCACTGCGGCTGTTGTGAGGGTAGAGGAGCGTTGCTCAAACAGCCATTACACAGCAGCCAGCCAGGCAGGTTTCGCGTCCTGGCCCAAGGGCCGTTATGGAGAAGGGGAGTTGCTGGGGACAGCTGAGCTGAATTTATTTTTATCTCCTGACCTTAATGTGCTGACACAAAAGCTTCAGTCTTTTTTCCTGTGCTACAGGATCTGGGTGAGTTGCCATAGCAACCCCAACATGGTACATGGCACTGCTTTTGGAAGCAATGCACACTGATATCCTTCAACTCTTGAGTCACCCCCTCCCCGAGGTCTGAAAGGGCTGAAGGTTTGCTCATCACAGAGCGCCCCTACACGGTACACCTGCAGCCTGGCACAGCGTCCGCCGCTGACTCTGTGTGCTCGTGCCCATGGGGAGAGACGTGCTTGTGTTGAGGAGTGGGTCTTCTCTAGCTCTCTCTGAGCAAACCCCAACAAACGGACAAAAGCTAGGCCCAGCGGAAACAGAACCGCTCCTCTGTTGTGGCAGAAGCTGCACTCTGCTACACAGCGTGGCTGCATATCGCTCTAGTTAGCACGAGGGAGGTTTTTATTCTCTATCTTCCATGAGGTTAAAAACATGTGAGGATTTAAGAATAATTCCCCACTAGGCCTGAGAAGATGAGTTTGTAGCACAGGCAGAAGAACCACCCGCCTCAAACCTGAGCGGGGGAATTCAGTGTGTATTTGCTCATATTGGCCAGGGATTTCTGTGTTGGGGTCTGTTCCCACCTCTGCCACATATTTCCTTCAGGGAAGCCATTTTGCCTTTCTGGGCCTCAGTTTCCCCATCTGCAGATTGGGGTAAGAACACCAACCTCAGGGATCTTCCGAGGTCTAATTCATTAATAACTGCAAAGTGCTTTAGGCCTGCAAATGGTAGGTGTTGGAGTACGGTACATGATTACCATTTAATGTGTCATTTGTTGCTGACCATATAACTTTAAATTCAGTGAGATAGGTGTTTCTGTTTTCTTGACCCTCACCCTCCCAGGCCACGGAATCCAGGGGTAGGTTTGAAAGAGGCTTTCACTCATATGAAACTTCCTCCCAGGAAGACGTAACTAGGTCAGGTGCCTGATGGAGGGGGCCATGCTAAGAAATAGGAAAGTGCACAGCGAATTAATTGGTGTTAACCGAGTCAGCACTGTAGATCTTCTGCTTCCCCTTAATCGCATGTTCTTAGGCAGGTCTCGTTTCTCTTCACTCTCAGGATTCTCTAAGGTGGCTGCAATTAGAGCAGCTCTCACACATGAAGTACATCCCTGCTACTCCAAACATCCTGTGTTTTCCAGGAACTTGTGTTTTCCTTCAGCGCACCTGGCTTGCTGAGAATAGATATTAATTCCAGGGCACTTCTTCAAACACGGGGCTGTCAGATGAGACAGCCAGCAACATTGCTCAACAGCTTCTGAATGTCTATAAAAAGCCCTACGAAACAGCATCCATCCACTAGGCATAATTTAGACTGTGGCAGGTGACTTGAGGGCAAATTCTATATATCTCCAGGAGAACGGCAATGTCTGGCTCCTTCTCTGAGACTTGTCTACATGGGGAAATGATTCTTGATTAAAGTAGGGTTGACTAACTCCAGATTAACTCTCCATGTTAATACTCTTATTCTGTATTTTTCTGGGGTAATTTAGTCCACTTTGAAAAAGGCATGGTTATTGCAGAATAGGAGCATTCATATGGAGAGTTAAATTGGAATAGCTATTCCAGTAAATTTCCCATGTATGACCTTAATTATTGGGTCTGCAGTGTGCCCAGGCAGTGAGAGAGCAAGCAGGTGGCTTAATACTCAATGGGATGGACTATGTTTTACCTTGTACCCCAGGTCTTACTGGCTGGGAATTGTTTTCCCACTGAGGCTGGCAGGGACCCACAGAGTGTGATTTGCCCTGGGCTCTGCATCCCCCCCAAGGGACAGCCCTGATTTCAGGGTCTGGAAGTCACACCTCTGTCTGTCTATTCTGGGTCCAGGAGGTTTAGTTAAAAGGACCATGCTTCCCATCATGCCGGTGGAGCAGCTGGTCTGTGTCCTGTTCCCTGCTGTTACGTTCATGACCTTCAGAGCCTTCCAACGGCTGGCGTTAAGCTCCGCACAGGCAGAGGCCCTCCTGCGTCCGCCAGTGGATACAATATCTCACGCCTCCTCCCCCAGCTTTGTTTTGGGGCTGGGGCGGGTGCCTGCTCCCGTCTCCAGCCGGCCGTGCAGGCGGGGAGCGGAGGGCACGTGGAGTCCTTGCTCGGCCGGGGCCTGCTCGGGGCGATGCCCAGGAAGGAAACAGCCCCTCCGCGGGCAGGGCGCGCCGTGGCCGGAGGGTGTCGCCGCGCGGCGATGGAGCGGGGCCGGGCCCGGGCCCTTCGCTAGGCGGCGGGGCCGGGCTGCCCCCGCGGGGGCTCGCGGGGCCGTGTCTGCGGACGGCGGAGGCAGGGAGGGCCCGCGCATGCTTGGCGGGCGGCTGGGCGGGCTCGGCGCCGCTGCGAAGCGGGCACGCAGCCGGCCTGCGGGAGTCGGCGCGGCGCTGTCCGACCGGACCCGGGACCTGTCCGCGGTGCTGACTCCGGCCCGCGGCGGGCACGAGAAAGCGGCCCGCGGGAACCCCCCGGCGCGGCGCGGCGAGGAGGAGCCGTTCGGGGAAGAGCCGCGCCGCCCGCGAACAATGGCTGCGCTCGCCGCGGGTCTCCGTCTCGCTCCGCTCCTGCTGGCGCTCTGCGGTAGGTGCTGCCGGGCCGGGCCGGGCCGCGCCGGGCGCCTCCAGCTGACCCCGCCCGGGAGAGCCCGGGTGGCCTTAGCACAGAAACCACGTTTGTCTGGAGCGCGCTTTGTTCCTCCGCGCGCAGTCCGGGCCCTGCGGGTGGGCTCTAGCAGCCACGTCTGCCCGGGTTTCCCTTCCCGTAGGACAGCGGTGTGTTTTTACCAGCGTGCCTGTATTGTTCGTGCTGTATTTTTTGGAAATGCCTCGGGGGTGCCGAGGAATGTCCAACATGGTCTGGCTTTCCCGAGGGGTTATGCCAGTGGGGCTGTCAACAACCGCAATGGCATATTGCCAGAGGGACTTGTCACGCTGGTCCCAGTCTGTACCCAGGGCAGCACAGCATTGAAATCCTGACTTATGAAGCGACAGCTGTATAATCAGGGCACACATCCAGCCTACAAGGGCTCCCTCTTCAAACCCTCTGCTCAGCAGACACAAAAGTTGGACCCTTCCGGTCCCATCTAACCCTGTGAGGCTATGATTTGAGGTTTGAAACAGCAGCTCCGATAGCTCATTTGAGAAGCCTGACCACTGGATTGGAGAGGGTGTCCCGGCCTCTCCCTGGTCCGAATATTATTGAATTAAAGTGGAACAGCTTCAACTGGCAACACTGCGGGAGCTCTAATTACTGTACCCCACTGATTAGGCGAGCCCTCTTCAAATCCCTTCTCATCAGGCAGATGGGGAAATTAAAACCATTAAAATGGCCATAATGCATCAGACCTTCTGACAGTGACCAACACCAACCGCTTCAAAGGGAATGCAACAAAGCAATTATCCACAAAGCACAAGTGGTCCATCCCTGGTGGGCCCCTCCCAGCATCTGACAGTCACAGGTTTAGGGATGCCTGGAGCATGGGACTGCATCCCTGCCTGTCTTGGCCCCTCCTCCATGAACTTTTTCATTCTTTTTTTTAGAACCCATTTATAGTTTTGGCCTTCACAGCATCAACTGGCAACCTGTTCCACAGGCTGACCGCGTGTTACGGGAAGAAGTACTGACTTTTGGTTGCTTTGAATCTGCTGCCTACCTACTAACATCAGCAGGTGACCCCTGCTGCTTGCACTATGTGGAGGAGCAACTAACATTTCCTTATTCACTTTCTCCACACCATTCGTGATTGTATAGACCAGTATGTGGATGAGGCTGGTTCAACGTTTTCCTCAGCCTGCTGAGAAGGGACTTGAACAGTTCTCTCCCGCCTTCCAAGTAAATATCCGGCGGCTATGAGGTGTTCTATTAGGCTGTGGGAACCCCTCAACCTTTTCTGCTGAAGCAGTTCCACTTCCATTACGTACTCATTGGGCCATGCTGTGTAGGTTAGGGTGCTGAGTACCTGACCAACACATGGGAGATGCGGTTCAGTTCCCCTGACTAAGAAGGGTGTTGAGTGTTAATCTTTTTACCTCTTAGGTGAATGGCCGTAGTGCTAGTATTCTGATGTGGGGCTCTCTCAATCTTTTATGGAGACGGTGGGCCACTTTAATTACATATTCATTGGGCCAAGAGTTTAAACCTACAGTCCTATGTAGTCTAGTGGTTTGGTTAGTTGTTCAGGATGTGGGTAACAGGGGTTCAAATCCGCTTTCTTGTTGACGAGAAGGGAGGTGATCCTTGTTCTCTTCTCTCTCAAGTGAATGGCCTAAGTCCTGGGTTGGCCCGTGTTCCAACGTGTTGGCTCCCTCAGTGTTTCTTCTTGAAGGTGGGCCACTGTCATTACAGAACTAAATGGGAGTTGGGTGCTTGCTCACAGCCAGCTCCGTCACTAGCCCTGTGCAATGGGCGCAGGGTGATCACCAAGGGTGATTCAAATCCCTTTCCTGGAGATCGGCTCTGAGTCTTTTTCTGTTGAAGCTGCGCCTCTTTAACTACATATTGACTGGAAGGAAGACACCCAGCAGAGCGCTCTGTGCTTTGGGGGTTAGCATGCTTGCCTCGGGCGTGACCGCCTCCTGGTTCAAATCTCCGCTCTGCCTGGCGGCTGCCAGTCTGGCTTATGTGAAGATGTCGGCCCTGGTTGTGGCAGCAGGGGCGTTTCACAGGCCCTCTTGCTGCTTTTTACTAAAGAGTTATTGCAGATTTACGCCAAAACGCTCCCCACCCTTTTTTGTCCACTGTGATCAGGCTAGGCACCTAGGCTGTGGCAGACCCCAAGGCACTCCCCTTCAGCATTGAGGGGCTTGCGCTGGGGGCTCCCACCTCCTAGGAGAGAGTCCCTGGTGGGCCATCCTTGGGAGAGCCCCCTCCCTTTCCCAAGACAACGGTTCTTGAGAAAGAGAGGGGGTTCACGCAAGAATGGACCACCCTAAAGGATGGTTGCCATGGAGGCCGGAAATCCTGGTGCAAACCCCTGCTGCACAGGCAGACTGGGGATCTGAACCAAGCTTTCCAGCAACCCAAGTGAGTATCCTAACCACCGGACTGGAGAGTGAGACTAATGCTTGGCTTGACCCAAAGCACATTTAACTAAATGTGGAATGGCTTCAACAGGCAAGAGAGAAGGAGGGCGCACGCACCCCATCCCTGTACCAGGCAGGTAAGGGGAATGGCACCAGTGCAGGTTCAACCCTACAGTGCCCACAGCCCAGGCATACAAGCTAACCACTGGCTTATACAGGTAGAGCCTGTAGTTTAACCACTGAACTAAAGAGTAAGGGTAGCTGGGGGTGGGGGCTGGCCTGTAGTACATTTAATTAAAATAGAAAAGCTTCACCAGGCAGGCCCTCACCAACACTATTCCAGAAACATTAGGGTCTACTGCACAGGGCAGATTTGAACACAGAGCACCCACACCCCAGGCAGACAGCCTAATCCCCAGACTACACAGGGAACCACAAATTGCATGTAGCCCAGATAACATTTAAGTGGAACAACTTCCACAGGCAAAAGGACAGGAATCCTCAGGGCTACACCAGACGCATTCAGGCACAACCACCAAGGCTGCAGTCAATACTTGGCCAAAGCCCTTCTTAAGACCAGCAGAGGAGGGATTTAAGCCCCCACCTCCCACAACGTGAGGAGGTAGCTAAACTACTGTACCATAGAACAAGTCTTGCTTTTGTTTTTGGAATATTTAATCAATTGGAACAGCTTCAAGAGGCAAAAAGTAAAGGAGCACCTCATTACTATACACCAGAAACCAGGGCACACATCAGAGATGCCAGAGACATCTCTTCATGGTCCCTCATGCAGAGGGCGGATGTGAAAATCCATAGTTCTCACAACAGAAGCAAGCAGCCTAACCACGCACCTATACCAGGAGGTGCAGGTTTTTGGCAGCTGAAATAATATTTATTTAAAGTAGAACATCTGCAACAGGCAAGATCAAGGGGGAACCCTGGTCCCATCACTATAGGAAAGAGGTTGAAGAGAACAGTCAATCAGCATCTTGATAGAGTGAAGACATATATGGCCATATACAAAGCAGACACTATTGATGATGTTGCCCATCCCATGGCAGCATGAGTTTACATTGGGTCATGGTGGCATTTATGAGTAGGTGGTTCTAGTGCCTAGCTATATAGAAGCGGATTCTACCTCGTTACAGAGGGAAATATTTTATACCTGCCAATTTGTGTGCTGACCTAATTGAAAGCATTTTTGGACAGGCACATGCACAAAATCTATAGCTTATCCAACTGTCAATTCTGCCTGCCTCCCAGCCTTTTCATACTTAAATAAAAAGTACAAAACCACAGAACTGGAAGGGTTGAGCCTAGTGAAGCCTGCAGTAGCCCACTACCACCCTGAAAAATCCATCCCATTTTACTTAGAGCAGAATTGCTCTTGGGTGCTGGATTCAGAATTTGTTCTAATGTATGAGACAGTAATGGAATTCTCTACACACTTAGCTGCGAGTGGGTGAGACCCAATGTGTCATGTTGTGTCTTCTCCAAAGTAGCGTTAATTACTCTACAAAAAGACTTAAAAATGTGGCAAAGCAGATGCTGCTGCAGGGAATAACGTTGTTAATTATTATTAATTACATATTTATATAGTTCAACTTAGAGAAAGCAGCTCTGTAAAATTTGATGGTTTTGATTTCATCTGTTGTCAATGAGCTCTAGTAATAAATCAGATGGTTTTCCGTTGAGGTTTATTACGTGTCTATAAATGATGCAACCTGAATAATAGATTGCTTGTTTTTCTCTCTCTCTCTCATGTGGCTCTGTCTGCGGGTTCTCTATCCCCATTGGCATCAGCTGGTGTCTGTTCTCCAGTCTGTGTGGAAGTTCCTTCAGAGACAGAAGCTGTCCAAGGAAACGACATGAAGCTGCGCTGTATCTCCTGCATGAAGAGAGAGGAGGTGTCTGCCAACACCGTGGTGGAATGGTTCTATAAGACTGAAGGCGGGACAGATGAGCTGGTATGTAGATTTGCTAACCTAATTTACTGCTTCCATAGCCCATAGTACAGATAGAGGGAAAATGTCCAAGAAATATACGGGTGGAGAGAGCAAAAAGGACTGTGCGTGCATTAGGTTTTGTCCTGTACTTTAGTTTTTGGCGAAGATCATACAAGGAAAATAAGAGAAGCAAGTGTAATTTGGGTTATAGAGTTGTTACTTTTTTTTGTTTGAATTGAGGACAGAGATGTCGAGGCCACTCACACATTACTGAAGATGACAATGCTTCTTAAGTTGTTTAACCCCACCTTTGCACTACAGCATTTCCATTTATATAGCACTTTTCACCCAGAGATACCAAAGCACTTTACAAACATTGTCTCATAACTGTCTCCCCTGACGTCACTGATCCATAAACTGAGATGTTATTTGTCATGCAGAAGTAGTGAGCAGGCCCATACACATAGTCAAAGATAAGCTCTTTTCTAAAGAATTTACAACCTAAATAGACAAGACAGTTGAAGGGTGAGAGGGGAAACAGGCACCAAAATGTGAAATGACATGTCCAAGGTTTCATAGTTGGTCAGTGGCACAAGTGCAAACCTGCATTCTGCACTTTGTCTAGTTTTGTTTTGCTTTAGGCTACTTACAGGAGCAAACAGCCGACATGTTTCCCCCACAAGGCACAGATCCCAGACTAGGCTTAACAGACTGCTGCCTGGGACTGCCTGTGGTTGCCAAATTACAGTAATCTGTCTTAACCTAAACTTCACCATGTGACTACAGGGTAGCGATACAGTCAGTCAAACATGGGTGGGGAGTGTGCAAGTACAAGACTGGAGGATGCACTGCCGTATCTCGATACCCTCCATTATGCAGTAGTTAGCTGGCTGAACAGTCTACATATAAATTGGGATGCATATGAAAGCAGTGTCAGAACCAGGAATAGAATTTAGGTGTACTGCTTCCTGACACCATAATTTAACCCAAGATCTCACCTTCATTCCCAACGATTGTCCTCTCTGAGTCAAATCTTGTCCCATTGAAGCCCATGGAATCATAGCCATTGAATTCACTGGGACCAGGATTTAGCACATCGCTCTTTTACCTGCCATTTTAATGATTGCATAGTGACATCCCTACGGAAGTTACTCCATCATCTGCTTCCTGAAGCACTGTTAGACCAGCTTGGTGTGCGCCTCTGAATTCTGTCTGGGAGTATGTTGGAACAGGCCTTCTAAATGAGTTACAATAGACAGATATGAATATGATGGAAAAGCAGCAACTGGTTTCATAGATAATGAGTCCTGCGAACTTGGAGGCCTGAATATATGCAGCTCTTGTGTATCTTCCTATGTGCATGTGAAGAATTAGATTAAAACTTTTGTTCCATCCAGAGAACAGAGCTAGTGGCATGGCGAGCTCCAAATACCCCCCACTGTTTGAGCTCTGATCTGGAGGGGCCACTTGAAGAACGAGAAGGAAATCCAGGGTTGGCTTCTCTGCTGAGCATGCTAAAGAGTGTGACTCAGTGACATGGACTGTTGCCCACTCGGAACTGGCAAGAGGGGCCACATGCTCTCACCCCCCTCCTAAACCACTGTACAGTGCTTCTCATATGAGCTTCTAACAGGCAGCCCATATTCCTATATTTAGAGGGGGTGGATCTGATTTTTAAACACTTGCCTCCCATCTCACACCTGCAATTTGTGGGTGCAAGTAGTTGTGGATGCAGTTTTGCACCTGCAATTATTTGTGGGCACAAGTTAGGTCATTTAGACATGTAAGTACATGCTTTGTGGGTACAACCATTCATCAAAATGATCTGAAGTGCAGAACAACTTACGCTCCTAAAGCTGAGTGCAGAAAGGGAGGCCCAGGTCAGGGCAGGCTGAAGTGCAGATCTCCAGTGCTGATGGCTTTGCTAATAAATCATTCCATTTATCGTTATCATGCTTTCAGTTTTCTCTTGCAACACCTTTATTTGGATCGCCATTTCCAGTGCTTAAGAAACACAATTGTTTGTATTTAACATGGCAGCTTGATCCCATGGATTGAATGCTGGTCTAGGAGATAAGGATTCCACTCCTGACTCTGCCTCTGACCTCCTCTGATCTTGGACAAGTCAGTTTACTTGTTTATGCCTCATTTTCCCCACCTGTATAATGGAAGTAATTCTATTTGCCCTTTTTGTAAAGTGTTTTGAGATCTCCTGATGAAGAGCACGATAGAAGAATAAAGTATTAACACATGATGGTTCAAGAAAAGAAATCTAAACCACAATAGCTGGGCACTGTTCGTAGCTAGAGGGGAACCCCAGAGTGGAGAGCAGGATGTACCCAAGGAAGTGATAGGTGACTAATGACCACTTCCTTTCCACCCTCTTCCATCCCCCCACCCCCATTTCTCTGCAGATCTATGAATACAGAAAAGTACATCAGGAATTTCCAAGCCGCTTCAGCGGCCGGCTACAATGGAATGGGAGCAAAGACATGCAGGACGTGTCCATTAATGTATTAAATGTGACCATGAATGATTCGGGGATCTACACCTGTAACGTCACCCGGGAGTTTGACTTCGAGATTCACCGTCCATTCTTCACAAGCTCCAGACTGATCCATCTTACTGTGGTAGAGAAGGGTATGGAGGACTGGTGGAAATGCCTTGTCCCATTGGGTGTGACCTGCCTAGGGTCAAGTCTACTGCAAACCAGACAAAGCTCTTTTCAGTGGTATCCCTGGCAAGGGGTGGGAAAGTTGCCAAGTGCTGGGTCATTTGCAGATACTTCTATCTCCCCAACCACGCTTTCTTACAGGAGGGCTGGCATAGGCTCCGACATGAAACCTTGCACCTGTTGCACTAGGCACATTTCCAGTTTTGGAGCTCAAAACCGTATCTAAGATGTAAGCAAGCTGGGCTCAGCCAGCAGCCCCAGGGCAGGGGAACAACCAGAAACGTGAGGTACAAAGCATTGCAGTGGGCTTCCTGGTTTTCAGCTCAGTACACTGTCTACTCCCGGTGCATTTGCTGAACTGGTGATGGCTTCCCTCCACCCCTCCTTTTCCTCCCTCCCCCAGTCTGTGCACCTCTTTCCATCTCTCTGTCTCCCTCTGTTTCTTTCCTGCCTTCAGCTGTGCATTCCTCTCATTCTTCACATGCATCTTTCCCTCCCCCAGCCAGTGAAATGCTGGCCATACTAGTCAGTAGGAGTGCTGTCACTGCCTTAAGGGAGCCAGGATTTCCATCCCCTATCTGTCCCTATTGTGACTCTTTTTCCCTTTCTTGCCCCCTCAAGTCCTGCTATTTCTTGGTCTCCTGTCTTCATTGCTGCACAAGACATCTAATAATGCACCAGAGATGAGAAAAATAAAGAGCACCCTGAAAACAAATCACCATCAAGATAAAATGGGTTAAAATGGGTGTGCACGCTCTGAGTAGAACATAACTGGAATTAGTGGCAAGTATGAATTTTATTGCCACGGGCATTCAGAGTGGAACAGGGAGTCTCCCCATATCCAAACCCTGCCCCTCTCAGGCCAGGTTGAGATTCTTCCTCGACTTCCAACATCTGGTTTGGGGACAGGAGTAGATGACTTCTGTTGCAGTTCAAGGAGACATGCAGCAGCTATATTGGCAGGCTCTGTTCTTTGATTAGCCACAGCCTCCTACGCTTCTTCAGAGCTACTTGTTCAAATGGCAGTTGAGACCCTGCACCCATTTTCTGCAGAGTACTTAGCCTGCTGGTCTTAGTTCCACTAAGGGAGGTGTTTAAGCCTATAACCCTGTATCTTCTGTTGCTCATTGTTGTAGGTAACTTTACCTGGCTGGAAACAGGAGCAGGCTGATTCTTTGAAAAGCAGTTTTCTACTCAACCATCCTCTTAAGACACCAGTGATTTTTTTCTTTAAATTCTGTTTCCCCAACAGCTGGAGAAGACTTCACATCAGTCATCTCTGAAATTATGATGTATATTCTCCTGGTCTTCCTCACCTTGTGGCTGCTGATTGAAATGGTCTATTGCTACAGGAAGGTCTCCAAAGCAGAGGAGACTGTCCAGGAAAATGCGTAAGTAAAAACCCTACAGACCTCCATACATGAGCGAGTATCCCACCTTCAGCAGAAAAATCTGGATGGTTCAAAGAGTTCACCAAAGGATCTGGTTTCAATTAGAAGCAAATTAGAATTTGTATTCATTTCTGATGGGTGTTTGTTGCATCTCAGAATCATTGCAGAACGTAGCATGGCTGAGTCTCTGCTGAGAGCGGCCGTATGCTAGTTTTGACAAGGGACAATGTTACCACTCGGAATGAAGGCATGTTAACCAAGCTGCACCGAGTCCCATGACGGAATACCAGAAGGGTGCAGGGGACACTTTCCCAGCATATACCTACAATATGCTTAACTCACAAGCATAAGCATCACAAATTGTTTTTTAAAAAGATTGAGGCAAAGCATTTCAAGCTTTAGACACATGGGGATTAAGCCACAATTTCCACACTCTATTTCCCCCATCTATACATCAGATAACAATGCCCTTTGTGTGCAGTGGGCGTGGGGAGAAAATAGTCCTAGGACTTTATCCTGGGTCAAACTCTGCACCTGCCTTTGAGGAAGAAGCACACCGCAACCATTTTCCGAAGGGGCGTTCTCTGCCATGAGTGTCACTCTGCACTTCACTCAGCTCAGGGCAGTTAAGCTTTTTCAGAGGTGCCAAGCTACAGGTGCTCGGCGCCTTTGCAAATCAGGACATCAAAGCATGGCAAGTCTCAGTAGGTCCTATCCTTCAAGCAGCTCAGCTTATGCTTGCAGGTAGCACCTACATAGGGTTCTTTTTACCCATGGTGAGCTCTCTCCTTTGATCCGTAGGACTGACTACCTCGCCATTCCATCGGAAAACAAGGAAAACTGCGCTGTGCCTGTGGAGGAGTAGCCAAGGGTAGATGGGACACGACCCGCAATAAGGTACGCAAGCATGATACAAAACAAGGGTGTGGCTGATTCCACCGCCCCCCACCTTGTAGGGCACCTTTAAACCACTAGGGAGCAGTGCAGTGAAATGGGAAGGTTCTGTCATATTGACAAAAGGCTTGGAGAAATGGGGGAAAATATCTATGTATTCCAGGCTTGCTTCGTGTCTGACACTTCTGCCCTGGCAGCCGTGAAACATGTATAAATTAATCTAAAATGCACCCACAATTTTTTTAAAAACCTTAATAGCAAAAGATCTGGCCATGCCTTAGTTTTGTTCTGCCAAGAATGTATTTATCATAGACATTAATATGCTTCCATCACTACAGTAGATGAGCACTTATTTCTCCTCTCACACACACACTCCTGTGAAGTAGGGTATGGCTTTATAGCCATATTACAGAGGGGAAACTGTGGCAGAAAGGGACTTGCTCAAGTCACACAGGAAGCCTATAGCAAAGCAGGGAACTGAACCCAGTTTCTCCACCGTACAGCTGCTCAGCAATTTTCCAATAAAGAGAGTTGAAGCTGGGCTGAGAGGGGCCAGCAGGCTCCCAGCTCCGTGGCAACCTTGGGATCTCTTCTGCCAAGTAAAATTCGTGTTCTTGACAATTTTACATTTTGTTTCCGGAACACCGCATTTTGGTTTCTGAAACAAAACTTTCAGGGATCTCCAGTTTGCTGGGAAATGCTGGTCAGTCTGCTTGTACTCTCAAGCACAAAGAAAGCAAATTTGACAGTAACGAAATCCCCAAATTTCAGCCAGCTAGTTCAGAACCCCAGGCTACTGCTGAACCCTTTACTGCTAGCTACAGTCTAGCCCTTCACATTTTGTAGGCATTCTTCTAATGCACCCTAATGTCGCCAGGGAACTGATGTTTGGCTCTGGTTGGTCAGTGTGTGCGGTATATGCTCCCCTGACCACCTCTCCCCAGTAAATACAAAACCAAACCTGCTCCTGGTGCTATTTCAGGAGTGTTTTGTAAATGTCGTTCCCCTGCTATTTCCAAAAGATGCGAAGTGTTTATATTTTCAGCCATAGGGCTCCGACCCACAGTGTAGAACTCCAAGGCCCCTCTGTGTTTGATTATATGCACTATTGCATTTTTAACAATTCAGCTGTCTGTGCGGTCTCCCAGGTGCTGTGAGAAGTGGTAATATCCATTATCATGATATACAAGACCATGCCTCTGATAAGGAAGCATTAATCACAAGGTGGGGGGGTGGGCTTCTGTTCCTTGCAGGAACTCTGGAGTTGGAAGGACCATGTCACTTCAGCCAGGTTTGGGAGAAGTACCACACCAGGAGGAAATAAGGGAAAGTGTAAATTCTCTTCCATTTGCCTTGGACTTTGCATAGCCTTGACTTTCGGCTTCATGACTCCATTTGCTAAAGGACTCTCCTTTGAAGCATGCTGAGCAAAGCAGGTTGGGGTGCGGGCGGCACTGCTCCTTCCTAAATTTTGCCCCACTGTCACCTCATGGCTTTGTAAATACTACTATCATTTATTACCCCTACCACATAACTTTGCAAAATGTGCTAATTCAACATTGCAGCACTCCACGGTATGTTACCTTACCCTAACACACATGACCAAAAGCGAGGTCATTTTAGCATGGTGCTCAGCCATTTGGTAAGGCTTAAATAGTCTCTTTAATAATTAAATGGACTATCCCAACTTTGCACCACCCAATTATTGCTGTCTCCCATTTAAATGCCTGTTCCCCATTCCGCTCTGTACCTTAGGCTGCTGTTGCAACCATGGGACAAGGATTTGGAGTAGAAGAAGGTTTGTAGCAGCTTAGAGCTGCACAAAATGTATGGGAGATGAGCAGTGATGGTAGCTTGCTGTGCACATCCTACTCCTGCGTATTACCAGTTCTATAATGTGCTTTGACCTGCTACAGAACATTTAGCACATGAAGCATGGTTCATACAGCTAGTTATCACACAGCAAGCTAGTGCAATGTAGATTTACAGCCCAGCTTGCTGCACACTAACTCTGTATAGCCATGCCCTCAGGCTGAAGCAACACTGCTAATTTGGGATACCGTGCTATAAACTGCAACAATTTCATGAAGTGATTATTTCATTTGGCAACTTGCTTGTCAAAGTTCTAGCTGTCTCCATTAGCCTTGCTCTGTTAACTTACCATGGAAATAATCTCTATCAACTAGTGTTTTGCAACAACCACAGGAGAGCAACCTGGGAGAGGACACTCCTGTGTGAGTACACTTTGCTAATTTCAGGAAGAAAGTAAAAGGCCGGAGCCCCGGAAGGGAAGAGAGAGAGAGAATCTGGTTTAGGTAAGCAAGTGAATGAAATGGACTGCTTATCCCCAAATGGGAAAATGATGATGAGGCTTTGGAATTTGTGGAGCTTTTTATAGCTAACTGAAAGTCATGGTGGGACAGTTGAGCCACCTAGAGGCATAGGAGGGAAACAATGCTTATTTTCTCCTATCGCCATTAATTATTCACTATGTTGAATACTTGGCTTTAGTTTGATGTGACCTATTATTGCAGAGCAATTCTCATGCAAATTGTTTCACTTATAAACATACATAATTTGTTGCAGATACAATAGCAAGGTGGGGTTTTTTGGCTTTATTAAGCATGGTGATTGAGGTTTCCTATTCAAAGAAGCATTAATCTAAGAATCTGAGATTATTGGGGAAAGCATTTGTCTATGTATAGAAGTGGCACATGAGTGTGAAATGCTGGTGAATGCCATTTATCATGAAATGGGAAGAGTTTTTGCTCCTAGCAGATAATGTAATATCCGTGCTGCAATGCTTCCGATACAGTTTGCAAGAGTTAAGATGATTCTGCCACACTGACTGTTTGCCCCTAAATAAATAGTAAAGCACTCTCTGGCCCAGAGATACTTCCTGCATATGGAATTCCTCTGCTTTGTTATGCATAAGTGCAGAGTACACAGATTGGTCTGTTGTGATGTGAAGTTCAATAGAATTCTAGGTGCTGGTTACTCGGAGTCCTAACCAGGATCAGGAGCTACAGTCTGCCCTGATTTTTGTAAATTTAAAACCCAAACAGGTCTGAAACTGGACCCCAATCTTACAGCGCGAGCTCAGCTATAGATTAAGCACGCTCCATTAACAATGTCTCAGACTGGGCATTGGTTTCTAGAACCCAGTGTTTAAATGGAGGAAGAACTCTCCCTTGTTTTGATTCTATTGGAGAGGTAAAGTAATTTGCCTAAAGCTCCTTGAGAGCCTCCTTAGGGTAAATGAAGGGCTCTGTTTTATTCCACAGCCCTTTCTGATTTTCTCAAACTGACCAGATGCTTTTTTGTGTGTCTTTCATCTTCCACTAACCTTGCAACTTATGAAGTGCTACAGCAGACAGACATAACTACCCTCTTGAGTATTTTTAGGTAGGCAGAATCTATGTATTGGGATAGTTGTATTAGGACTCCCTATCTTTTGATGGAAAAAGGGGGGATGAGATAATGCGTCTTCTGGGAAGGTCATCCCCCCTGGTGTGAGGAAAGACCCCTCTCTGTGCATATGGTAATGACATGAGAGACGTAGGTAGGACAATAAAAAACAACGAAGCACTCAACTCAAAAGTCACTCTGTCATTTGTTCAATACTTTGTTTATTCATAATGTATTTCCATTGTTCTAGCTACTTTACATTAAGATTTGGCTGTGTAGCCTTTATAATTTCTAGGTTCCTAGTGGGTAAGTATCTTCATCACACCTTGCGCACAGCGCAAAGTTTGTTATAGTTACAGAGCCAAACACCGATAGCCAGACAACGCCTCAAAACACAACGGCTGTTCCTTCTGCATGTGGCCAGCCCCAGAGTTTGTGTTGCCACCACAGACCATTCAAGAAGACAGAGGTGAGCCTTGGCTTGTATTTCTCCCCCCCCCTGTTTAGAATGTTTCTAGTCTGAGGGGAAATGCCCACCTTTGGCCTGATCACATAACCCACTCCTGTTGCTGTGAGTAAATCCTTACTCAAATGGGATTATTTGCAAGAGTAACGATTACTCACCTGAATCAGGGTTGCAGGATGTGGGCCCTTGTGTGGGGAAAGATACTGGAGGAATGTAGCAGCACTAGTTGGCTGTGGAGTATTTAATGAGGTGTGAGCTGTGGAAAAACCAAATGCATTGCCACCTGCTGGTAACGTTGCAAAAGTGCCCTTAATGTACAGTATCAAGAGTGCAGGTTGGTGCTTCCATGTTTGTTCTGTTAAGTGCTCTTTAAAGGGGGAGGGTGACATGTGGGTCTCAAGCCATCGCAGAGAGGAACAATGCTGATGTGACACAAGCTTTTTATCCTTTGTTGGATAAAGTTGCTGTTTTTTAGCAGCAGCAGCAGGAGCCAGTCTCACATTCTAGTGCTGCTGGGGCAGCTTCGACTGAGCTTGGAAACAGAAAATGCCGGAGCAGTTCTAGATGCTGCATTTTTTCTAATTCAAAGATTCAGGAAGCTGGCCCTTCAACCTTAGCAATGAAACTGACCAAAATGAGCGAGGTAAGAAAAATGGTCAGAGGAGGAGGAGTCTCCCTGAGCCATGTGCAAATATAATTCCTTCCCCCACCAAAATAAAACACATTCATTTCATAGCATAACACAAACTGCTGTAAGGAAGGATAGCACCAGGTCAGTCCCTCTAAGACTGAGGGAGATTGGGCTAGAAAGGAGGTGATTGTCCTGCAGTAGAGAGGGGAGAAAATGGAGCCATGCAAGCACTGTAGCTGCAGAACGTATTCTGGGAGCCAGTTTTCCCTTCCTCTTGGGGAACGCCACATCCTGGCATGTATTGTGCTACGAGTGATGCCTGCTCTCTCTGTGTAGCTAAGGGAATGTCCAGCTATGGCTGAGCAAGGGGAGGGGAGTGTAACACATTGTTTTGGCTAGTTTGCACATCTAGAAAAAAGCATGTTATGGCACAAAAAAGATTCACCTATGCTTTAGAAACTGCACACATAGAGAGCACAGACTGATCAGACAGGGAGTGAACATTCAGTACAGTTCTCTCCTGCAAACAGTACATTATGGTGGTTATTTCTCAGGCTGGGTATTCCAGACACTTTGGTCTAGTGGGTTCCACCCAGTCTCATTTAAACAAGAATTCGCAGGTAATTTCACAACCAGTGCCCTCATACTTCTCAAAACCTCAAGCCAGATTCCATTCGGCCACATCAAGAAGCCATCAGTGGCAGCAAGTCAAAGTCTAACAGCTTGCAAACTGCCTATACAGCTGTGCTGAAATACATAAAACCCCCCAGAGGATGCATGCAGGGCTGGAGGGGAGGAAGAGCAGCTTCACTGACAAAAATATACAACACCACTGCAGTGCAGAATAGTCACAGCAAGGAGCAAGGCCCTTCTAGGGTACTGTAGTATTCTTTACAGGAGGTTGGTTCTGGTGGCATGTGGCGGGGGAGTTAGCATGCAGAAGCCTGCATTGTTGGCTATGCTCTGTCAAACATCAGGTAATCATAGTAATTAACCAATAGATCCTAGCCTCAGACCTGGTACAAACCACCATGGGATGTTCATATCCTGCCTAGAATACCACTGAAAGGACTTTACAGTCATCTTGACTGTGTATCTCATGGGTGGATTACCCCCCTCAGCCTGTGTAGAGAGGGATAGTCCCCAAAAGGCAAAGGGGACAGAGCCAACCTCCCTACTCTTTCCAGCAGCACTTGGAGACCCTGCTTATCCGGGGGGAAGGTGAGAAACACTGATCCTCTGAAGTGCCCGACACTAACCTCTGTTTAACAGCTTGTTCGGTGAGAGCAGCACTGGCCAGTTTAGCTTTGGGCTGGATATGGAGAGAAGAGATTTCCTCCAATTCCACGTTCTAATGCTGAATGATGGAAAAGCCACAGTCTGCCCTATTCCAACTCCTCTTCATCCTGAAATTTTTAGCTGCACGGTAGGTCATGAATGTCCAAGCTCTGGAATACAAAGCTACCATGAAAAGGAATGGACTCTGGGCCATATGAGAGGGAAATGCCCTGTTCCCACGTACTTGTGAGGAAGAAACCCTCTTCCGTGTACTCCTGGGTGTTTACCATTCTAATGCACAGAAATTTAAACTAAGGGTTGCCATCGTGTCATGCATTCATCCCCGCTGTGCCTTGGTATCACAGCACACATCTGTTCTGAGAAGCTACAGTGGGGGAGGGGTGAGCTGAAGGGCAATGTTTTAACAGTGTTTCTGGTGTTGTCATGCTACTGTGCTTCAAGTTTCTAGCTACCCCTGGAAGCAGAGGAGCCACATCACCCTGAGAGAGGCTGTTCTTGTGAGAATTCATGCCCAATTCAACACACTTCAACAGTTTGGAGGGCTGCCAAGGTAGGCAGTCAATCTCTTAGATGCTTACCCCGACCCACATCCAGCAATACTGCTCCTTGCATTCCAATGAGGGGTAGGACGTTCCTGTTTACTTGCATGAGAATCACTGCAGAGCCCTCACAAAATGTCTTGCAGTGCACATCAGCCACCTAGGGGTTAAGGTCTCCACTGCAGCTGTCCATTTGTAACACACAACCCTACACTCCCTCCCTCCTATGAAAATGTAGGTTAAGAAAATTAGCTGTAGTGGTTCAACATCAAGAGGAAATATGGAGCCAAACTGTCCCCTTTACATCCAAAGATTTACAAAGTAAATCTTCGAAGCCTGTGGAATCTCCTGGCTCTAAATGACAGAAGAATTTGGCCTTCTGTATCTGACTGATCGTTATTTGTTTATATTTGGGGTGGGAAAATGGGTCCATTTAAGCGCTGCTACTGACTGTTTCCACAAAGCATCTTACCTGCAGCCAAAACTCTCTCTGCATTAAAAAAGTTACACTTCAGTGGAGATGCACCCCTTCAGCCCATAGGTTTTGTCTACACTGGAGCTGGAGTTGTAATTGCCAGTTCGGGTAGACATACCCACACTCACTCCTATCAAGCTAACATGGGTATGTCTAATTGAGCTAGAAATAACAGCTCCAGTGTAGACATACTGAGAGAGATTGTAGATAGGAAATTGGTATCAAAAGGGCCTATGCGATTAACCGTGCAATCAGCTTTACCAGACAGCAAAGTAGGCAAAAGCTGGAGCGTTCATGTCAGGGTTAAATACTGACATTCAAAAATACAGTCCAAGATTAAAATATTTACAAACTCTATAAACTGATTTTGAAATTGTGGTTCAGGCTTAAAGCTGCATGGGGAGTTCAGAGTTTGCAAACCTCTCTGTCTGTATTTTAAACTCATTTTTCAATCTCATTCTTCCTAGCTAATGGGTGGTTTGTACTATAAATTAGGGATAGAATCGCATCCAAAAGCATGGTTGCTTTGTTTCCATTCTTTTCTCACCCCACTCTAACAGGAACACAGCATTCCCACTAATGCCTACATTTTGAAATGTCTAAGACTGCCTGCCTGCCCCTCTTCCTCCACTCTCCCCCCAAGTTCTCCCACATCTGAATTGCACACTTACACTAGGATAAATGAGAAAAGCTTTAGCTTATGTAGTTGGGCCCCAGTTTTCAAACACAGTGAAGACCAAAATAGCTGTTTTCAACTAAGCCCCTATGGGCAGAAAGTAGGCAGCCAAGTTTGAAAACCGGGTTTAGCAAGGAAACTCTTTTTTTCTCCATATATTAGAACTATCTGACCTTCCATCCCTCCCTCCAGGGTTGCAGCACCTGCCTCAGCACTATTTAGGCCATTATCTGATCAAGTCAGATTGAGTATATAATATCTGATTGGTGCTTTAGCTGCCACATGAAGGGGAGTGGAGTGGACTGGCTGGATAAAACCTTTGAAAATGAAACCAAACCGTTTACTCACAGTGAACGGATGAGGTCCTGTCAGAGCAGAGTGCCTTCCTCTCTCCCCACAGGTCATCAGGGCAATAAATGTGTTTGCCCACATGGCTGAGTTTGGTCAAAAAGGGTAAACCTCAGAGATAAGAGCCCAGGATGAAAACTAACTTTCACCTCATCTGAATTTGCAGTATCCTCCCTTCCATTTATATCTGTCTCTGTTTTACCCTTAGCAACCTCTGCTAGATTATAAAAAAAAAATATTTAACTATAAGCACCACAGGCTGGAATTTTCAAAGGACCCTGAAGAAGTTAGACACCCAACTCTCATTGAACTGCAATAGGATTTGGGTACCTAACTCTCTTAGCCTCCTTTAATCCCAGATTATTTGTATGTCTTCATTCTGGCTTCCTATCAATATTAAATAATCCACTTTAACCCCTGATGAGGGTCTGAGTTAAGAAAAGCTAAATAAACAGAAGAAAGAAACAACAAAGGATATAAATGTACACATAGCTGAAAGCCAGAGAGGAATCACTGCCAGGAAAAGCTTCCTGACACTAAGGGCTTCTCTACATGCAGAGTTGCACTGATTTTGCTAACAATATGATATTAAACTGGTCACTGTATGCGCGGACACTCTTAATGGTTGAGCTTTAAGTTTACCGGCTCAAGATACACCAATTGATACCAATTTGAAATTGGCTGAGTGAACATCCAGTAATTTGGGAAGCCAGGGTTCTTGGACAGAACACTAGAAAATGTACTGCTGCGGTACGGGGCAGACTAGATGGGCAGATCTTTAATTGACTGGAGGAGACTCTGATAGGCCTGTGATTATGAGAAACAAACCTGGATTGTTACGATTTATCTTTGGCCTTCACAGCTGTGGCAGGTTCCTGTGCTCCTAAACAGGATAACTATATCTGCACACATAACCCATGTACTGAATTACACAGACCAATGCACTGCAGCTTCACCTCTGAGATCTAGAGTAACTTCCACATACATTCTGAGCCAATGGCATATTTATGACAGCAACCACTAGGCTCCCCTCCCCACTCTCCTCTGGATTAAGCCCATGGAAAGGGGAAGGTTAAACTGGACCCATAGTAAAAGAGAAATGAAAACTTTAGCCATGGCCCTGGGTCCCACCAGTGAGTCTGGGCTCTTAGAACAGCAGCAAGACACAAATCCACCCTCATCACAGAAGGCAGCACTGCCCTACCCCAATTTCCATGCCTGGTCTCTTTTTTTCCTCAGGTGCTAGGGACTCAGGCTCACCCTACACATCCATTTCAGCAGCAGCTGCTGGCCCTGCTGGGAAATGCTGGGGAGTTGTACAGTACTAAGCAGCATTAAGTTAAATAAATAAGCATAAATACAATAAATTATATAAAGTAGAACATTCCCCAGGTTCCTGGGCATGTTTTTGCCTATAGTCCTTCGCCTTTTTTCTCTCCTCCTCCGCTTGAAATGGTAGTGTGCTAAAATGGTCACAGTTTGAATTTAAGAGTCCCAGTCACACAGGACACCAACACTCCCCCACAAAGATCTGCAGCATCTCCCCAGCCAAACAAGGCAGCTAGAGCACTTTTACTAAGAGTATGTACGTGGGGAAATGGCTCAGTCCCTTCTAGATTCCCTTCCAATCCCAGCTGTGGAGGCCAGTGCCATATAGTGCAAGAAGGGCCACTTGCTCACCTTGCTCCTTCAGCGCATACAGAAGCTTAGCGATGGAACAGACTTGTTAGCTCATCCAGTCCTCAATACTACCCCAAACCAGGCTGTCAGGTGATCTCACCTGCTTCAGAAAATCCTTTCAGAGTCAGAGACGTTGGAGCTAGAGGGTTCATAGACCAACTAGTCCACCTGGTAAGGTGAGATGAGGAAGCGTGTTAGTCACCACAACAAATCCCTTCTATCCTTTCACCGTGCAAACGACTGTGCCACCTTAAGCAAGAGGGAGCAGAAAATCCACTGTTAGAGCTTGATCCAGAGAGCTGCTGATCACCTACAGTGTGGTCTAGCTGTTAGTGCACAGGACTGATGACATGGGGTTGTACTCCTGGCTTGATGACTGACACATCCCATGTGACCATTCTGTGATTCAGTTTCCCCATCTGTAAATAAGGATGATGCTCACCCAGTTTTGCAAAGCACAACTTAAAGGCACTGTATAATTCTCATGTCAGTAGGACTTGTGTGTTCTCAGTAACACAGGATCAAGCTCTAACCGTGTTGTTTCCTATTTGTTTGGTGTGTCCAATAATCATTCATTCATCTTCATCTTTACTTTTTTTCTCCTCTAGTCACTGGAGCTCGCTCAAAGGCCACAGGCTTAAGGATGGCATTTTCAAGTCTCCAGTGACTGCACGTTGTCCCTCTCCTGCTCCTCCAAGACAAAAAACATGCCCACCTGCGGTGGGATTCCAAACCTAGACAGACATCTCAGCAGCTACCCAACTAAGACACTGAGCCCAGTACAATACATACCACATCCCTTGGGGACGATCAATACCAGTCCCACTTGGCCTCTGCTGGGTTAAAATCCTCAATGGTTAGAGATTCATCATTTTAAATGATCTTTAAAAATAAATACAAATGCAACATTTACATGTCATTGCATCTTGGCAACCTCTACGCTGCCTCCTTCATGGATGCCCCGTAGTTGCCTCTCTTATAGCCCCAGCCCACCCTCACTCTAAAGATTCACCGCAATGCAGCGAGAGACTCGTCCAACCTTCCCCAGTTTACAGAGCTCTTTGTATGAATGACAATTACCTGTGTGGTGAGTCCCTCCTTCCGTCCCACTTCTACCCGCTCCAGGGATCAGACATGCAATTGCAGCATGGGTGGCTTACTGATACAGATGCATTTATCTGCTTAATTGCAATTGTGGTTTCATTTTTGTAAAAGGAAACTGCTCCCTCTCTTTGTGAGTTTCCACTAGAGGTAAGCTGTATGTTGTAGATACTGGTACATGCCAAATGCCCTCACCTAGCCCACTATTTTTTTTTGTTGGGGGGGAGTGTTAAAAATAGTGAACAATAAGAAAAAAAATCAGGGTGTTGTACAGAGTCAAAGCTATTAGACTTTATATGCCCCACTGGGATGTGAGCACAGATAGCCCTTTCAGCACAGCTGCAGCTCTTTAACACAGGCATGGCTTATTGACAGGCATGGACAGCTGAGGAAAACAGAGTACGTAAAGGGAACACTGTAAGCAAAAAGTAACCAAAAGGCCAAATTCACTGACTTAAATGAGATACAGCAGGGTCTGGATTTAGCTTAGTACTAGCGGGTAAAAATCCACCTTAGCGCCCCTCTACTTTGCCATCAATGTAACTTTTAGCAATATAAAGTGAAATATTTTCTTGAGAGAATCTGGTTTCGTTTCTGTGCTTTAGGCTGGCTAGTTTAATGGCAAATTGCATCCCTGCTAGAGTTTTAGCAGCTGGGTCAGAACAAATCCCATTCTTTACTGAGTGAGAGTAAGTTCCTATAGAACTCTCATGGCTTGATGCTTGCAAAATTCAGTAAGCTATTCTCACAAGGGACTGACATAGCAAAATCCCCTTTTTCCTCAATGGAACAGGATAAAGTTGATGGTTGTCCCCTTTAAATACCTTCAGGGATCCTCAGGCAGGGAGGGGAGGGGCATTAGCTCCAATTCTTCCCTTTAAAACAGACAGACAGACAAACAGCCAGGAACATACAGAAGAGGTGTTTGGGAACAGGTAAGTGCGGACTGCACTCTCCTGGACAGTGCTTCAGTGCTGGGAGAGCACAGCCCCCCACATTGCATCCCATCCTACCCCAGAGACGCTCCAGTTCAGCCAGTGTTGGAGGTCAGCACCCACTCTTGTCCTCCTCAGTACATAGGCTTATTTCCTCTTTTAAAATCTGTATATAATATATATATTTATATTTTCTATATATATATATATATATTTATATTTATATTGTCTGTATACACATATTGCACACAATCCTCTGGCCTCCTGTGTTCGTGCCTGTTAATGGAAACGCTTCCGTTTCTCCTCCGGTTCCGATCCATAGTCACGTGACCCAATGCCATTCTGAAGGTTTACTAGTGACTCCTTCATCTGTAAGACAAAAGCCACCCCAAATGTTTGGCTGCTGTAACGTCCGGGAGGTGCTGGAACTTTGGAGCTTGCCTCGCCACCATGGCACACACAGGCCTTTTTAAAGTGTTCACATTGCACTCCGTGGCTTGGTAGCAGTGTGCCTGGCCTGGAAGCAGGCAGGGAGTGAGAGGTGCATGACCAGTCAGGGAGATGGAGCACAAAGCAACAGCTAGGGACTAGGGTTCTGACAGATGCATGTTATTAAAGAGATATTGTAAGCAAAAGCATGTTACAAACTGCACAGTCTGTTCAGGCAGCCCCCTCTCTGTGGGGGAGGGTGGACACCAACTAGCAAATAGGTAGGGGGTGGGGAGTGTTCAAGAATATCATCCCCCTACCTTAAAGGATCTCCCGTGCCCACAGAGCAGACCCTCCCTCTTTAAGGTCTCATGTGGTAGACCCACACACAGGAAGCTGCAAGGACATCAATTTGTCTATTCTAACATGGGACTCTGATGGGCTGAGTGGATCAAACTGGGATGTGAACACCTGGTTCCAAGCACTCCAGACCGGATGTTCTGGCCCCCTAGGCCCACCTTGTGGCCTTGGGTTCTTGGTCAAGACGACGCTCCAGAATTCAGGCTTGCTCTGAAGGTTCCAAAGCTTACCTGCTTGCACTGCTCCTGTTTGAAGATGGGCCTGAAAGATCAGGATGTGAATGTGGGGACAGCTAGAGACAGCTTGGGTAGGTAAGGAGGAAGGATCTAGACAGGCAGCAAGGTGGTTGTAGAAATGTTCCACCCAGTCTCACGTCATAGGAATTCATGGGGTAAGTGCCTGAGATGCTGTTCTCACCTGGTCTAGAAGCATCACGGAGGACTTGATGATCTCACGCCACTTCTGCAGCTCCATGTCATGATACTTCTGCTGGGACTCTAGTAACTGGGCCCATTCCGACTGAGACTGGGGTAACCTGCCAGATGCACACAAAATACAAACAGGCTGGCTCTGGAGAAGTAATTACTGGTGTTTGGGCTGAGCCAGATGTCAGGGATTCCTGGCCAATGAGTAAAAAGGTGTCACTGAGGGTTCGCCCCAAAGCCAGAGGCTCCCTCAGCACTCTCAGTTAGAAACTTCCACCACCACACACTGTCTTCCTTGGAAACTTCTGCCCAACCTAAACTTTAGCAAAGATTCTTCAAAATGAACATTTCAAGGAGTATGCAGTGTTGTTGTTGTCATGTTGGTCTCTGGATATTAGAGAGACAAGGTGGCTGAGGTAATATAGTTTACTGGACCAATTTCTATTAGTGAGAGACACAAGCTATACACACACACACACACCCCAACAACAACTGTGTGGGTAAAACCAGGCAATCACTAGGCTCAAACTAACACACACAGGAAAAAGATAAAAGACAAAAACATCCTATCACCTGTGGGTGAACACTTTTCACAAAGCGATCACTCTATATCTAACCTATCAATCAGTCCTCATCCTTGAAACCTACACAACACTTTCAGCCTAGGAGCTTAAATTCATATCTTTACTAGACACTAAAAATCATCATTTAATAAAGACACTGGGTTTATGGTTTATTACAACAATCTGTAGCCCCCTAACTCCTTTTTTTGGTCCTATGACTTCTGGGGTGTTAATTGGTCACTTCACCTTGAATGGTCCTTTAGAATACGTACTATAAACTATTTGCTAGATCTTGTATTGAACTGTGACACTCTGAGTACCTTTCCCAGGCCTCAAGAAAAGCTCCAGTCAGCTTGAAAGCTTCTCTCTCTCACCAACAGAAGTTGGTCCAATGAATCATTTCAAGGGGTAATATTTTTAGAAGCACCCAAATGTCTAAGGTGATTAAATACCATTTTCAAAAGTGTCTTAAGGCATTTTGGAGATGAAATCTCATTCAAATCAATGGAATTTATGCTCCTAAATCTCTTTTAAAAATTTTATCCATGATCATTTTAAGTTGCTTAACTTCTGGCACGTTTGGGGAACACAGCGAGACCAGTGTATAGTTCATCATATCCCCCTCTTCCTCTCTCCTTGCCCCACTCTTTATTGATGATATGCCCAAACAGGGTACCTTGGTTCAAAAGATCTCAAAATGCTTTGTATTCAATTAATTATACAACACAGCACCCAACCCACATCCTGGTAAGGTAGGTACTGTTAACTTCGTTTTACAGACAGGAGGGAAGCAGAGCCACAGACGTGAGAGGTGACTGTACTTGCTTGAGGTCACACAACAGTCAGTAGCAAAGTCAGGAATGGAACACAGGAGTCCTGAATCCCACTACACGATACACTCCCTTTCAGAGCCAAAAACAAGCACCAGGTGACCCTTGACTCTCTGTCCCCTGCTGTCACCAGTGAAGAATACTATTTGTCTAGTACAGCCTATGGCAGGAAAGGCCTGTGTCTCGTCTTGCGCTCTCACTGCAAGTATCAGCTTGCTTGATCTAATTCAAATAACTTATCTTCCCTTTAGCATGCCAAGCTGGGAAAGAGGCAACAGGGCAGCTCTGGTCTGTGGAGTTTTGGAAAAGCCACCAATGTCTATATGAAGTAATCAACGAGGGGCAAAGATAAACAAAACACAGTTACCTTTCTGGTAGCCGCAGGCCCTGCCATGCGGTGAGGGTCTGGGTTGTGTATTCCAACATCCAGAGTTTGTAGAACAGCATCATATTGAGAATTACCAACAGCACCAGACTAGGAAGGTGAAAAAGATACTGGTGGAAACATCCCTGACTAAATATATATATTCAAGCCCCACCCTAGAAAAAGTCCATTTTTAAAAAGGTCCCAGGGGCCTAATGCCTTAGTTAGTTGATGACAGTGGGAGTTTTGTCAGAGTAAGGACTGGGTGATCAGGGCCTGAAGCTTTAGTTTGAGAAAAAGAAAGACAGACAGACAGAACTTCAGAGCAGACCAATGGGGGAGACTCACAGATCAGACAAGGTACAGACCAAGCTTGGTGGATTAGGATTCCAGCTAAGTAGGTGGGTGAGTTATATCAGATATTGAGAAAAGTGGGTGAAAAACACAAGAGTCAAGAGGTAAAAAAGAGACAGTACCTGAAACAAATCCTAATGGGAGCAGGGAAGAGAAAACATGGAGGAGATGAAGGTTAGAAACAGACCAGCACGGAGACAGGCAAAACTAAAGAGGAGCTTCTGGAGGATACATAAAACAGACAGAGGGGAAGGGAAAAACGGGTGGAGGGAGGAGAGGAGAGAGAAGGGAAGAAAGTGGTAGCTGCATGGTGTTTCTCTAAGGACAATGCTCTTCTTTCCCTAACAGCACAGCAGCTGCTGGGTGGTTCCTGCAGACCAGCACACATGGGGCACCTTCACATGGTATCGTCTGGATTATAAATTCACATTTTGAATTGCAAGCACCTCCTTCTCTCTTTGCACCATGCTGTATGAGAGGAGCCTGATAGCACAGCATGCAGAACCATGCTCTGACTATATACAGGGTCTCTGCAACAGGGCATTTGCAGTCATTCTATCTATTGGATGCACATCAGCAGCTCAATTAAAAGATGCCAGCCAAGGTAGGAAGCTTTTAATTAACACGTTTGGGGCTGTCTCTGAACATTCCCAAAGCCCCAGAACTATTGGACCAGCCCACTTCTCTGATCCAGGGTTCTAGCTAATGGCAATTGGCAAGATACAGTCTTCTGAAAACATTACAAACACTTTGACCTCTGGAGCACCAGTTGGGAAGCAGATGAATTGGTAGTCCTTCCAGTCAGACAGCAGTCTGGTAGCCTATTAACAGGGATTATTCTAAACTGATCTTTTGTGCTTTCTTACCTAAACTGTTGGATGTGTCAGGTCCATCTGGCAGACAGTGTCTTGGTGGAGAAGGTAGTGGTGTGTCCAGCAGCAAACATCTGCCACATGTCTGCAGTGCTGCCAAATGTGCATCTGGCAGAAAATGCCTATCATGGTGCTAGAGTTATTGAGCTCATCCAGCAGGAAGTGTCTGGCTTGATGCTCACTATCCCAGCCCTGTCAGAAAGCATTTTCAACCTTATCCCAGCCAGGACCAGGAAGTGCAGAAAAAGTGGCACAGAAATTTTAAGAAACTAAAATGAAAATGGTAAAGTGGACTTTTCCAAACCTTTGATACGGCTGGATAAAGGAAGAACCACCCCAATCCTTTGCCCTAAACTGAGTCAGCGGACCCTCTGTTATTAGAATCATGTTTCAGTTAGGCTAAATCCAGAGGAAGATTTTCCCCTCTGTTCAGGTCACAATAAATCATTAATCCTTCGCCAGGCACCTGTACAGTGCCTTTCCTCCAAAAGTCATTTACATGAGTGCATTAACCTCCCACCAGCCTAAGTGGCAGGTAGGCATTAGGATCCCCATTTTATAGATAGGTAAATGGAGACCCAAAAGAGGTCTTGTGGCTGGACCAAGCTTGTTTGGAACCCAGAAATCCTGATCTTTAATAGCCTGCTATAACCATTGTACAGGCATATCTGGTTCTTGCCAAACACCCCTTTTTCTTCTTGCTACTTCCGTTTATAAACTGATTTCTTAGAAATCTTTTGTAACTGGGCTGGTTTCCTTCCAAGATGGAATTTCTCCAAAACCCACAACTTTGGAACATACATGTTTGCAAGCAGCCAAGGTTTCACTCCGGGATGTGATCAGAGGAAAATAGGTAGCAAACCAACTTGTCACATACAATAAAAATCAATATACTGAAAACACTCTTGTAGTAGTATAGTATCTTCATCATTCTCACTACAGTATAATCGTTTGCATGACAAATACACCACATTTTCACTTTCCTGGGGACTGCTGGGTTGTTTGTAGGTCTCTGTATAACTTATGCAAAATCTTTATCTGCAAAATGTCTAAACCGAGATGCTGATTGCAATAAAAAGCATGTTTTATTCTTCACTTTCCAAAAATATTTCTGTTGTTCTTTCCATCCCTTCTCTTCAGTCATTATTTATGAGGTCTCATGTTCATATTAGTTTCTCTGGCCTCTCATCTGCTTAGTCTCCCTTCCCCTGTCGACTATAGATTTCCCCCTCCTCACACAGCCTGCCCTTTCCCTAGCCCTCTGGAGAACAAAGTGTACTCTGTAGCTGAGCTACCTACTTGGACTTCTAGGAATGTGTAGGAATGCAGGATTCTGCCTGGCTGAGGGCAAAGTCGGGCCTGGGGAGAAGGGAGTGGGTTGGATAAAGAAAGAACGGATAGGAGTCTGAGTCACAATGTTCAGATATGGATCACATCCAGCAGAAGCCAACCCGAACCTTCAGCCAGAGCTAGAACTCCACTAAACAACATTTATGAAGTGTTTTTTTTAAAAAAGGTTAATGTATTTGATTTTTGCTTTTGAGGCAGTTTCTGTACTTCCTAGTCCTGGAGTGAGACTTGGATGGATATATCAAAGGGAGATTGGGGACAAGAAGCGAAAGAGCAGAGAGACAGAAGGACCTACGGAGACAGACTGAGCAAGTCAGGAGGGCATAAGGAGTCACTCACACACAGCTGATAACGACCAGCAACTTGGAGACGCTCTGCAGATGGAAGCTACCAGGACTGTCCTCAGGGACATGCCGCGTCTGCGTGGAACCTGAGGGGAAGCGTTTTGTCATGGATTGAAGTAATATCCTAGGAAGAGCCCAATTCCCTTCCTCGCCACACTCCCATATCACACTCCAACAATCACCCTTCAGGCCCTGATCCACTCCACCCCGTCCCCCAGAAGGGTCTGGCCCCCAGCCCCACTCCACCCCCAGCCTTCAGAGGGGCTCAAGCCCCATACCATCACCAACCCAGAAGAGCCCAGCTCCTAGCTGGCAATACTCTACCTGCCACGTGCTTGATTCGATGCACCACCTCCTCGTCTGTGGGGGTGGTGACAGGACTCAGCACTTCCTCCAGGTGTGGCACCCGCAGGTGGGCATGGGGCCGTTTCCTCCGGCGAACCGTGGATTGCTTGCTCATCTTTTCTTTGGGGGATTGTCTGTGGATCTCAGCTAGGTACATGCTCTCAGTTTTGGTCAGTTCACTCTCTGCAGGGAAGTGAGGCAACAAGTTTAATATCAAGGGAAAATAACTGAGGGCCTCTTATCCAAGGACACTTTTACACAATATGATTTCTTCCCAATGCACCCTCTGGGCCCAGTGCTGGCAGCTTCAGAGGGTGATGAAAGCACACACATCCATAATGCACCTGGCCAAATGTCTGGTTCAAACCATCTTGTGTTCATGCTAAAGCATGAGATCCCACTACACATTTAGGAGGCAGAACTAAATGTGCAGTAATAGCATTGTGCAGCTCTGCTTAAAATCCAGCCATGTTATCTGACCCATGGTAGTCCATTATTGGATCCCACACCACCAGACCGCCTGCCTGCTGGGACACGTGTGCACACGGATATCAACAAACCATGGCCCTTTGGCAACGGTTGCAGCATGGGCTACTGCAGCTCTCACCTAAATGACGGAAATAATCTTCTAGGCCACTCCAGAAGTTTTTCTCGATGAAGGATTTCACAAGCCCCCATGGCTGTTTCCTGTAACGTAGCTCTGTGGAAACCCTGAGGGAAGAGAAAAGGAATGAACCAGTTACTCCCGAGCTGTCTCCTCCCAATCTTTGCCCCCTATGTGCAGTGGGGATGGGTGAACCTACAATTTACAAACCTTTGCTAGACCAACTGAGCATATGTTATTTCTCCCTCTCATTATTTCTGTAGCAGCCTTAGCCCTTTGTGGCTCTGGCTGGGGCGGAAGCACCAAAACGCTGTCAGAAGTCCATTCCTGTGGAAATCCTCTCCCCGTGGGAGTTCTTTTCAGCCCAGTTTCAAAGTTCCTCCCAAGGAAGTTTGGACGTGCTGGATGCGCAATCAAATGCTAGAGCGCTGATCCAAGCCAAACCCAAACTTCCAAAGTTGCTGTACTGTGCTCAGTACTAGCCTCCTGCTACATCTGCTTCCCCACTTTCCCCCTCCATCTCTCACAGCCTCGTGCTTTCTAAAGGCGGATCCCATTGCTCACAAGATTCAATTTACAGTACACAGCAGCTGTTAGCCGCTGTTCCTAGGAACCATTTATTCAAAGACAGATGTTCTCTGGCTCTCAGCCACCTCCCAATCCTAACTCCAGACCTTCTTTGCAGCAACTATAGTGTTTGCTCAAGGGCTGATGCATTAGACAGCCATCTCTCCTACCACTCTCAAGAGCTATGGAGAGGTCCTACTTGCAAGAGGCAAGGTATGGGGGGCAAAGACAGGCTTCTTGCAGTCTCTCCACCCTTCCCTTGTAAAGCAGAGGGCAGGAGTTTCAACCTTCACTCTTTGCAAAATGCTTTGAGATCCTGGGAGGAAAGGTGCTCTAGAAGAGCTGGGGATGAATATTTTTCACCATCAACAAATCCACAGCCCAGCTGAGTACAGTACCTGAGTCGGCTTTTGTTTCTGGCGACACGAGTCAACGTGTAGCGGTTAATGGTGTAGAAATAATCATGGTAGGGGACATCGTGAGTTAGCACCTCTGCGTCTATCACGTAGCATTCACTTTCTTGGCTGGCTTTGTACATTGTCTGCGCAAAGCGGAGAGGAGAGCACAGGGAAGTGGTTAGTCTGGACAGAGTGATGCCAGGACAGAGCATAGCGTTTCACTGCAATCATGGAAAACATCTCATGCAGAATTGAGAGCCACCCATGTGACCCTTCTGTGTTAAGTTTTCCATTAGTGGCTGAGCTTTTCTGGTGTAAAAACACACAAAAAAACAAAATTTAAGTTCAATATTTATCTATGGCAAATTTCAAATTGGAAATTTTATTACAATGTTCCAAACTAAAGCAGGTCTGGTTACTAATGAAGTTCATCCCATCAGAAACAATACGCCAGCTGACTTATGCATCTGACCAATGCTAACTTTCCCCAATAAATAGATCTCTGGCTCTTTCTATTGTACAGGGGGAAAAGTATTAAGAAGAATTTTGCAAATATTGGTAAACAACATAAATAGTATCTAATCTCTTTCTTGGCATGAAGATTAAGTAGCACTTCTTTACTGGATAGAATAATCAATTACTGCTGTCAATGGGCCTAATTCTCTATTGCCCTGTACATTGCAAAATGAGTGTAAATCATTACCGTTCTGGATTTGGCAGCATTTCACACCCGCTTTGCATTGGTGGAAATGACTACACAAGGTGCAGGACAACAGAGAGTCTAGTTCATTTACTTTACAAGATAACCTCATCAAAAGTCCCTCATAGTTACCGCTCTTGGGTCACTTTAACAAGCATGAGACTGTACAGACAAAGGGTTCTCCAGAGATTTCAAAGGGCTTGTCTTCACTCCAGCGGTAATTCGAGTTATAATTTGAGTGATGCTCCTAACTTGAGTCCCATCCACATAGAAACCCTTAGCTCAAGTGTGGAGGTGATTTTAACTCAAGTTGGCCTGTCGGGGGCTGTAGGACGTAGATACAGGCTACAGATGAGTGAGCACAACTCATTAGCTGCCAACACAAGCATTCTGTGCAACTCAAGTGTTATTTTGCAGTGGAGCCCTGTCCCTCAAGCTAGGCTAACTCAAGAGGAGTTAAATCTGCAGAGAAGACATAGCCAGATTATCTCATGGACATCTCTCCTCCCACGATGATAATGCAGGCCACGTCCTCATTCACCTGGATAATGCCTCTGTAAGAGCTGCAACATTTGGTTACACAGAAAAACAACCTTAAGGAAGGATCAAGCCTGTCACATTTACCGTAGAGTGATGAGTGCTCTGTCCCCTTGGGAATAAAGCTATTTGCGCTGGTTCCTTCTGCTCTTCATTTCATCTCCCCTTTTCTGCACTCTGGTCTGTTCCTCTCTCTCCTCACTCTGCCTCCCAAACGTGATCCTCAGCTACCTGGATGCCTTCTCCTTCCCTCCTGCACATGGTTCCCTGTTGCATAGTCCTCCTCTTTTCCTACGAATGCTTTCTAGCTACTTGGGCTCCCATCTCTCCTACTTCCCCAGACAAGTTGTTCAGCGATGCTGTCGTCTGGACATTCCTCCTGGCTGCCTCATTACCTTCTCTCTTGCTTGCCTGGAAACTCATCTCCTGGGCTATGGTTGGCCACTGCTGGCTCTGGTTTCAAGGCAGAGCTACTGATTCCTCCTGCGCAGCTGCAGCTTCTAAGAAAAGACAGCCAGACTGGCTTCTCTTCTGTGTTTCCAACTGCTTTTACAGGCTGAGCACTTCTATCCAGTGAAAAGCCTGGATACCCACACAGGCAGCTGAAAAGAGGAGAAGCTACCACCCTGAGACTCCCCTGCTCCCTATTGACCACCAGCAAGTGTCCCACAAGCCATACTTCGGGAACCACTGGTGCAGACAGTAGCTTTGCTGAATAATTAGACTGCTTGTTCAGGGAACAGCTTTCCCTTCACCTGGAATTTCCCAGTCACTTCTCTGTAGTGCACCACACTGGGCACAAATTGGCCATTACAATTTGCAACGATGAGCAGCAAATCAAAAACAGAGGCAGGTATGCAGGGAAGAGAAAGGGCACATGCACAGCCCCAAGCCCAGGGTATTAAAATAAGTTTCTGATCAGTCTCTGCCTGGCATGTTTCAGTTCTGCTTCCACATACCTGAGTCTCAGTGACAGTAGCAGTTTTCGGGGCAAGAGGGTTGGTGAGGGTGATAGTGTACAGGATTACTCTGCTCTGATTGCCATTTTCTTCCTTCTTCCATGGATGAAAAATAATATCTGGGAAAGGAAAGGCCAGGGAGTTAGAATCTTGAATTGGCAGAGGGTTCTCAATGGGAAGCTATCTACACGCACAGACTCAATAGCATTGGCCCTCACTGCTTCCCTCATTGGCAGGCTTGAGACACAACCAACTGAAATGGACTATGGAGACTGACGACCTCCAGCTATGGTCGCTCCAGGGACAGAGGCACATAGGCGTGGAGGGGCTGGGGAAGCTGCTGGCTGTCCCACGTGTACACTAGGATATCATCCTCTAGGGCTGTCAGTCCAGCACCCTCTGACAGTGCTAACATTCACTCTATTTTTTTTAAATAGAGTTTTGTATTGACCTTTCCAGCCACCACACTTTTCAAGTCCTGTGAGGCTGCCTGTTGTGGTAGAGGCATAAAACATGTAGAAAGAGGCTCATTGTAGCATTGCTTTAGATTTAGAAATGCCTGAGGAATTCTGGTTTTGAAGCTTGTTTTTTTCTTCCCCTTTGTCTAGCACTGAGGAAAGGGTCAGGGGGTCTCTCTGTCTCCCACATGATGATGCTAGAGCTACAGTAAAAAGATGGATTGCACTATATCAAGGATCACTCTCTCCCTGTGCTACAGACTGTGCTGGGATTTGCACACAGAGCTAGAGATGCTTTCTGTTGGGGGTCTAGTGCCTGGAGCTGGGTGTGTTATCAAGGGTGGGCTAAGCTTAAATGGGGCCTGGAACTTCCAGAGACTTGAGGGCTCCCATTGCTCTTTTGCTACCTCCAGCCCACCCTCCAGGTACACTTGTGGCAACAACAGTGTTATGCTGAGCTGTGCCTCTAAGCCGCATGTTCCAGATCAATATGCGGAGACCCCCTTTCTGCATGGACCTCAGCTCCTAGTCCTCAGAGGATTCTGCCTGAATCAGCCACTGGGCATGCTGCATGCACTGGGACGGCATGCGACTCACCAGAGAACCGACGCTGTTCCATGAAATCCCTCTGGAACTGCGAGTCAGTGAAGAGGAGGTCATACAGTTTGTCCACGCTGAAACTGAACACCTCATTCATGTACTGCCGACCATTCAGATCCTCATAAAAAGCCTGAACTTCCCCTGCAAGGAGACAGAGAGAGGTGAGAGCGCTGCTGGCCTCCTGGCCAAAGGACTCTGCACCAGGCTCAAAGGCTGCCCTTTTGCAGTGTGAGGACTGTACCATTTACAGTCTGAAGAAGAGGCGAAAGGAGACATTGCTGGTTCCCTTTCTTTTAATTACCCCAGGGCAATGACTGTACTTAGTAGCATACTTCATCCCATGGAGTTATTTCATTGTTACCCTTTCATCTTGCCCATGATGCTCAGTTGTTGGTGTCTTTCTGGTGCTAAGGAACATAAGAGACCACATGGGTCCAAAAAAGGAGAGTAGTACAGTATCCCCCAAGGTACCCAATTGAGACAGGGCATTATGGGAAACCACAGGAGCAGCCACACTCGCCCAAACTGCTCACCTTCATCATGGGTCTCCGACGAGTCACTGAGCTCCGTTGGAATGTCCTCATTGTCGTTGAAGTCCAGGGAAGGGGAGTTCACTGGGGCGATGATCTCTATCTTGTCTCCAATGATGTTTTCAATGGTGAGTTCCTTTTCAAGGGGACTCTCCACCAACTCTTCCTCCTCTGGAAGCACCCCATCAAACTGGGACAAGGACAGAATGCAAGAAAGGCAATCAAGATCCCACCACAGACAGCTATGTGATATGAATTTTTACACTTACACTTACACACACACACACTTAAAACTCCCACTGGAATAGCTCTCAGGGTGACTGGCACACACAAGTCTTCCCTAGGGACTGCACCCTTACACGCTGGGAGTTTAACTCATGGTAGGGCCACCGCAGCCAGACAGGTCAAACAGTAGGGACCAGAGGACAAGCAGCTCACTGGCTGGGGCTGAGCAATGGGCCAATCACCTAGCCTCATAAAAAAAAAGTTAAATTACAGAAGCACAACACGGTAGCCGTTTCTGCAAACAGCCTGATAGACAAGGATGGGGAAGCCATGCTCATGCGTAAGTGATGTCTGATGGTGTGGGAAGGATTCATATATTTTTATATTTTTCAAGGTCTGAATACCTGAAGCCCCCTTGACTTCTGGAAATTAGGCTAATTCTGTGTGTGCATGTGTGTGCAGATGTGCATGCTGTTATATCATGTACTCCCAAAGACCTGTTACATTTCCATTAAGGTTGAGCACATATACAAGGATATATACAAAAAGTTACATAAGTGTTTCAATTATCCCCAAAACAAGCACTAACAAACTCAGGAAATTCAGAGTTAAGATTAAACCCAAACACAATCCAAATGTGTCAAGGTGTGGAAATGTGTAGCGAGACCACCTCAATAAGCTTAACTCTGCCTTGGACTCATGCCATGAAGGAAAACAAGTTCTAAGAAAAAACCCACTACTCTAATCATCCTTAAAAAATCAATTTCCTCTAATCTGGGACAGATACCAAAATGCCTTCATTGCCACCATATAACAGCTGTGGTTTATTGACTTTCAGGGCAGGTTGCAGGTCCCTCCTTTTTTCCTTGTGGAAGACTGCGATGGAAGATCATAGCAATGGTTTTGGGAGGGTGGGTTATTTTTGGTTGCATTGGAAGCAGCCTGTTATATCATAGTTTATTTAAGAACTGTCAAAGAGACCAGGACCAGGAACTCTCGTTTCAAGGGGGTGTGTGTATAGGTCTAAATAAGTAAATAAATAAATAAATAAATAAATAAAGGCAAGATTATCCCCAAACCACCACACTTGACTTTTGCAGGCTGGCATGTCAACAACCTGAATCTCTCCCCTAAGTCAAAGCCTGTCTTTCCTTCAGCCTGTTTGCATGCACCTGGCCTCCAACGGCAGTCAGATTTGGGATGGAGTCTGGGAAGAGGACACATACTGAAGCTGGTGCTTCACTGCTCCCCGTGGATGTCAACGTGCTAGTGGTGATGGACTTCTTAGGCAGCTGAGGACTGGCTTCAGGTTTGGCCTCCATGCTGCTCTTGGAGGAGCTGTCATTCACTTCATTTTCTTCTACAGGGATCTCCTCACAGTAGCTATAAATGCAGACAGAACACACAAATCTTTAACTCTATTTCACTAGGTCTGGCTGGGACTGGAGATGGAGTATGTTGGAATAAGGATGTTCTCATGGTACTTCCAATCTGAACGGAAGCAGATATGACTGGGAATCTTGTGGGAACAGCTTTTTCCCAAAATGGTTCCAACCCCCAACATTTAATTGGCTTATACCAATTATAAAGAAGGTTAGATATCTTCTTTCAGGATAATGCATTGGCTTGTGCACACCACCATGTCCCCACTGCAGTGGCTCGCTCCAGTTACTATAACAGCCTTCTACAGAGCTATTCCTTTAGCAAAAACAGCAGTGGACTGTGCTGTCAGTGCTGAAGGTCCACTGACCCCTGTGGTGCTGGGATAAGTAAGAGGGTATGGTGCATGATAAGCACCTGAAATGTTAGATGCTTAGCCCAAACCCCCAGCCTGATCCCACAATTCCTTGAACACTCAGGCCAGTAGGATTTGGAAGCACGCAAGGTATCAGGGCCCTGATTTCCTGAGGACATCACCAGCATTCACAATTCTTCATCATAAGCTAGTTTCACTCACTCACCCCATAGTGTTGAAATCATCATCAGGAGGCACGTAGTCTTCATCATCGCTGGTTAGCCCCAGTTCATTCCCATAACATTGGTGGACAAAGTGCCAGAGCTCCTTTGGACACAGTGGCTATGGGGGGAAAGGATAACACCATGCATCTTCCATCTAAGAATCCCCAGGCACTAATTAATTCATCCTGCTTAGCCCTTACACAGGACTTGACACCTTGTCATCCTAACAATGACTCATCCTCACGACGCCCACAATTGACTCACCCATGGTGCCACCCCTGTGAATAGAATCAAAGAGACCTGATACTTATTCTTCTCCAACCATTAGGTAACACTCCCACCCAGTGAATGCCAGAGCCCAAGAAAAGCCTGGCATCAACATGCCTATGGGAGGGTCTCAGCCCTACGGAACTAGTGGAAGCATCTGGCCATTCTTCAAGGCTGGGAACTGTTGTTGGGTGCTACAGTTTCTTAGAGTGCTGCTGATCTCTCTATATATATTTATTTATAGCCATATCTTTCATTTTCAGGGGAGGGTTAATTTCCTGCCTGGGGAGCTGAAGTGAGAACTCAGTAATCTAGCTTGCAATGTCACAGCATCCTTTCTCCAAGGGCCACAAGCTGAGGCAGTCTCTTCCCAACAACGAATCCCAGCGATGCTGCGAGATGGACTGTTTGCCACAATGAGGCTGTCACAAAACTCACTGGGTGACCGAAGATTGAGGGCATACATGTTCCCACATATAGAAACTGCCCTGGATTAGGGACCACCCTGGTTTAGTAGCTACACCACTACTACACACAAGCTTTTATATTAGCTCAAGTTCTGCCCTACATAGCTCCAGGTGAATCCCACAGATTTCCTGTGCAACAGCCTCATGGCTCCTCAGACACCTGGGGAAGAGGAGAAGGAAGCACCAGGATGAGGATAGCCCTGGAGCAGGAGGGAGGCCTGCCTACAAATCTCCCTGCATATCCATGGGACTGTATAAATCACCATCAATGGCAGTTCTGCCCTTTAGGAAGTACTTCTCTCCTTCATGCGCTGCCACTGCTCCTCCTGTTAATGTGCCTCCCACTGACATGATCCAAAGGACCTCTGGGGTTTTTTTTTTGTTTTTGTTTTTTTTTTTACAAGTTTGTTTCATTTTTTTAAATGTTTTTCATTTTTTTTAAACCACAATTTGCTGCCACAGAGAAAGCTATTAAAAAAAAAATCCTGAAGCTGTGGCTTCTAGGAGACAAAGATATTTTCTCTTGAGGCTTTAAACTGAGAAGAAGACTTGCGTTATTGTGAAGAGATGGACTCACTGACAGTAGCGTGAAAAGCTCAGACACGTCACTTGTTAGAAAGAGACATAAAATTACCAGGAAGGTCAATCTTCAAAGCCTAGCCCTTTGGGGATCAAGATCAGTTGATCAGAATGTGACTACATCTTCCAGCTCTACAGGGAAACAGCAGCAGAACTTGTGATTTGGAGTTTTAGGGGCACAATAAAGGGATAGTTTGTTTCCAACAGGAAAGAAAATGACAGACAAGAAGGATTTCTCACTAATTAAAAAAAAAGAAATCCGGTTACTCTTTCTGGAGTTGGCTGGTTTGAATTTTTCCCAGTTGTTGCTGTCGGTGTCAAGGTATGAAAACCTTAAACAAGGTTACAATGTTTAACCATGTCACAGTAATAATCAAAATGATAGCAAGGCTCAAATGGGAAACAGATTTACCAAAGGGAACTCTCCTTCTGTTTCATTCTCTCCCCAGCTGCAGTCTATTAAACTCATATGCCTTATCAAGGGCACCTGGCTGGGTTTCTTTCTTTCTCCCTTCCCCTACCAGGCTTGGGCCCTGAATTCGGGGAAAGAGAGCTTCAAGTATTTCCTGTCTTCACTATTCCAAATCTCAGTTCCTGTTTATTTCAAGCCTTGAACTAAGGACACAGACTTTCGATATGAATTTAAATAAGGCTGTTTCAATCACAGTGTTAAGTTGACGATAACTTCCCTCTGGGGTTTGTATCCTGCTACATACTAACACACTGCCTTGTCCTGAAATCAAGGCCTGCTGGTGATATAATTTATTCGACACATCTAGTACGTTGTGAGCTCACACTCCTATGACATTGAGGAACACATCTCTACGTGCTGATAGTCCTTTCTGTTTCATCCTGGACTCTCAATCCTGCAACAAGGAAGGACACATCCTGATACAGGATGGAATCCGCGAGTCAAACCAGATACATTCAGGATTCCAGCTCCTGCAGAACAGGTAGCTATACCTGGAACATTTTGGAACCATACTCTTCCAGTGTTACCCAATGCATCTTACATCATCTCCATTGCTCCCAGATACTCCTGGGATGTCTGTCTCTGTCCCATCCTTGACTCTCCCTCCTGCACTATGTGCCTTTGGCGATACGGTCAGATATTTCTGCTAAAACCTAGAACTACTTTTTTCTGGGCCCGTTCAAAAACGGGGGCCCTATGAGAATTATTGCTGGGTCCCACATGTATTCATACTCCAGCCGTGGTAAAAGAGGTGGGACACATTTTAACAGAGGAGCTTTAATTTGTGTGCAGATATGCCTATGCATAAAGGTAATTCTGTGAGTAACAGGGGTAATTGCACCTGTACAATTATCTGACTTGCTTGTGCACTTACTGTACCTGCAGGTTCAGGCATATGGATTAGCCACAAGTATTGTGGATTTCTGCATGGGTCCGAGCTGGGGCAGCACATGTCCAGCTAGCAGACTGCCCCAGCAAGGTGGCAGGGAGCTCTGTTACATGCATGCAGGAAAGTCTCCATACCTTTTCGAGAAGAGCGTTCTGCCAGAGTCTGAACATCATCATGTACGTCCTGTCTCGGGCACCGAAGGACGTGAAAAAGTGCTGAAAGGGGAGAGAGAGAAAGTGAGTGCCAGTGAAAGAGAGAGGAACATGATCTCAGCCTTCATAAGCAGAGCACATGGAGAATAGAGGAGCTTGTTGAAAGCAGAACTGTTAAAATTACCGAGCAAAGGGGACATCTGAGTGCCACTAACTCCAGGGAGCATGTTTGAGGACATGATAACTAGCCTTTAACTCAGAAACCAACATTTTGAGTCACAGATTCATGTGCAGGGATTTGTACCACCAGTGCCTTGGGTGAGAACCTCTACCTGCTCCACAGGCTGTGTGCCCTATCCCTGCTGCAGACCAACCCCATGCTGGGCTCTGCTGACTCTCTGCCCATCACTCCTCCCCAGGCACTGGACACCAAACAAATAGAGTTTAATGCTCAAAATCCACATGGAGATTTGTGTAACATCCCTATGGTCCCCTTCCCCAACATCACACCGCAACACTTTGCATTTATTTATTTCTAGCTGAGGATCACAAATTGCTTTCGATTAGGTCCCTCAACACCCCGGGAGATACTACTATGATCCCCATTTTAGAGATGAGGAGCCTGAGGCTCAGAGAGGGGAAGTGATTTGCTCAAGTGGCACGGACTAGAACCTAGGAGCCACAATTTCCCAGTTCCCTTCCCCAATGCCATCCTTGTATAACCCTTTCCCCACACAACAATCCATTCACTGTCCCTAGATCAGAGAGCCTTATCTCAGGGTCTGGAGGCTGTCCCTACATTACCCTCATGGCCGCAAAGCGATGCTAGAGGTGTGCTGTGTGTATACTGCATTCCTGTGTCTACACAATGCCACCATAAGAGCTGGCCCCACACTAGATATTTTTACCACCCCTGCACCAGACTAGCTCAGCACTCACCTTGTTCAGGTTGGCCAGGAGCAGAGGGGTCTGGGACGTACCTTTTCAGTGTCAGTGCAAACTTGGATAGCATTAGGAATGAGCCGTGCTGTTTTTTCCTTGGTCATGGAGCAGATATCCTTCAAACGGACTGTCAGCTATGGTCAGGGCCATGGCACAGTGGAAGAGGGACGAGAGAAAGAGGATAAAGAGGTGAGTTAATGAACAAGCCATGGCATGCCCAGAATGCTTTTAAGAAGGGCAAGAAGGGGCTAACAGCCCTGGAAAGCACAACGCTGATGGAGAAGTAAGAGGGTCTTTACCAGTGTTTCCCAGCGGAAGATGTTGCTGTAGAAGCAGATCCAGTTTTCAGAGAGGTAGAGTCGGCCCTGCAGGAGAATGTCTCTTTGAAGCGCACATGAATAATCTGTGGATAGATACCAGAAGATAAGCAGGGAGCAGGACCATGGGCACTCTGCTGGGAGTGACAGGCCAGACAGAACCACAGCCATTCTAAAACAAGCCACAGAGCTGAGCCAGAAAAAAAGGGAGAAGCAGGTATATTCCAGAACTGGTAACTAAGGCTACAAGCTCCGGCTGAAAGTAGCTATCAAGGTAAATTAGAGAACCCACAACAAAGTTAAACCTAGACACGTGCCAGAATCAGCAACTGAGCTAAAACCAAATGCATGCCAGAACTACAGTTAAGCTGAGACCAGACACTTGCAAGAACCAGACCAATGAACACAACAAACCAAGCTACAACTATCAATGTACCAGAACAAGCAACCAAGTTAGAACTAGACCTACACTAGAGCCAGTAACCAAGCCAGATCCACCAACATCAAAACCAAAGCTGCAAACATGCTAGAGCTGATAATATGCTGGAACCTGCAACCTGCTGGTACTTGTACTGCCATAGCCCTAGAGGACCCAACTGAGATTGCACTGGTAGGTGCTATACACACATATACTAAAAGAGAGTCCCTGCCTCAGAGAGCTTACAGTCTAAAGAAATAAAAAGATGAGAGGGGAAAGAGATGCACCAAGAGGAGAAGTGACTTGCCCAATGTCACCTAGCAGGTCAATAGCAGAGCCAAGAACAGAACCCAGGGAGCACGCTAGCCACTAGACCCTGCTGTCGCCACTGTTACAGATGCCTCAAGTGATCACCACCTTATTTGGGGGATTTTTCTGCAGTCTGATTATTCTTCAGTCTCTTAGGAAGTATGTCCTGATTTTTAGCCTGTATTTTCCTTTCCACTGTTCAGAGCCATTATTCATAGCTCCGCCCACCTGAACCACCCTGAAGAGCTCCTCTCCCTCCTTAGTGTTTGCTCCTTTCAGATAATTACAGTTGGTTCTCAGATCATCACTCACAAACAGTACAAGTGAATGGACGCAGCGCAATAGCTAACAATCACATCACTTCAGCAATGTGGCTTAATGGGGGTGGGAAAAATGGACAACTGCATGTTAGGGGGAACACAGAGCATGTGTCAAGAAGGGGTTAGAGTGGAGAAGATGAAGCAGTGCGAACGCTGAGACGTGTAACCAAAATAAACAAGATAAAGGCCCATGCAGCAACTCTGGGCCTCACTCTTACCAGGTGTAGAGGGAATGCGGAGCTGGATGGGAACTTGGCACAGCTGGGCCCCTTCAACGGCTTAAACTATACCCAGCTGTTCTGCAGTCTTTGCCCTACCCCTCCTTTCCCCCAACCCTCCACTCAGTCCTTTCTTTCGTCAGACAACGCCTCCTCTCCACCAGTCAAGGATGATTGTAGTAGGTAACACAAGTGAACAGCTGAAAGCCCCGTTCTCAGGCTAACCCCTCGCCTGACTGACCAAGTGGGAAGGGGACTTTTCTCCAGGTTCGCAAAGCCATTAGGAGGCAGATCCTCACTGGAGCAATCAGTGTTGCTCTAGTGAAGCCAGCACAAACAGGTCAATTTGCACCAGCTGAGAATCAGGCCCTACACTTACAGGAGGGAGGCAATGGCCTTGTTCACTATGGTATGTCTACACTTATGGCAGCGTGCAGGGTACAGACACCACACACACCCCAGCGTGGTTATGAAAAGCAGTGTAGACTGTGAGGCAATGCTCAGGCGGGTAGAGTACAGACATGTTAGAATCCATGGGCATGTACTCACGTGGCTCTCTACACACCCACCTGCTGTTGAAGCCCTTCCCCATTGCACTGAAAGGTTTCAGCAGCGGGGACCGTTGCATTACCTCTGCCAAAGCATCTCACTGCCTTGTGCAGCTACACACCACAGTGTGGACCCAGCTGGCCTTCCAATGCAGCATGTAGCTACACGTACCCGACACGCGGCCGCAAGTGTAGACAAGACCTTGGGGTGATCTCTTTCTAAAGGAAACAGATTCATGCACCTGTTCCTGAGCTTTCTACTGAAATGTCTCTGCAACCCAGCAGGGCACAGTGCAGAAGGGCAGATAGGAACCCAGCCAGCCTTACCAACTATGAGGCGCTCAGTGTCGGGAAGCTGTTTGAAGAGTTTCCTGAAGTCTTCATTACGCTGTTTATACGTCGGACTCAAGACCTGCAAATAACAGAGTGACTATTAAAGAGAGGGATTGGGAGCAGGGGGAGAAGGACAAGGACATCTGGGCATGGTGGTGTAGGGAGGGGATTCAATGTGTTTACAAAGCAGGAGTCCAGGAGATGTTACCCCAATGACCCAACAAAGGGAAGATGGGTGGCTTGGTTTAGTAAGTGTGCAGAAGGCAGGAATAAAGGAGGAAGAGAACCTGACTTGACAGAGAAGTGGGAGGAGAAAGCAGAAGGGCTATGCCACGCCATGTGGAATAGCACAGAAGAGATAGCTGCAGGGAAGCACTCATTGACTTCAGACCCAGACTTTCCCAGCAGGAGATGCTATAGAAGCTTTGGATGTGGTGTTCCCTCCCCGCTATTCCAGACAGAGGCAACACAGGGAACAGTATAGGAACCCCAGCGTGAGATGCATCCCCTGCGATGAATGAGATACAAGCATGGGCTGTGGGAGCTCATGGAGGCTGAAGCCTGGAGCTCCCCCATCAGGAGCTGCCATGTTGAATGTGGAACCCCAGCACAACCACAAGTGCCGACTGGTGTGGTGCCAGCACTCTCGAGGGAGACAGAAGAGGTTGCAGAGGACTGTACCCTGACCCTAATGAAGACAATCAATGGAAGTTTTGCCACTGACTGCTCCAAGACCAGAAGCTGGCTCATCTCTTCTATTTACTAAACATTAGTACAACTCCATCTCTGGTGCCGTCATCGTAGCCAAATGCAGCCTCCCACCTGCCATACAATGCTGACTTCTCAGGACTGCTAAACCTCTGCTGCACGTGGAGCCTGTGGAGAACTATGAATGGAAGCAGGCTGAAATGCCCACAAACTGCATCTCTCCTCTAATCCATAATGCTCCCTTCTCTTTCGTTTATAAGAAAGGTGACCTGGAATACAGCCCCTTCCACCTAAATCCCTTCCCACCTCTATTCTAGCAGGGCAACACTTTCCCTGAGTCGGAAAGACAAGTGAATGAGGGCAGAAGACAGGGACTTCAGAAGCCACTTTCTGCTAGAGGAAGTCTGACTGGGGAGGGAAAGGGAGCCTGGGAGATTTCTTGTAACTTTGTGTTACAAAAGTTGCAAGGTCACAGCACAGGAAGGAGTGAAGAAGAAAAAAAAAATCACACAAAATCACCCTCTATTGTTCCCCTGAAATTTGTCTCCCTAAGAGGTTAGCTGCATCCCCTTTGTGCCCCCTCCTCCATTTAATAATATGACTGATTAATAAGTCATTAATAGCTCTTAGCTTCATCTGGGCCCTTCAGAGACAGTCTCACTAGCATCTCTGGACCCAAAGATAGGCACTTCATTTCAATGTCACAGTCTGACACAGAAATTGGCAGGTGTCTGAACTGGGAATTTACCCATTATATGTCAGTCTAAGCATCCAAATGTGGGCTCAGGGCTAGATAGAGGTGGGTCCCAGGGAGGAGTTCCAGTCTGGACCCAAATTTCTCCAAAGCTCACGGTGGGGTGAGATGGGAGAAGAGGTGCAATAGGAACTTAGGCTTTGGTTCAGCCCATGAGAGAGATTGAGTTGACTGGTAAAGTTTGGACCTGGATCAGAACCTTCCCCTGCAGTCAGGGATGTTCTGAGCCGCAGTTGTGGCTTGGGATGCTCCGTGCAGGCTCCCGTATTTAAAAAGTGGACTCTCCAGAGTCTTGTGTGTGGTAGTGGGATCTAGGTGACAGAGAGGTGGCATGAGAACTTCTGTGACATTCATAAATGGAGACACTCACGGCTGGAATTTCTTCTGATCCTGGGCTGTCAAATTCTCGAGGTAAGCTGTGAAGCCCCTCCAGGTACTGCAGCAACTCCTTGTTCTCTTCACCCAGAATGAGGCCCCAGAGAGCCCCACACTCCAAAAAGGAATCCATATACCCTCTCGATACCCTCAATCTCTCCACCACTCTCCCCTTCTCCTGCTCACACTGCTTCGTGTGCTGGTTCAGATTCAAAGCCAACAAAGACACAACAGAAGCAGTCTGCTAAAGGATGCGTGGCTTTCTCTTGTCTCCTTCTCACATTCAGCTCTTCAGCCTTTGCAGTCTCTGCAGCTCCAGAGAGAGGTATCACTCTCCAGGAGACTTTGAAAAAGTGGCTCACAAGGGGAGCTCATTGGTCAGCACACTCTGCGCTCTGGTGACTTCTCTCTCACTGGCTGATCATTCTGGATATCCCTTAAAGGAGCACTGCAAGAGTGTTCCTTCAGTTAGAAGAGTCCACAACGGGGCTGCAAGGAAGAAGCAATGACTTACAGACCTGGTCCCAATTTCCACGGTTGCTCAGGATAAGCAGTCACTTACAGTCCCGATCGCCAGGACCCCACAGGGTTAGCAGTATATCACAGATCTAGTCCCAATTTCCAGGGCTGCACAGGACAATATGCAGCTCAACCAATGCAGCCTGCTGCTCAGAGAAGCAGTAACTTATTTCTCCAGCGCCTGCTTCAGCTCTCCTCTCCCATCTCCCTTCTGCTCTGAAAGACAGCTTTGGTCTTTGTTAATTTTTCTCATGGACAGCGCGGGTGGGGAGACACTGAAATGACTTGCACATGCTTTAAGTTACTGGATCTGAGTTACTCTGTCGGCCAATGCCCTGCAGTAACCCAGGCGCAGCCCTGCCTCCAACAGATGTTTCCTGTAATGGAAAGTTGTTGGACAGAGCGTGTGTTTAGGGGGAGGGGAAGAGAGAAGAGCACAGCAATGATGAAATCAGCAACATGAGACCCTAAGAGCTGGACTTGTCTGGGGCTCTATTACCCCAAGATGCCTCTGAAAAACTGGGGCTCCTTCTTTTATTCAAGTCACCAGGTCCACGTTTGAAAGGCAGGGTTGTCTTCAAGCTCTGGCAGCTGGACTCTCTGAGGGTTTCAGGGAGATTGGTTAGACTTTCCTCTGCAATCCACAGTGGCTACCCTGCTCCTTACCCCAACCCCCTGAAAGTGCAGAAATGTTCAAAGGAGGACATGAACAGGAAGAGTCCCGTAACCCAGCATAGCTCCTGCTCAGAATGCAGGGTCACTGATTATGCTGATTCTATGGGAGCTGGGCAAAAGTGTACTCAGAAAAAGACAACTCCCTAAAGCATTGGGTACAGGTAAATCCACAAACACCTCAGCTCTGACAAAGCCCGAAGAACCAGAATGGGGCTTAATTTCAGCACCAGGGACTGAGACTCACTGACAAGACGGACAGACTCCTGGGCAGACAGGCAAGCAGTTTTACTTTGATTCAGTAATCTCTCACCACAGGGACTCCAAAGTAGAATTGCTGAAGCTAGACTGGACACAGATTTGTTTCTTAGCACAGTCAGGAAAGCAATATCCCCATCTGCCAACAACAGTGGAGGGTCCCTTATACAAACCAACACTACCATATTCAACAGCAACAGCTGCTGTTGGGGGGCTAGTGCTACAGACAACTGCAGCGTAAGGGCTTTGGTCCTTTTAATGAATGACCCCCTTTGCTGGAGCTGGTTGAGAAATTACTTCCAAAACCACCTGGAACAACAAATGATGTTTCTCTCTGTCTCTGCACATCCACCCACTTCCTCTGCAGAGCAGGAGCAGCACGTAGTGATAGCAAGAGCCAGGCGGAGGTGGTGATGGTAAACATTAACTCTATCACAAACACAGAGAGCTGGGACAGAATGGCACCACAGAGGTGGGGAGGGGGGGGCAAGGATAAGTGAGGTGGTGAGGAAGGGGGTGAATTTCCCATACAGAAACTCCCTGGCTTTGGCTGTTCAAACACATACACAAATTCTCTGACAGGAAATCCAAAACAATTGACCTGGGAGGGAGAGGACAGAGAGGCTTGGCAAAGGGTGGCTTGGGAGCGTACAACACAAAACTGAAGGAGGGCATGAGAGACATTGAGAGGGAGGAGAGACAAATCCTCTGCTCAGAGCTGCACCAAGGATGGACTTGGTTCTAGGAGTTTAAGGAAGGATGTACATAGGTTCTGGGGTTGAAACAGACACCTACCACAAACAATGGACCAAATTCTCTGCTGGCACAAGAGGGCAAAACCCCATTGAAATCAAGGCTGTTTCACCCATTAACACCAGCAAGGAAGTTGGCCAAATACTCTGCAATATTCCAATGTCTTTGATTTGCCAGTGTTCACAGGCTCTTTTGTGCTTTCCCCAAATATTCTAACTGAAGATGTCTCCTGCCAGCAGTCAGCTATTTTTAAAAAGAATGGTAGGAATGCTGAGCAATTTTCAAGTAATTACTGGGAAATTTTGGGGAAAACAAACTGTGAATTCCTAATCACTACCATTTGCATCAAATGCTTTGTACCAGTATATACCACCAGCAAAGTACGCCTAGTGTGGACACAGCTTATACTGGCAAAACTTATTCCTCCTCCCGCCAAGCAAAGCCAGCTACATTAGCAAAACATAGTTTTGTTAGTATAATTGTGTCTACACCAGGGGCTTTGGCCTGCACAGCTACACAGGTCAGAGATCACCCCTGTGATATAGGTGTGCCAGCAAACACATCTAAAGTAGACCTGTGTCTTCATGTTAAACTCCTCCAATCAGGGAGCAGACCATATCACAATGACATACAAGCCCAATCAAAACTAACCAATGCAGGTCAAAGTTTGAACACTGGAAACCGGTAATGAATTGCTTTTGAACAAGATACAGACTAAGAATGATTTGCAGAAATTACTCCATGAATCATTTTAAATAATGGTGCCATTTGGGAAAAATTTCAAGCTGGCTGCGGTCAATTCACCAGCAAAAGAGAACTGGTGTTTATTAAATAAACTGCTTACTTGTCTCTGCCATTGGGGCTTCGGCAATGCATCTCCCAACGTTTCCCTCCCCCACCCCACCCCACCCCACCCCACATTGTGTCATTGTCTGGTTCTGAGTCAGCAGCTCAGGCTGACACAGTGGTGAAGCCATCTCTGCCATCAATTTCCTCTCTCACAAAGTTATACATAGTTTATCTGCCTCAGTTTGTTTTTTCTTTGGGGTGGGGGGATCTTTTATTCTGAGAGCTTGAATCACTCTCTCTTGTACAGTCCCTCTCGGTATTTTTGGAAAGCAGGGTACTATAAAAAGAAGTCTCTCTTTCAATCTGTCCCCTCCATTTAACTGTTTACACCATCATTCCTCTTCAGCTTTCCAATGGGCCTTATGTCTCTTCTAGTTTTTATTCTCCGTTTGTGTACACCATGGCTCCGATTTGCCACTATCTTGCACCTTGTGCCATCATTCACCCCTGTGCAAAGCGAGTATATAAACCTACCATTCTGTTTGGCTGGGCGGATTTCACCTGTTTTGCACAGGTGAAGACGGTGGTGCATCGTGCTTGGTATTGGCAAATCAGGTCCTGATGCTAAAGCTGACAAGAGTCTGATTGTACTATTGTTATTGAAAGGCTGTGAGGCATATGCCACAGCAAAGCTACTGTATGTGGTACTATAGCACTGGACTGCATATTGTATTTCAATCAGCCCTTCCCAGCAACCAGTATACTGCCTTTGTTCGGGTTTGGTCTAACATCTAGAACATATTTGCAATTTGAACAGAATTTGGAAGATCATGTTGTAGAGACCTGAGAGAGAAGTATGTGCTTATCACAGTCTCATCTCTGATCTTCCAGTGCTTTGTGATGAGAGGATAGCACATGCTGCTTTGAGGGAGATGGTACCAGATGCTGAGTGTTCAATTTTGTGCATAGAGCAGCAGAGGTAATAGCCCTAGCTCTCCTTTGGAGCCATTTGTGGGGTAAGTTCCTGTGTTTGTGTAGAGAACTGCAAACAACACAGAGTTTCTGATGATTTGTCCCACTCAGTGTAGTCTGTGCTTAGTGCTGTGCCCCAGACTTTGCTCTCAAAAAGAAATGGGTGGAATCATGTGGCTGTCAGAGCCTTTCAGCAGGTGTCTAAGTTTAAATGTTTCTAGAGGCATTTCAATGATGTAGGCAGCAAGCGGTGAGTTCTTGTAAATGATTTTTGTAGCCAGTTTGATGCACTTATGAACCCAATGCACATAGGGTGAGCTATAGGGAAAAGTAAAGCAGGAGGAACTGAGGGAGAGAAACAAAGAAGGAAATTATCACACACACATACACAAAGCAAGTTGCAGGGGGTGACAGTGGGAGTAGGGCTGGCTCGGGGAGCTGATTAGTCGATAGAAAACCCCATGGGTGGACACAGGTCTTGCAGGTCCTTTGGGCCAGCTCTGTTTGCTCTAACTCTTCAAGGATGTCTCTTTACTCTTGCTAACCCTCTCTCACCATTTATTGGGGAAGGATATTCGGCTCCGCTGCATCCCGCCCCAGCTGTCTGGCCTCTCTCTGCACAGAGATCACAGGAGGGGATTACAGCAGTAGCACTTGCTACATATGCAGCTAGAAATGATAGAGAAGCCCGACACTCTGGCACCAGACAGCAAAGAACCCTGAGGTCATGCTCATATTTAGGGACTGTCAGGAGAGAAGGGTGATCAGGCTGATTTATAGTGGAGCAAGCAGAAGAAAAGAACGGAAGACTGGGCGGGCTCGGTGTCTCCAAGGAGAATCCCAGAGAGCCCGCCTTGGCTCTGACCTTGGATGTGGAACTTGAGGAATATAAACGGAATCCTCCATGCTCTGACAGGGAACAGGCCTGTTGTCCCAAGCAGGGAGAGAAAGAAAGGAAGGAGGTGACCTTTTTTGGCAGAGAAATGTTTCCAGAGTACACACACAGAATTTTCAAAACATTTGGTGGGTGGGGGATTCTGGCTAAGACCGTTCCTGCCTCCCACACCGTTAGCTCAGTGCCAGAGATGGGCCCAAACCCAAACTGTGGGGAAGACTGGATTGGATCTGCAACCTGATTTCATGGCTTGGGCCCTCTTTCTAGAATGGGAGGGACCAGAACTCTTGCTCCAATCACCACGAATCCTGGAAAAGTTTGACTCTGGATTTGAAATTTGTTGTTCATGCCCATTTTTACTCTTATGGGTGTTAGTACCTCAGCTTTCCCTTTCACCTCCATGCTTTCTTTCTCTTCACTGGGCCTTACACTACCCCATGCCTCCCTAATCCAGGCTCCTTTACTAAGCCTCAGAGATCCTCTCCCAGTGTTGCCCACTCTCACCATTTTATTCCAAGACTCTCAATATTTGGTGTTTCTCTTACAGATCCAATGCCTGGAGTCACGTTATTACATGAGAATCCCAACTCTCATTTAAAACAAAAAAGGAAAATTCTAATCCTCAAGACTGTGGAGAAAAACTTGAAAACATGATCCCTAATGTCTCAAAAACCAGGAGGCAAAGAAAAAGAACCCAACATTTATAACAGTTACAAATCCATGATCTTTAAAATAATCTTACAATTTTTGGAGCCTGACTCATGGTTTCTGTATACTTGGGGCTGGGCCATACTGCCCTCTGCCCTGTTTTTTCCCAGTGCTAAGAAATAGCTGTTGCACAGCCGGGGTGGTCTCTTGATGCACCCCATGCTCTGCTAGCTGCATTCTCCAGGAAAAAGGGATTAAAAGAATCATTCTACACAGCAGAGTCAGACAATGGCTCTATCAAACACACCCAATTTTTAAAAACAGCAATGAGACAATTTCACACATCTACTACAATGCTCACACGCAGGATGGCCCATAAAACAGCCCTTTTCCCCTCTATGGAATAGCAGTGTGAGTTGATAAGCTATTGCAGTGCTCTTCATTGCAAGGCCCAGGAGCCAGTGGTAGCTCCCATCAACCCTAAGTGCAGCCCCCAGGCCCTACACTTTGGGGGGCCCTGCTCCAGACTGGGAAGGAAGTGGGCAGCTGCAGCCCTCCTGGCTGGGAGCAGGGACCAGGAGGGAGGCAGGTGGCTGCAGCCTGCCAACCAGCTTCGGGCCAGGACCTGGCAGGAGCCAGGCAGTTGCATACTGAGGCTCTTCATGATGTGCAGCGGGGGGGAGAAGGGCGACCGCCTGCCACCCCTCAAAGCCTCTTTTGTAGGGCACAGTAAGCCACAGATTCACTGGGCAGGAGATTACACACCAGATCCCTTCTCTCCTGACAAGAGGCCTGTGCCAATGCAGAGAACCCTCTTAGTAAACAGAACGGCATGGCGACTTACTCCTGACCCCCCGTCACTGCATGCCCCCACCTCCCTGTTTCGAAACTGATGAGCTGACATAGATCACTTAAGTCCAGAAGAAGGACACTCAAATTGCAGCCCAAGGGCTAAGCATGGACTGCAGAGGCCTGCAGGCACTTTGTAATGGGAGTTCTAATCAATCAGGCTAGTAATTCTGACAAGTCAGGGCCCAGGTATGTTGTTCCTCACCAAAGCTCTGGAAATGCCTTGGGCGGCTTTCCTATTCACTGCTGGTGAACTCAACCCGCCACCAATAAATCCATGTTCCTCAACCTAGGAGATATGAGTACAGGTGAATTGTGTTCACTCTGGTACTATATGGTTCAGCTGCGGCCTGTGTTCTCATGGCAAGTGTGCAAGGTGGCGTTCTAATGCTGGGAAGCTCTTTGGAACAGAGCACTGGCTTGTAAACTCAGATTTGGCCAGGAGATCTGTTAGCCCCTTTATGACAAGGATTACTGGAAGCTGTAGGCTTCAGACAGAGTGTCACAAGACTGGCTACTGGATATTATATAGAGGAATGCTAGTGGCTCAGCCTTGGGGAGATGAGAGCTCGGGGAAGTCTCGCCATGAGTACCTGGCAGGAGGTGTAGGAGATATCTAAGAAAGGTCACCGAAGGAGAATGACATGTCCTCTCCCCTGCCCTGCTTGCTGAAAGCTGGAAGGGCCTCTGTTAGCTATCAAGAGTTTTCTGTATTACTTTGGTCATGTTTTGGAAATCTCCTTACGTTACTAAGCTGGCCCTGAGGAAAAGGATCTGAACTGGCACTGTATTTTAACTCTCAGACTGGGCACTTGGCCTATCAGCTTATTCCACTGACCTAGAGGGCATAGAAAGAGATGCGTTGAGATAGATGGAAGGGGTCTTACCAATGGGGGAAGACGTTCCAATTCTTCTATTAGTCCTGTACCTTAAATTTCAAAAACTGTACATTCTCCCCCCCAGCCCCAGTTGATCTTGTCCTGATGCAAATTTCACATGCGTCTCTTGGCAAACATTGGTGGCCCCATCCAGAGAACATACCAGGAGGCAGAGGAAGGTTGTTCTAAAGAAAATATTCACAGCTGGAATTGCTATTGTCTTGAAAGAAGAAAAAAGAAAACATGGGATGGAGAGATCTCTACTGGGAAAGCCGAGGACAGGTCAAAGTGGTGTTAAGGGGAGGGAAACAACATAGCAGGCCAGACAGAAACAAGAAAACCAGTTAAAAGCAGCAGGAATAGGGCTGGCGCCTCCACAGCCAGGGCCAGTATATTAATATGAAGCTGAAGGACAGGAGTGCTTCAGGGAAGATTTACACCCCTAGGATGCACAAGGCTCCATAAGTAAGAGTGAATCAGCATGCAGTAAGCGCAGGTGTACATGGGTTTCCTGTGTGCATTTTAAAGACACCCTATAGCAGACTAAATTGCAAGACTACACCAATGGCGGGATCTCTAGTTGCTCCTTGGAGATGGACTCTTATTTATGGAGCTGTCCTTGGAGATGAGATGAAGGAAACTGTCTGGTTGTCCCCAGTGCCAGAGATCCTGGCAAGAAGTGTGGGAGGGGGCTGGCCCAATACAATGCAAAGCAGTAGCAAATTATTGACAATCCTTATGCTAGCAATAGCACTGATTCCCTTCCTGTAGCTCAGGTGGCCCATCCCTATTTCCACACTGCTGCTTTCATCTGGCCACAACAGCTTTGTGGACTAGAACAAAAAAAGAAAAGAAAAAACCACGCAGAACGCAGCCAGTGCTTACTCTTCGGATGTGCTGTCTCTCATGCTGAAAATACATGGAGGAAAAACAAGAGAACAGAAAGATAAAACAGAGAGGACACAAAAACACAGAAGAACCACAGAAGCAGATCATACCAAAGCATCATGCAGCAGGTTATGGCTCCCAGCAGCCACAGAAACAAGCAGCTATTACATAAAACACAATGCCACCTCCAGCTATGGTTACTGACTTTAATATGCTTCTTTATTTCACCTCTTCATGCTTCTTCTGTCTGCTCTGTTTCCCAGTACCTACTACCTTGCTGTCCATGTCTGTCTACTCTCCCTACTTCTACCTGCCTTTTCTTACTGTCTGCAGTCCACATTTCCTCCAATCCTGCCTGTGTCTCTTCACACTTCTACCACTCGCTAACACCATCTGTGTACACTCCCTCCTCCCTCAATGCTTCCATCTGTCCCTGAAACCAGATGTGCTTCTGTCCATTTTCTTGCCTGGCTGTCTGTACTGGATGCACACTGGTTCCCACTGGAGTCAAAGGGAGTTTGGACATTGACTTCAGTAGGAAAAGGTCTATTGTTTTTTGCCTGTGCTGCGCAATCTTCATCCCTGCCTATCCTTATTGTTCACTTTCTCCTTCCTAATGAGGTCTATCTTTGCCTACACCCCACTTCCCATGGAGAAAACTCCTGCTTGAAACCAAAACTCAATTAAGAATTAAACCAGTTAGCCAGGATATTTCATTTTAGAGATATGGGGAATTTAAAAACAAATAAATAATGGTGACAACAGGAAGGTCCTGGCAAATGGGTAAAGTGAGTGATTGAAGGAAGTAAAGTGCCTGGAAAAGTTTGGTGCCTTTCCAGCGGTGTAACAAGAGAAGAGCAAGCTCCTGCCTCAGCCTCTTAGACCCCCAGAGGAGACAGGCAGCATGGGTGGGAGGTATGGATAAAGGATACTTTGGTGCAACACAATAAACATCAGATCTCTGTGATTTCCATGATTCAGCTCTCACAAAAAATGCAAGTACTGTATGATTGTGATATGTACAGAGCTCAACAAACAGTGGAATCTGTCTGACATGGACTAAATTCCTAAGGTATATCCTTGCTATGACCTCTCTGGGGTCTAGGCTCTTAGGTTAATAGGGATCTATGCTTTGCTTTCTCCAGTAACCAGATTCTCATGTGTGCTGGCTCCAAATTCACAGAATCATAGAATAAGAGTTGGAAGGGACCTCAGGAGGTCATCTAGTTCAACCCCCTGCTCAAAGCAGGACTAACCTCAGCTAAATAATCCCAGCCAGGCTTTTGTCAAGCCGCAGATTAAAAACCTCTAAAGATGGAGATGCCTCCACCTCCCTAGGTAACCCATTCCAATGCTTCACTACCCTCCTAGTGAAAAACATTTTCCTAATGTCCAACCTAGACCTCCCCCACTGCAACTTGGGACCGTTGCTCCTTGTTCTGTCATCTGCCGCCACTGAAAACAGCCCAGCTCCATCCTCCCTGGAACCCCCTTTCAGGTAGTTAAAGGCTGCTATCAAATCCCCCCTCATTCTTCTCTTCTGCAGACTAAACAGGCCTAGTTCCTTCAGCCTCTCCTCATAAGTCTTGTGCTCCAGTCCCCTTATTTTTCTTGCCCTCCACTGGACTCTCTCCAACTTTTCCACATCCTTATTGGGGGGCCCAAAACTGGACACAATACTCCAAATGCGGCCTCACCAATGCCGAATAGTGGGGAATAATCACTTCCCGTGATCTGCTGGCAATGCTCTTACTAATGCAGCCCAACATGCCATTAGCCTTCTTGGCAACCAGGGCACACTGCTGACTCATATCCAGCTTCTTATCCACTGTAACCCCCAGATCCTTTTCTGCAGAACTGCTGCCTAGCTCTTCAGTCTCCAGTTCCCAGTCTATAGCTGTGCATGGGATTCTTCCGTCCTAAGTAATTCATCTTATTCTTGGTTTTTTAAGGTAAGTGATCTGTATCTGAGCCTCACAGACTGGCTGAAGGGATCCCACAATTCTCCTAGCACCCAGCAGAGAGAGGTCCAGAATTAGGCTGGAGGATAAGACGACTCAGGAGATGGAAGGAGGAATGAGAAATGCTGGTATGCTCACTCACCTATAGACATTTTTGGCTTTACTAGGAGATTTGTTTATTTGTTTTTAAACTTGACTGTGCCTTGCCAAGAGCCTATACAGAAGTTGGTCATAGTACTCTGAAATCTGCTAGGAATTCTGTCACCAGGAGAGCCTGAAGCTTGGGAAGCATGAAGCCAACTAACTCTGCCCTTATCACTGCTGGGTTAGCATACAGTCTGCATCAGATGACTGAGGAACCCTTAATCAAAGAACTCATGGGCCCAATTCAACAAAGCATAGACGCCACACTTTAAATCCATCCTTCTTCAACAAACCACTTAAGCATGTGCTTAACTTTAAGCATCTGTCCCAAGTTAAGCTCATGTTTAAGTGCTTTACTGAACAGGGATCAATTGCTGAATGGAAGACATAGGTCCAGATTTTTAAAGGTATTTAGTTGCCTAAATCCCAATGATTTCAATAGGAGTTAATTACATAAATACCTTTAAAATCTAGGCCATAGTCCATACCCTAGAAAAAACCCAGGTCAGTGTCAATTAAGAGCCAGTCTGGACTGTGTAGAGTCTGAATTGAGGAGCACTAGTAGCAACTGCCCTTCCTCAGAATATGCTGATGATGAAGGTTTTTCTACACTGCCACCATTTTCCTAGCTAATATTTTCACACACAGTCAGGTCCAAGGAGAGGGAATAAACAGAGAAAACCAAAATCTTTCATTTCCCTGTGTGGGAATCTCAGCTACAATTCTGCTTTAATGGACTCCAGAGACACAGCAAACTCTGTTTGATGGACTGTGATATAAGATATGGAGTGTTACACTGACTGCTGTTGACTAACACTCTCAGACATATCACCCAGACCTCCAGCCCAGTGATTCACTTCTGCCAAAAACTGCCAAGAACACTCCTGAAACTATTTACTTTTAGCAAGTGTGCTGCCCATAAAAAGGGTCATAGCCACAAGTCTTAAAACTCTGGTCCTGGAACTTGAAAGTACTCAGCTCACAATAGCTGCTGCTGTCTGTTATGGGAGTAGATGGGTGCTGAGCACTTCACTTAGGGGCCTAATGGGGAGCTGAGCGCCTTTGAAAATCTGGCTCTAAAGTCTCTTTATCCTAAGACAATTTACAATAAGCAAAGCAGCCCAGCCATGTGTTTTCCCCATGACCTACAGAGACCACCTTGGGGTGTGAGGAAAGTTCAATCTCCATGTTTTATTCAGTCCTTGGCCTCTATGCTGAGCTTCCAACAGAGCTCCCCTTTAGTGACAATTGCTGTGGAGTTCTTTTTGGCGTGGCAGACACCTGTTCCTGGAGATTCACCAAACTAGGGCAGCTGAACATCTGCCCTAAGTCACAACTTTCAGCAGTTACTGACCTGAAATAGTGACCTAGAGATGAAAGGCTCCTTTCCCCATTATCAGTTCTCAGAATATGCCAGACCCTTCTAAAACCGTGCCCCTTTTTCTCCCCATTGCCACAAAAAAAACAAACCTCTCTCTTTCCAGCTAGGCCCAATTCCAGGAAAAGTCATAAGTATAGTAATTGCTGGAAAAAGCACTGTCCTTCAGATGAGATCTTAAAGGAAAGATGCTAATGCCTAGAGTCTTTAAGCTAGTACAGCCCTAGCATCCTGGCTAACCTTCCCCTCTTTCAGCATCCCAGCTGCTAAGATCCAAGGTTGTAGGTGGGAGTTGGTGCTAGGAGAAGGTTGGCTCCTGTATAGGAGGGGTGGAGTTCATCTGTGCAAAGCAAAGTTGCCACTATTTGCTTCTGGGAAAACTGACAGTTTTGTGCCTGCGAATGCTGCCACTCATGATCGCAAAGGGAAAAAAATCAGATCAAGGCAGAAATGAAAGGACAGTTTGTGCAAGTTCTGTGGGAAGGTAATTCCCCTCCTATCCCAATCCACTCCAAACTGCATGAACATTTTCATATATTGGTAGCTCTATTGGGTGCTTTATAAAGCCAAACTCTACTCTGTTCCAAGGAGATCCAATGAGAGGGAGGATCTGGAGATCCTGACTATGTTCCTGCAAGCAGGAAGCCTGTGACTAAGAGGACACATCATCTGATCCCATTCTTCGGGTCTCCTCTCTCTAATATCCCTCCCTTAAGAGGCAAATCCCCTCTTGCCAGCTCTGAACCATTCCCCATCCCTCCTTTTTGGAAATGATCAACATGCCCTAATGCCATTGCAAAGCCCCTTTGAACCCAACTTGCCCTCCCCCCACCCCACATGTACCAAGGGACAACAGAAACTGGAGTACTTACATTATACCAACTCTGGCTTTTCTGTAAGGACAAAATAAAAGAGAAGTATTAGTTAGTGCAGAGATCTTAGTACCAGAGAGAGAGAGAGAAAGAGAAAGAGAGAAAGAGAGACCAGGACCCATCTGTGATGTACAGCATAAGTAATTAGCAGAAGGGGGGTACAAAGACAAAAGAGTTTGACAGGTTTCCACGCAGTGTCTACCATGTTTATTCCCAGTTATCCAACTTCAGAACAAACCCAGAAGTATAAGTTCATAGCAGGAGGCAATTCAGGCTCTCACATACACACTCTGTAATCATTTCTGCAGAACAGCAGCAACTCACTAGCAACAGTAGAACTAATGACCATCAATCATTTCTATTTCAAGCTTCGTTTATCCACAGGCGTGCTGGCTAGCTGATAAAAACCACAGTATGTTCTGAGACCCCCTTCAAATAAACCCTCGAGAAACTACCAGGGTGAACTAGAAACTTGATTTCACTTCAGTCACTCACATCAGGCTAGAAGCATTTGAAACAAAGACAGTGAGAGAGAGAATGTTAATAGAAGTGCTCAGTAGAGCTAGGCAAAACTGATGACACACAACTGATGAGTGTGAAGAGTTCCTCTGCGCCTTTGCTTGTGATTTTGCACCCCATCATTTAGATGTTTCACACTTTTTTGGGAGGCTGGGCCATTTGTCACATTCAAGAGCGTGGAAAAGCCAGTTCAGTCGGAAAAGTCACACTTGCCAATTTTCAGTGGAAAGTGAGAGTGGCCAGATTGTAGGTAGCAGCATTCCAGCATAGTGCCCCTAGTAACACTGCTAACGCTTAGGTAGCACTTTCCATCCTTTCGAGACATGCATGGAAGTGTTATCATCCCCATTTTACAGATGGGAAAATGAGACAGGGAGAAGTCTGGTCTAGGGGACTAAGGAAGGAGCTTGGATTCAAAGACCTGGACTCTGTTGTAAGCCCTTCTTTGAACCCGACTTGCTCTGTGACCGTGGCCAAGTCACTTCAGTTCTCCGGGCTCCAGTGTTCCCACTTGTAAGATGCGGACAATGATATTTATTATCTACCTCCAGGATGCTGGAAGCATTATGCTGCCATAGACTTGACCTACAAACCCTCCTTCATATGAGTAGATCTTACTCATGTGAGCAGTCCTACTGACTGTGCTGGGCCTACTCACAACACTAAGGATGTGCAGGGTTGGGCCTGTTTGTAAAAGTAAAGCATTGCTCAGGCCAGACAGTACCAGAGACCTCAGGAGTTCCTGACTCCCAGCTTTGGGCTCCATTGACTAACATGCTGCCTATCAACACCCCTACGAACCATGATGACTTCACGATGTTTGCAAAAATGCTGCAATTCTGCTAGCCTGATGACAAGCTATCTTTTAAAATCTTTTTACAACAAATACTTTGCCCAGGTCTAGGAAATGGGAACAGGAGTTCACTACCTCCACTTAATTTAGAAATGCTGCTGTGCTATTCACACCATATGGATTTCAGGGCAATTTTGAGTTCACATTGCTCAAACCAGGTAATGCTAAATGTCATCTGTCCAAATTTGCTCCAGGCCAGGCAAGAACAGGCATGTGTAAAATTATCATATTAATTTCATATTCTACAATATACGTTCATTTTATAGGTAGAGTGACGTGTACATAAATCTCAACCTGGAACTGGTGATGAGGTCTGAACACCACTGTATTTTGAATTATATCAGCTCTGTGGCATGGACCCAACTCTATGTTTGTAATGTGCCCGTTGATCACTTGTGAATGAGGCTTCTCAGAATTCTTTGCATGAGTTCCTGTGTGAGACGACAAAGGTGTCCAAAGGGATCCAGGCTGTTCCAGGGGAAAACCAGAGACAGGGATAGCAGCAGACTCACAACCCACCCTAGAAAATTGCTCAAACCCTTTCCCTCTCCCCCACCTTGCAGTACAGGTGGAGAACTTTACAAGCACTCAGTCTTAACCCATGAAGCCAACACTACTCAAAGGCTCTGTGCATCTTTGGACATTTTTTATCCTGTTGGGTTGCACTAGGTCTCATCAAAACCACCACAAAAACACACAACAGACTGTGCCCTCACCCCATGGAGCAGAGTTACTGAGAACATGAAGCCTTCATTTCTGGGCTCTCCCACAAATCTTGGGAGGAGGATGTGAATCACAGGCCTTCAAGACACAGAACAATCATCAGCTTGTGGAGGAGAGGAGGCAATCCCTTACTGGCTACTTCCTTCTGACCCACCCCTTTTTGAGGCTGGTCTTACCCTCTGGTATTTCTCCTGAAGGAATCCTCATCTAAAGGCACACGGAGAAAGCCACTATTGTCCACAAATGGTACAGATACCAGGGTATCATATGGCTCAATTCATGCTAATGATAGAATTTGTCTATCCACCCAGCCATCCAGAATTCATCACCATGGCATCCGGGTACCTGAGATGGCAAGGTTTTCATGCAAATTTCTTTACTCTAGCTGCAACCCTCTGGGTAGCAGACAAAGCACAAAAGTGCCTGAAAAGTAATGCCGTCCCCATCAAACCAAAAGTAACAGAAGAAAAATGGGGACATTACTGCCACTGAGGCTGCTGAAATGAGCTTGTATGTGCTGCAGACTCAGAGCACTGCAACAGAGATTTCATTCCCCTCTGCTGCTGCACTTGTAGCATCCTTAGTTGCATAGAGAACTCTGTATTAAAGTGGTGTCATTTTTTCTCTAGGTGAGTTTACCCCCAGACCTGAACCCTTTGTGGCCTTCTCTTGCATAATTATAACCCATATGCTAGTGTCTAAAGGAAACGTAGTAGCTGGGCACATGCTCTTGCTTCTGCATTTATTCAACAGATCCATTACCTATTATATTTCCTTTACCCTTTTTCATGCTGCAAGTTCATCAGGTTTATTCCTATACTAGAGATTCATTTTCTAGGGTTTCTGTTTTACTTCTGCCAAGCTTCAATTAGATACATGGAAATATTTGTAGGGTAAGAGGGAATTTTAGAAGCAGCTCAAGATCTTGCAGAAGGTGACCTGACTCTACACCAGGTTTACCTAAACTTCTCCCTGAGCCTCCAGTCTCCTGCATTAGCTTGTTCCCAGAGTTCCTATAGATCCTAGGAGAACTCCAAGAGCGGACAGATTACAGAGAGCACAAAGTGAAGGGAAATGGATTATGGGGTGTAGGAGCCTAGGAGAGAGAGAACAAAAGGTATGTATGGAAGCATATGTTACAGGAAGCTGGAAGAGGAAGACTATTGTGGCTTCAGGGAGGCCTATGGACCACTCCAATCGTGCACCAGGGTAACAAGCACAGAGAAAGATCTCAATTCAAAATTGCCAAGAACCTTTATACAAGATGAAGATTCTGGCTCACAGCAGTGGGAGCCTAAGCTTAAACCTGGCTCCTTGCTTCATCTCCAAAGGTTGTGCACTGATTTCTTTACAAGGTGAGAGGGAGACAGGATAAAGAAAAAAGCCTGGGAGAATCAGCAGGTGGTTTAAAAGAAGAAAGAAACAAGTTCTTACTTTGATCAGGTTAAGTCTGTCATACTGGAAAAAGAAATCGTAACCATTAGAACTGAAACGAGAAAAGGAAATAAATAATATCTATCAGAAAAGGTGGAAATAATCACACACAGGAATGAGGAGAGTTGCCACTGACCCACAGTACACAGCGTTACATAGGCACAGAGGGGCAGATGCCAGGGATGTCACAGCACACAGTTACTCATCTTCTGCAACCAGATAACATTTCTCATGTGCCTTGATGAGGGAGGTCATGGGGCTCTTTAATGAGTTTTCTTTATATCCTGCTGCATCTCTCATTTTATTTTAGCATTGTCTAACAAATACCTGCTTGAATTAGCGACCATAGAGCACGTAATGACAGCTCTGCCTTGGGAGATTAAAGGTAATTCTATGGGTAGGAGGCAAGATTTCATGCAGTGTTTGTATGAATTTCAAATTGCTGGCTGGTACAACAGGGTGGTTCTACTCCCCATGGAGTCAATGGAGGTTGTCATTGATTTTAATAAGAGCAGGATCATACTTTGCTCATTTATAGTGCAGCTGCCAGAGCAGTCCAAAGCACTTGGTGTATTGTAAATAATTCAGCCCCACAACACCTTCCAGGAGGGACAGAAGCACCATGACCCACATTTTACAACTGGGGAAACTGAGGCACAAAAAGGTGACATGACTTGCCTAAGGTTAGAGCTGGAATAGAGCCTTGGAGCCCTGACTTCCAGTCTAACCACTTGATACCTTTCTCTTTTAACTTTAACCTGTTACGAACTACTGAATTTCCATTACCAAGCTGAAACTTCAGAGACTAAGGGTATGTGAGATTCTGGGGGTGAGATTCCCAGCTCAAGGAGACACACTAGCACTAGATCTGATCGCGAGCTAGTGATAGTGTGTCTCCTTGAGCTGGGAATCTCACACCCAGAATCTCACATACCCTTAGTGATCGAGCTAGTGCACGAAATACAGAGCATAGCTGTAATAGCGTGAGCAGTGGCAGGGAGCCAACTGCCCCAAGTATGGGCCCACCAGAAACCCTAGGCATGTACTCAGGGTGGCTAGCCCATCTCTCAGCTCGTTCTGCCACAGCTGTGCTCTGTTTTTAATGCGCTAGCTCAATGCGTGCTAGCATGTCTCCTCAAGCTGGGAATCACACCTCCATCTCCAAGTGCAGACATATCCTATAGCTCAAGCACCTGTTTGCTTTATCCAATGACTCTCCGGAGGGCTCAGAATGCTATGTTGTTCATGGAAAGTGATGGAATTTGCACCAACACTCCACCCAGGTCCAAGATAGCTCAAACCTGATGACTTCAGGACACACTGTAAAGCTCATCTTTCTTATAAAACCTAATAAATAAATACATAAATATTATTTGTTTGTATTATCCTCACACCTAGGATCCATAGTCATGGTCCAGGACGCCCTCTACTGCTAGACACTGTGCAAACTATATTGACTGTACAGATCTATTTTATCCTCCTCATTCAGACTCTGCATGAGGGGGTAAGTGGAATTAACAGACTCTCAGTGGGGTTACCCCCATTTTATGGGCAAGATCAAATAAAACAAAATAAAAAAACCTGCTTATGCTTTAACAGCAAACAGTAGCTTCTATCCCATGTGCAATGTGCATTATCCACTGGCTGGCAATCTAAGGTAGAGGTGGAGCAAAGTATCTGCTTGCTGCACTGGGGGATGTCTGAATTTCACCTGTCAGCAGTGGATGGGGTAAGAAAGAAACATCCTAAAAAGCATTATTACAGGCTTATTCAAATGATTAAAAATTACAAGTGCAGTGGTTCCCTCTGATGGTGGAACTGTGTCATAACAACTAACATGAAACGGAAAATTACTCCAGTACAGCTGTTGGCAACTGTATAAACACAGCATCAAATTCATGGGCTCAAGCCGTTCCCCCACCCTCACCAACCTGAGCTGGTTTGTTTGGTAAAGCAGCATATTTTTCTGTTTGCAAAACAAAAAAATAAAACAAAAAGAGGTCAAGAAACAAAATATGAATTTCTTCATCCTGCATTTCTGTGTGCATCCCCAAACACTGCTCTCTTTCATGACCCTGGACCTAGACAGACACATCATCATCTGGGCTGAGAAAGGAATTCATTTCACCATGCTCATTAGACCTGGGTTCCCTTTCCCCACTGTGCCACGAATGGAAATTAACAGTGATCTAGCACGACCAGACTCTCCTGGGGACAGAAGGGGATTCAATCGTCATATCAGCTCTACCAGACGCATCCCCCCAGCACAAATAGCTTGTGAAAGCAGAATAGTGACAAACTACATAAGTAATTGGGACGTGGCTGGCTGACTCTTGGGGAATGTGCTTAGAACACCTTCCTTCCACCTAGTCAGCAACCTCATTTCAGAACTCATCCCAGTTTTACTGCACTGTTATTTTCTCTAATATTATTGAGAGTATTTTGTTCTCAAGAAAGCAAAAGTCAGACTGTAAGTGGATCAAGCTAGCGCCTTGTATGTGCTTTGCACATGCATCTTTGTCAGTGCACTTCCAACTTGACCTATCAGGAGTCCCACCTGCCATTCCAGTGAAAAACTACCACAGCATTCTCCCAATGCATCTTCATCTTGACCTGCCATTCCACTGGTGAGCCCCCCACTCAGCTCTGCCAACGCACTCATTCAGAAATATCCCAGTACCACTTTCCCACCGAAAGAGATTCGCTAATGCACTTCCCTTTGCAACCTCAGCAGAGCTCTCTGCTATTCCATCCGGGGTTCCCCATAGGACTCTTTTCAATCCACCTCAGTCCCAATCTGCAACACTAGTACTATATTCCTGATTTGCAGCATCCTGACCCACAGGCAACATCTCCTGAGCCTAGACCAACAATCATGCAAGGCTGAGCCAAATTCATTTTGATTTTATGATGTGAACAAGGGGGGCCTGGACCATCAGTTTCATTGTCCACTGGGAACTAATCCAGAATTTGAAGCCAAGGGCTCCACTGGGGAAACACCAGAATGTTGGGACACCAAGCTATCCAAACTGTTTCACTTTTAGCATCTCCAGAGACAGCTAAGTACTTTATCCCCGAATCACTCCATCACCAGTTTTATTTTTTCTGATCTCCAGTAGACAATTTAGTTCTTGTGCAGATGTGCAAAAAATCAAGTCCAAATACCCCATCCCTTGGGAGTTGGTTTGAGAGACATTTTCCATTTATATATTTCAGAGTGAGCCCATGAATTCTCAGGGTTCCTTAGGAAGCAGGTCTATTCTAAAGGGGTACAGCTGCATTCTTTTGCAGTCACTGATCTTTAATATTCAAGTCACACAGAAAAACACTTGAGGTCCAGCCTAACTGTGATCAATTGGCATGAATGTCCCACCTCAAAAAGGGGAAGTTCCCAGTCATAAAAGTAGTGGAGAAATAACAGAGATCAACTGACAGGTCTCAATCTTCTAAAAAATTATAAAGTGGGAGGAGGAGAAAGTGAAGGTGCTATGGGGGCTATACTGCCCATCACAGACTGGAGGTCTTACTCTGCAAACTGAAAACGAGTCAATTTAAGGAAAAGGAAAAGCGAATCACAAAATAAATAAACCACAGGGTCAAACAGAAGTAAAATAAGGAGTGTAATGAATGGACCAGTTCTCATGCAAAGTGAATGAATATTAATGAAATCGCAGTGACTTCAAGCGAACCCAGCCTCACAGCTACAGATGTTTGGGTGAGTGGTCACCAACATTCTCGTAGAAGCACTGGGAGAATGTCCCATTTCGAGAGGTGTTACTCAGTACCACGGGGAGGATTTCTCAGTGTTAAGACAATTCTATGGTGGAGAATGGGGGAGAAGAAAGAAAGCTTACTTTAGAGAGGCGCTTGTGTGACTAAATCGGAGAGAGCGCATGCAGGAGGGAAAAGAGAGAATTTTTTTTTTTTTAAAGAAAACACCTCACAAAACAATGGGAGGAAAATCCAAACACAACAGGGAACATTATCTCCTTCCTTTTCCTGATTCAAGTGAGCCTCAAATAAACATATGCTGCCATAGCCGATGGGTTGGCAGAGCTAGAGACCAAAGTCTTCTACCTATAGAACAAGTATGGCACAGGTAATAGTGATGCAAGCTTCCCCTGCACTGCCCCTTACCAATGAGACACACTTCACCTGGAGGGACCTCCTCTTGGGTGAGTAAGGATTTCAGTCTCCATGGACTAATGAATTCAGGGCTTGTCTGCTGAGACTGACAACAAAGATGGCAAGGATAATGGTTTGTAGGGAGTGGGGTGTAATACAGACAATTATACAATGATGAACCGGGCTGAGAATACACCAGCTCATTTATTTCAAGCCAGAACGGCGTGGCTGTGCAGTTGCTGGCGATGTTCTGACAGCACTCAGGGTGAAATGTTTTACCTCGTGAATTCAAAAAAGCCACAAACACTTCAGACCAGTGAACTTTCTTTTGACAAGCCTTAGGGCTGGCATCAAAGCTCCTGTTCTTTTCACACATGCCTAGGAACCTGTATATCACAAGGCACCACTGACCAAGGCTAATAAAATGAGCAGGGCCAACAAGCCCATCCCAAATCTCCTTACACACACTCGCTGAGCAATTCCCTGTTACTCCGTCCATACTGTGAGGATCAAGGTGCAGTTGGCTCCAGTAAGGTCATGAAAATGGTAAGTCCAGTCACCTTCTGGACTGAGGTTACCTGCACTGTGAGGGGAAGCAAAGGGCTTTTTACACAGCTCCTTCAGCCTGGCAGTATCAGGATACACAGTAGGTGGGGGGCAGCTGCACAGAGGCCATGTATGTCAGCCTCTTCTTTCCTTCTTGCCATGTCCTTTTACTGAGGAAAAGGAGTAGGTTGGTGCAATACGTTCATCAAGAAGATGCAAAGTTGTTGCTGGGGGGCCTGGGAACGATGAGAAAAATCCACCCCACACCCTTTTTGGATGGGATACATTGAGAGTAATCCTGCAGTCAAGGAAACCTGAGACTGTGGGTGTACGATTGTCCCCAAGTCCCAGTTATGGCCTCAAACTAGGACTTAAATGGTGCCTAGGACCCCTGCCAGCTCTCTGTACAGCCCACACTTCACCCTCAGTGAATCAGAAGCTTTTCAGAGCCCCTTCTGTAGCCCTCCTCTCCAGTTTATGCCTGAGAACCGCGTGATGAATGGCTGAAATGGAATGATCGCCACAGCTGGCTTTCAGGGTCCCGCTGTAAATAGTGCAGGCTCCCAGGCAAAGGGGACATTGGTTCCAAAGGTTCAGCCCATAAAAGCCATTATGAAGCTACAATATGGCCATGCTTGCTAGAGCAACCAGTGCCTTGTGGTCTGAGCTTAGAGGAGGGGAGGGAGAAAAGGGTGTATTTAGCATGTGCTCAGCTCCGTCCTAACCAATCAAGTGCCCTGTAGCCAATGGACAACTCAGCAGAGGATCTTGGGAAATGTGATAGGGAGAGGAGAGAGATTCAGAGAAGAAAGGCACAGGACAAAGAGCAAGTACAGCACTAGAGCGTATACTGGAGGGGTGTGTGGACATCTGCTCCTCAGGTCACTCGCCTCACCTTGGAGTTCTTGGCCCCGCTGCGGCCTGACTGAGCGGAATAGCTGCGCTGCACACCCTGCTCCGGAGTGGACGGGGATTTGTCCGAAGAGTGGTCCGAGCCTTTCTCCACCATGGCGTCTCCTGGGGAGTCCTGCGGAGTCGGAGACCGGGAGCGTTTGCGCAGGATTGGGGAACAGGCAGGCGTGCTGCGGTTCGAGTTACTGGCAGTGCTGGGTGGAGAAAGAGCACAGTCAATAACCATAGGCCAGGAGGAGCTCAAGCCAAGGATAGCTGTATTATCCACAGCAAGTTTTGCTGGGTACAAGGGGAGACAGTGCCATGCAGCTTTTCTGTATGCCCTCTGGCCAAACTTTCCACACTTGGCTTCCTGAAACTAGACACCTAATGCCACCTTTAGGGCTTGTCTACATAGGAAACATACCATTATAAGCTAAAGTGTAACCACCTGTATGGACACAAAACTTATTCCAGTATGAGAGAGCTTTTTGTTTGTTTGTTTAGCTTATGTCACTTGGGAAGGAGTTTAAGCTAAACTGAAAAAGCCACCCTTATTCCAGAATCAGAGTATCTACCTTGAGGGTTATATCAGTATAGCTATAGCAGTACAACTAGGCCAGTACAACACAAAATTTTCCTGTATAGACAAGCTCTCAGGCTCCTAAGCAAATGGCTTGATTTTCAAAGGTGCTGAGCACTCAGAGCTCCAAGTGAAGTTACTAGAAGCCGCAGGTACACAGCACTTCTTAAAATCAGACCATCTATTTAGGTGCCTAAATATGCCATCACATCCCTAAAGGCTTGTCTACATTAGAAAGGGTTTGCTGGTTTAGCTATAGGGGCATAACTTCCTAGTGTAGACACAGCATACGCCAGTTCCGCAAGCAAAGTAGCAAAAGGACTTTTTTGCTGGCATAAATGCATCTACACTAGGACTTTTGTCAGCACAGCTATGTAAGTAAAAACAAATATACATACATACATACCCCTTAACTGAAATAGCTAAGATGGCAAAAGCTGTAAGTGTAGACCAAACCTAACTTTGGGCATCTTCTGGCCATTATTACACAACAGATTTCATCAAACACTGAAAAGCCACCATACACAAATACCAATTTGAATTGAGTTTGATCTCATTCATGTCTCTTATTATTCCTATTGCACAAACACTTGGAAATTTTTCCCAATTAAAATTGTCCAGCATGGACTGATTATGTTCATACAGATGTCTGGGGGATGTCTTTTGTTGCTATGAATATCAGTATTCACAAGAAAACATGGGTATTTGCTCAGCTGTTCATTATTCATTCTTTACCAGTATTCTCCTGTTTAAAAAGCTCCAGTCAGCCAATCAGGAAACAGAAACAGTGCTATATGACTTACATGACCAATCAACATCATGAGTAAAGAATAGCGAACAGTTCCTTAACAATCCATAGGCTGAACTTTGTGCACATAAATTATACAGTAAAATTATCTACAAATACAAGAGCAGAAAATCAGGGAAGGTTTATGGACAGAAATAAAGGGCTCAATTTATTAGATAATGTATTTCCAATGGATAATTCAGCCAGCTGCATTATAAAGAGAGTATTCCCCTCATTATGACTCACAATTATAGTGATCAGGGTAAAGTACAGTATTGCCTACCCCCATTGTTAAAAAATCATGTGATTAGCTTAAAAATAATGAGATAATAAATATTGGGTTCTTTTTATCTATCTTCTGGTTTTCAAGCCTTTTGGATGCACTCAGATCACATATTTCAACTTCTCTCTGCAACCATTAAGGCTAGAAACTCCATTTAAAAAAACAAACAAAAAAGCAAAAACTGAGATTCTCCTGCAATCTCCTAATTCCAGAAGGTAGAACTTTAGGAAAGATACTAAATATTATGAGGTTTGCAAACTAATTGCAAGAGTTGGCAGCTCTTAGTTGCCAGCCCTGCAAAGTGCAAACACAAACTTGGAATATAAAGTTAATAGCTTTTTTCCTCTCCTGCATTACATTGCCTCGCTAGTGATAGAGATTTGGCAATTGAAATATAATAATTTTGTTGATGATGCATGAATAGCTTCCAGTTTACTCTTCCATTCCTATATCAGCTCTGTAGGACTAACAGACTATGAAATAGTAAAAGCTTAATTTTGTTGCTAGACTGCACAGATCTAACTCACAATACATAAAGGAAGCATGTTTGTTGAGTAAGAAAGTGCTATTTATACATAGCCACTTTTCTGAACATAAACGTACAGTAAGAAGATATTATGGCTATCTTTAAACACTGGGAATAATTGTTAACTGATTGACTGATGTGTAATTAAAGCAACATTATATTTCAAGAGGTGGGCTTTCATCTCTCACTCGCCCTCACAACATTCTCCTAATACCCCAGCACTTTGGGAAATTTTAAGAATTTTGTCTGAAGTCTCCTTTAGGGTAAGGCCCCTTTATGCTGCCAGAGCAATGTTTAAATGATAATCAGTTTGCAAACATATTTTATTTGTAAACTGAAACAATAAATAATAATAATAGTACCTAGCTGTTATAAAGCTCTTTTCATCAGAAGACCCCCAAATGCTTTACAAAGGAGGTCAGCTTCACCATCCCCATTTTACAAATGGGGAAACTGAGGCCTAGAGGTGATTTGCCCCAAGTCACTGGCCAAGCTGGGAAAAGAACCCAATTCTCCAGAGTTCCATTCCAGCACTTTGGCCCCTAAACCACACTGCCTATGGACATGGCAAGCCAAAGGGATGGATGCTGCCAAGAGAAAATAAACATGCAACCTCGTTGTGCCCCTCTTCTTAAAAACATCACTTTCCAGAACAGAAGCACACTATAAAGTAATTATGACTCTCTCAGAGTTCACATGCTCACACCCAGAAAGTCTTCCATGGTCAATGGAGAAGCTTAGCACCTTGTCACTCCCCATATCTATCTATGGTACTTACATAGCCCCCATTACCACAGAATCCAAGCACCCTACAATCTTTAATGTGTCTATTCTCACAAGACCCCTAAGAAGTGCTTTCATCCCCGTTTTACAGATAGGGAATGGAGACACCACAAGGATAAGTTTGACTTGACCAAAGTCATACTGGAAGTATGTGATGTAGTAGCAAATTGAACCCTAACATCCCAGTTCAAAGGCTAGTGCTCTAACCACTCGACTGTCCTTCCTCTCCCCATCTATACATCTATCACGGAGTGTGCACATATGAAATACAGGGAAATGTTATCCTACCCTCACTGGAGCAATCAAGTTGAAGAGGAGGAGATCATGAAGTGTGTATTGCCATGGCAGCACTCTGTTCCTATTGTTCTATCAGTTCACTACCAAAGCACAAGACTGTGCAAATAATAAATTTCTGGGCTTTCGTCTTTGAACTCTGTGAAATAGTTTCATTTTCACCTGCATAAGGCCAGACTAAAACTTCAGCTTTCCCACTTGAACTGTCTGCAGTGTCAATCAGCTCCTCTGTAAAACCCCTTATGGAATATGACTGACCAAAAGAGCATGTAGGAGGACAGAAAAACACAAAAAGATGTATTAATGGAGAAAGAGAGAAACAGAGATAGAAACCTAAGTATGGAAAAGAAAGAGCCCATTAGGAATGGACTCATCCTTTATTCTATCCCATGTGGCAGAGACCTTAGCTTCTGCTTCAGAATCAGAGAGATATTTGACAAACACTTGACTAGCCACTCATTCCCCCATGTGTTTTTCTTTCTCTCTCTCCTTCTTCATTCGTTTTTATTGTTGAGAAACGCCAACCCTCCTCAAGGACAGTCCACAATCTCTAACTATCAGCTAACAGTAATTGCTTTGAAACCTGACTGAACTCCTTGAGAGATGACAATATGCCAGGCTATACAATGGCCCAGTGTAGCCATGATTCCTTGCCTCAAACTACCCTATTGGTGACAATGTGGGTTGTATCACAGAAGGAAAGAGAAACAGGGCTGCAAGCTTCTCCTCAACCTATGAATCATTAGGATTATAACTTCGCCTCATTCACACTTTACCAATAACAGTGCAATGCGTAGCTCATTCCCAGCTCAATCTAGTTCCTAAACTTTTTGAATAACGTTAACAGAGGGCCATACTTCCACCAGTGAAAAAGAAGTATGGTGGGACAAAAACATAACAATAGCCAAGAAGAGTCTGGATCAAAATTTTTAGAAGTGACTAGAGAGGTTGGTGGCCTCAGTTTGACAGTATTCAACATGAGACACATCAAAGAGGTTAAATTTTCCAGGAGCCGGTGTTTAGCAATTTATCCAGATTGGATGATTCACTTGATTACCTCTTCTATTCATTCCTTCTGAAGCACCTGGCACTGGCCACAGTTGAAAGACAGGATACTGGGTCAGATGGACCTTTGGCCAGTATGGCCATTCTTATGTTCAAATCAGACCCCCCCTTTAGGGAGTCTCAAGTTGGACAACCAAAATCACTAGTCACTTTTTTAAATCTTGGCTGTGGTTTTAAAATACATCTGGTCCAAAGTATTGTTGAGGTCTTTCTCAAGCCACATCATCTTCTATAAATCATCCAGTTATTTAGGTCACTAGACCAAATACCATTCACCATATTATCCTGGCATTTCTTTCTTCTTTCAGCTCCTTCCCCATTACAGTATTATACTGGCATAATAAAGCTGTACCACAACCCAGTACTGTAATCTACCTGTATTTATTTTTCCAAGCACTCACCATGTAGATAAGAGTAGGAGGTTCCATTTTCTCCTACTCGGTTTCCCATCAGACATGTTGACCTGATGTTTGGAAACCATCAATTAAATCTAAGTCACTGCTCAAGAATCCAAAATACCAAGGCCTAACCTGGGGTAGGAGGAATTGTTTCTCACTGCTCTTACCACCATCACATCTGCTGTCCTTCCGGACTCCTCTTACATCACACTGTGTATTTACCCTGCCTTTTATGTTACAAACATTAGAGGTTTTGACCATTTCATCAGCAGCCCAAAGGCCCGGTCAGTAAAACAAGCACCAAACCTTCTACTTTCAGACTTTTGAGACCGGTATTCTAGACTGTCAGCCTGCTCCTTAAGGATGAACATGAGATCTAGCTTCTATGCAAGGCATTGGTGAATAGCCTTTACGGCCCACCTGCTCAACTCTGTATGTTGCAATTTACAATGCACCTGGACTGATACAAAGGCAGTCTTGTGCCATCTAATATGCCATGAGATCTGGAGTGCACAGAGATTCTCCCTGCATAGATGAAGAGGAGAAATGCAGAGGCACAGAGTTCAGCTTTAAAGCAGGGTGGGATGAGGTCACTGGCAACAGCAAAGTGGGATGATGAGGTGCCTAGCTGCAGAATGGTGGAGCCAAAGAGGTGACTAGCTAATAGAGTCAAAGTCTTAGGGCTAGAATTTGATTTCAGTTGCACATGTCAAACCTAGAGTTAACCTTGTTGATGGAGTACACTGGTGCAGCTAAAATCAGAAGCTGTCTCAATGTAATAAAGTGACACAAATGCCTAAAAAGAAATTTGGGAACACTCAAAACAGCAACAATAATACCTTTCCCCCATCACATCTTTTATCTGTGGATCCCAAAGTATTTTACAAATATTAATTACTAGACTTGGGCAAATGCATTTACTCTGATATTTTTAGATGAACTGATTTCACCTAAACTCCCACTTTTGTTTGCTTGCTTCCAGTGAACATTCAAACGATGGAGTTTTAAAAGCACAAACATTTGCAGAAAACATACTGCAAAACTGCATGTGCATATAGTCATATAAAGCAAATTTTGCACCCATGCACACCTCACCAGAAGTGCTTCCATGCTTATCCAATCAGGGAACAGAAACAGTACCATGTGACTTACCTCAAAGAAAACTAAGTAATACTACTGGAATTCTGGATACTTGGATTCTGCCTGGTGGGTCTTGCCCATATGCTCAGGGTCTAACTGATTGCCATATTTTAGGTTGGCGCGGAATTTTCCTTCCCTGGGTCAGATCTGCAGAGTCCCTGGGTTTTTTGTTTTGCCTTCCTCTGCAGCATGGAGAATGGGTCACTTTCAGGTTTAAACTAGTGTAAATGGTGAATCTTATGTAACTTGAAGACTTTAAACCATGATTTGAGGACATCAGTTACTCAGTCAGAGGTTATGGGTCTATTACAGGAGTGGGTGTGTGAGATTCTGTGGCCTGCAATGTACAGGAGGTCAGACTAGATGATCAAGATGGTCGCTTCTGCCCTTAAAGTCTAAGAGTGTATGAGTCAATTCCGTGAATATAAAGTGTGAAAAATTCATGCAAATCACAAATAAATTGGCACAAACCAAGATGTGCTCACAGATATTCTGTGAGCAGGAAGAGAAGTTGAATAAATTATTCACTGTGAATTATTCACTCAACTCTGTGAAATCCCAAAATGCTTTTTTGAAGAATCTCTATTTTACAGAAGGAGAAATATGAGAGAGATTAACTAACATGCCCAACATCAGGCAACAAGCTAGTGGGACAAACAGAAAGAGAACACAGGAATCCTGACACCCAAGTTCCTTGCTCTAACCTCCAGACAAAAAACACACATAGGCTGCTGGAATTTTATGCAATACATTGCACTGCAGCACTAAACAGTTAATAATGGAGAATGTTCAGGCAACCTCTCTGGAGCATGACTGAAGCACAGGGTTGCCACATTGTTCAGAATGCTCTATTCTCTATTACGTCCTGTTCTATCTGGCTGCTGCTCAGGTATTCAGAACCACAAGTACGCTCACAGCACTGTCAGAGAAACTTCCAAAGGTTTAATCCGCCAGGACAATACTAGAAATAGGGTAATTAAAACAAAGGCTTGAGAAAAGGAGAACTGGGCAACGACCAGCCCCAGCCCTCACCTGCAAGAGTTCAGTTATTTATCTGGTTTATGAGATATTGTCTGGACCTCTTTAACCTAGAAGATCCATGTAAGCAGCAGGCTCTTTGCAAGATCCCAGCTGGTTCAGTTAGAATTGACTTTTTCATAGTATATTTGGCATTAATGATTTCTCTCCAGGCTGAATAAAGGATGTGCCAAGCTGCATTGTTTTTCATTAGTCGCAGCACAGTAGTATGCAATCATGAACCAGGCCCCCTCATTGTGCTATGCGCTGTACAAACATGTAACAATTCACCAGAAATGTTTGTGTCCACTTTAAGTTTGGATAAAAATTCAGGATGGTTCTAAATGTTGTGTCTTAGGGTGACTAGGATCTCCTTAAATCAAAGCACCGAAACTTGATTAATGTGGTACCTCAAAATGTTGAGCTGTACAGATGGCATTTGCACTACATAAGTATTTGCACACCACTGCATCAAATTCCAAAGTCCTATCACTGGCATGCACTGAGCACAACATAAAATCTGGGATGGGTTCTTTGAGGGAAGTTTCTTGCTTAGTTTGCTCCAAAACTCAGGTCAGGAACTTGAAATGTCCACAAGATATAACACTAAATTTGTCTGAGTTGGTTCACTCCATCCCTACTGCAGCTGCATGGAACTCACTGAATTTCTTTGAAAGGTTTGTGCAAATCTTTCTCAACAGTTTCAGTTCATGTAAGTTCACACATGCACAAATTTTACTTTGAGGTGCAGCTTCAAACAAACCCCCAAAGCACAGAGAGAAATTCAATCAAAGTTTTGCTTGGTTTTAGCTTAAAGCTATGAAAGAACACTGCATCTTGCCTGGTTTCCACCAGAAATCATAAAACAGCCCTGGTAAGCTCAAAACAAGACCTCCACACACACGAAGTTCAGCTCAGGATTGCCACGAAGTTGGGGAACCTTTTGCCCCAACTGTCCAGAGTTTCAGATTTTTAATAAAACCTGGAATGACGCAGCCTCTTTCAAGTTTGTAATGAATGTTTAGCACAAACTCCAAGTTATACATACACATATGCACCCCAGTATATATACACACACAATATTTGCTAGGGTGACAGATGTCCTGATTTTATAGGGACAGTCCCGATATTCATGGCTTTTTCTTATATAGGCACCTATTACCCCTCACTGCCTATCCCAATTTTTCACACTTGCTATATGGTCACCCTAATAATATCTACTAGTTTTAAAATAGTGCTTCTGAGAGTAGAAACTAACCCAGAACATTTACCATCTTCAAAGTGCTTTATAAAACATAAATCCAACCAGTTTGCACAGCATCCCTGTTAGGATTCTCACTACTGCACAGACAAGGAAAATGAGGCAGAGATGAACTTCTCCAAGGCCTTAAATTGAGTCAGTGGCAGAGGTGGGACTACGACTCAGGAGACGCTGGCTCCAAATGTTATCACCTGACCACTGGACAACAGTGACTATCCCCATTCCTCACACAGAGAGCTCTGCTGGAGTGCACATAACGAGTGTGAAGAGTATATTTATTCAGCCTTTCTACTCAAGCACAAAGAGGACAAGAACAACACAACACACACATTACACAAGTGCGAAGCCCTGTCCTTGCTCACCTCCCCCACCTCATCCCCTGAAAAACCCTCCGCTGCTCCTGTTTGCTCCCAGAGTTTTGAATCTGACCCAAGGAACAGCCATGACGAACGCTTTTTGTTGTTTCCATAGTGACCACGGCCTGCAATAGAATGGGGAATCCATGCTTGAAATGCCAAAATGGCTTGACCCACTTTGAAATATAATAACAAATAATGCTTTACAGGCCTAGCTGACCAGAGGCCGTTCAGCCCCTCAGATGCCTCTACAAGGCTGTCTTGAGAAGTTGCTGTAGATCACACTAGGCAGCAGAACAAAAGCAATCCAGCCAGAGAACAAGTGAAGTCCCTTTATAAGGTAGATGAATCAGGGAACATCTTTATGTTCTGTGTCTGTAGAGTGCCTAGCACAATGGGGTCCCGGGTCCATAACTGTGGCTTCAAGGCACTATGGCATAATAAACAATAATGAAATAACAACGAGGGAATGGCTAGGAAGATGGGGAGAATTTGCCACTTGCACTCAAGTGAATGGAGTGACTGGTTTGACATAGCACAGAACTGGGTGCTACATCTAAGTGGTGGGAAAAGAAAGCAGTTTGTCCTCATTACATAGCATGTAGAGGAGTTAACTGGTCACATTCAACCCTTGTATAACTCCATTGAAGCCGATTAAATGGAGTGAGACCAGGGATGAATTTGATGGGGATATGGAGATAAGACAAGAAAACCACTTTCTACTGGAAGACTGTCTCAAAGCGTTTGTATCCCTCGACATGTGGAGAATCCAATGAACAGCATCATTTGTGAATGGTTACAAGTTATGTTCATGCTCTAGTGCAGTGATACTCAGACCTCACTGGTTCAGGAGTTAAACTAGCAATCAACATTACCTAAAAGCATCACAGCAGTGTGAATTCATTGTTTCATTTACTTATATAAATGTACATTTTGTTCTTGGTTATTCTAACCAAGTGCTGTTATTTTATCAACTACAATTGATTAATAACATAGTAATAGCATCCTGATTGCTTAACAATTACATTACGCAGTGTTTTAATATCATGTGCTGCAAAGAACCGCAGGAGACATATTAAAGAGCCACTTGCATCTCCCGAGTCTCAGTCTGAGTATCACTGCTTTAGGAGCTATCCTTGTATCTCTTTGAGCAATAATGAGAATCTCAGTACTACCCCTATTCTCCTCTTGCAGTTCCAAGAGCTCAAGCAGAACCCCTGACTTTGCTTGATTTTGTTGACTAATGTTCAAGTGGTCTTGAAAATGGGCAAAATGAGTTAGCTATTCTAAAATATATACTGAAATCACACCACATGCCACTAAAATGCAGCCACCTCTGGGTTAAAAAGAAACAACTGTTTAACAGCCCATACCAACATTACCCTTAAAACAGTATTCTGCAGCAGTGGTCCAAAACACTACACATTATGATTGTAATATTGCAGTGTTTTGGGCTATTACTGTAAAATACAATAGTACTTTTTAAAGTAATGATACCCAATAGTTTAAGAGAGGAAGTGAAGAATATTAAATCAATTTGAACCTGTCAGATGTAGAATGTGAACCAGAATTTAGCCAGGACACAGGTTAGTGATCATTATATTGCGAACAGCACCAAGGGATTTTTAATGTCCAGGACATCACATTTGAAAAAATTGCAATTTCAGCCAACACTGGGGTCACCCATTACTGAAAGGGAAGAGTGCCGTCTACTGACTCACCAACACCACTTCCTGTAGTACCTGGTGTTTCTCGGCAGTCTCCCACCTAAGTTCTGACCCAGCCCAATCTGAATAAACACACTAAAACTATCCCTACCTCTGGCTCCCCCAGTTTGCCCTGTCTGCTAGACTGTAAGCTCTTCAGGGCAAGGAACAGTGGTTATCTGGGAGTATTGTACAATGCTGAGCACACTTGGCTTTATGCTACAAGGTGCTGAGCACTATGGCCCTGATCCAGCAAAGCACTTAGACGTGTGCTCAATTTCAAGTGCTTGTGTAGTCCCATTGACACACCTAAAATTAAGCATTGGATCAAGTCCACAGTTGGTGCTACAAAAATAAAAATACAATAATAAAGAGAATATGAAATGATAGTATTGTGGGGCCATTTGGAGAAGCTAATGTCAAAGCAATACCTCTTTATGGACTAGGAACAAGAGAGAAGCATCTGGTCAATGAATAAATAAAAAGTTAGCTCTATGTTCAAAAGTTAGATGTATACCCTTGTTATCAATTGCTTCCTCCACCTTCTACTCTGACATGCGTAGAACATGCCACCTTCCTAGGTTTCTGTCACCTACTCATTATAGAAAAGCAAGCCAGTCAGAATAAAATATGAAGCAGTGAAAAACACTGCTTAAATTCGAACTGACTCCAAAATGAAACTAGTGGGAGAGGCCAAAATATTTCCTTCCTTCCTTCTTCATCCCCCATCCCCTGGCCATTTTTTCTCATTTTTATTCCATCTCTCCTCTCCTGGATTCTACCCAAGAGCGAAGTGCTATATACGGGTTAGACAAACATCTGTCACGGATGATCTAGGTATGTTTACTTCTGCCTTAGTCAAGAGGATGGACGAGAAGAACTCAAGGTCCCTTCCAGCCCTACATTTCTATGATTCTTTTGAATGAGGCTACTCTCAGAGTTTCTGATCCAACAGGGAGTAGAAATCTTGAGAAATCCTCTTCTCACAAGATTTCCTGCGCAGCTTTACATACCAAAGAGGTTTGGGATAAAGCAGATATGAAACCAAACTTCTGAGTACTTTGCCAACCCCCTGAATATTCTGAAGTTCACCTATTTCTGCTACTCACAGTTTATGCAGGAGGTTCCCTGACCTCCAATCTCCACCATACATGACCTGGCTGAGCTGACGTTGAGGATGTTGCTCCGAATTATAGGCTAGAGAAGAAGATTCAGCTAAAAAGCTTCAAGGAATCGGGTGCACCACACAGTATATACATGAGACGGCACAGCCCTATGGGAAGGACCGTGAACTGGGAGTCATGAAACCTAAGTTCTATTCCCAACTCTGACACTGATTCTATGTATGACCCTCAATCACCTCTCTGTGCCTCAGTATCTATGTCTATAGAAAGGAAGATAATCCTTTCACATCTTTCTAAGGTACTTTGGATGAAAGTATATTTATTATATTACCAGCTTACCAGTCACTGTGCCAAGGCTTGTGTCTAAAACTTAAAAGGGGCAAGGATCAATGTTTATGTATACATGGGTAATAAATTTCAGTGCAGCTGAAAGTTAACAGATTGGCAACCAACGAGATTGAAGTCATCTATCTATACACAAACCAGAGACAGTACTGATGGCAGCAGTCTAAACCATTCCATCACAGATGTGTCTCACTCCTGATTTGAAGGTACCACCTGAAGTGGTAAGAGTTATTCTCCGCAGTTTCCCTGCACAAACTATCAACAAGCAGGATAATAGTGCCATCTCTGAAGGCAGCTTTTCTGTGATATGGACTCATGTCCACTGGAAGCAGAGTTGAGACTCACCAACTTATTTCATGCAGGCTACCAAACAGCCATGAGATGATGATAACTTCTGGTCACTTCCAGTCTGGACTGGCTTCAGAATGGCAACCTAAGGATTAAAAAATCTTTCTATATACACTCAACCTACCCCCTGTGCTTTCCAGTCATCCATGACTAGTAGCGACATATTGCTGTTATACAGGCTACCCTTTGGGAAAAATCTTATAAATTTAACAGGGAAAAACCAGTAAGGTTATATAGAAATTACATCGGATTCTATGAGAATTTTGCTAAAAACGTATCAGAGATTTCCATCCTTTTGACAGAATTTTTAAACAACCCTATAGACTTTAAAAGAGAATTACATCCCTGCTATAGAATTCTAGATATTGGTTTAAAATTTATATTAAAAAGGTTTCCATTCTCTATGAAATTCTACAACATATTTACATATGCATAAAGATAGGATTAATCAAATCTTCATGCTTCAGGGCATAAACATTTCACTGCAGGTGTCAAAAGGAATTTGCCATCCACCCATATATGGCATTGCATGGTTAGTCAAACATATTCTTAATAATGCCATCCATTGCTTTCCTATGAATCATCTCATATTGGTCACTGCTGGAGGCAAAACATCAGACCTGGTGGATAAATGGTCTGATCTCTCAAGGAAATTCCCATCTTGCTATGCTTGAAACAGAGCACTTCCTGCTCTCTTCCTAGCCCACAGCACCTAGCAATACTTTTGGAGATCCCAAGCAAGAGCTGGGAGATGCTCTCAAAGCACCAGCAACAATGTGGTAGCAGTGCAGAGCAGGCTGGTGACTTGTACGCCCAGTCTCCGTTATTGATATTATCAACAATCCAATAACATAGAAATCATATTTTTATCAAGCACTTTTCACCCTGAAGGAACACAAAGCACTTTACAAATTGTTTACTGAAAAAATGCCATCCCATTACTGAAATACAACATCTGTGATAGGAGGAGGCAAACCACCAACCAGCACACCATGTGACGCATGAAGAGTGGAGGGAAATTTGGCTAAGGGGCAAACTTCTTCAGAGATGTTTAGCATCCCTCTGAAGCAGATAGGTCATTGCTTTCTAAGGTCTCCACTGAACAGCCCCCACATAGGTAGCTGCACTGAACTTCATCTATGTAACTGATAAAAATGAAATCAGACTAGCTGGGATATGAATTTGGACTGAACGTGGGCTCCCTTTCTCCCCACGAGAGTTGACAGCTCTTGTGGTTTTATCATGAGTCCCAAGCTATTTGGTATTTTTTTGAAAGCCTCAGAATCTGGAGTCCTGTACTTACAGGAGAATTGCAGCTCTCATTAAAGAGAAAAAAAAAACATGTCTAGCCCTCCTGGCTGTGGAGAAAAAATTAAAAATGCAACTAGAGTGGACCCTAAAAGGTTCTAAAAGCAAAAGACAAATAAAAAGAAACACAAATTTTATTTTTAATCTCATGATTGGGGGAGCAGGAGGGGCCTGACTGGATTTTTCAGTGCTTGGGACAAGTGACACTGCCCCATACCAATATTCACGGGTACATATGTGTAGAAGTTGCCACAAAAATCCAGTTCAATGCTAGACAACAATGCTGTTCTTTGGAAGGGGATCTCTGTGTACGCCTCCCAGCGTTAACACCTAGATTACATAAAGTGAAGGATCAGGTACCCTTCCTTTCTATCTCCCTTCTCTACTCCCCCCCTCCCCTAAGATCGTCCAACAAGGACAAAAGCATAATCTAGGGTTTTCGCACCTAGCAATGCTAGTGTCTCCCTGAACACACTGCAGTCTTCTGGTGGGGGGTGGGGGTGGTAACAGATAGATGAATGTCTAGAGTAGCCTCATGACGCCTCATGCCACATCACGCTAGTGACAACGTGGGGGTGGAGAGAGAGATTGTCTTTCCCAGGACAGGAAGATGAAGTAAGAGGCTGACAACCTCCCACTCAGTACCTGCTGCTCATATGGATTGTCTTTCATAGGCTAATGGAAGATGCTGAGATCTTCAGAGCTGGTTAATGGGATCAAATCGATTTCCTCTGCTGGTCACCTGACGCTGCTCCAATTTACTGTCCCGGAAACATCAATATTGCAGTCCCCCACTCCGAAACACACACCCTGCCTAGTACAACACTCTCAAACTAAAGGTTAAAAATAAGCAAGGTGGAAGGGCTGCTCAGTTTCAGAAGCCAGCAGTGCAAACACACAGAATCAGCCAAAGATAAAACATCTATTAGGTCACGCAGAGTCCGTCTCCCTCAGGGGGCTGGTGCAGGATTGTTCTTCATGCAGCATATTCTCTCTTGCTTTATCCAGCTTTAGTTTTAAATGAGTCAGGCAGTGGGGGTCTTCCCTGGACAGAATGGTCCACATCCTGACAGAAAATTATTCCTAAAATTCAGTATGAAGTTTTCTTTGCTTAATTTCATATTGCTAGCCCAAAGTCAAGATGTTCAGTGCAACTCGGTTAAAAGGACTTACCCCAGGGATACGTTTAGCTCACACAGTACATACGCAAAATATTTATGTCTCTTTTAACGAGTAATTTTTGTGACAAAAAGGGCTATATTATCAACCAGCAGATTAGGGAAAAGCAAATCATTCTTCTCAGGGCAGAGGATTTATACGTGTCCCACTATCTATAAACACTGGCAGTACAATCAGTTCTGCTTCCCCATCATCCCCCTCTGTCAGATACAAGCCACCTGTGTGGAACCTGGGCTATAAAGTAACATCATACACACACTGCCTTCCCCCCTCCTTGCAAATATATAAACTGGAGAGGATGGAGTGCAAAGGAGACAGAGAGAGAGAGTGTGTGTGTGTTATAGCCAGGGAGCACATGTGTATACACACAGACACACACATCCCTGCAGCAGTTGTGGCTGCTGCTCTATGACGCATTGCTAATTCAACCATCTACTTGCCTTGGGTCCCCTTTTACCTCCCCCAGTCCTACCCAGATGTTGAGAGCAAGATCAGCCTCCTGTCTGAGAGCTGGGGGGGAGGGAGAGAAAGGAAAAGGAGGCTTGTGAAGGCTAGCAAGATCCGACTAATCATGTCATTTTCAGCAACTGAAATCACTGCTTCAGCAATTCTCACAGGGTGGGGGGGGGACAGGTTTGGAGGAAAGGAAATTACCCCACCAAGGGGAAAGAAATGAAGCATCTCTGCAACATGATGTCACGCTCGCTGCTTTCCAATCCCCTGAAGAGAGACAAGCAGCAGCAACCAACATGGACTCCGGATTTAATCTGCCTGGAAAGCGTATGTTCAGACAGGAGATTTCTTCCCCCATCCCCAGTAATCCCATGCAAACCCACATTACCCAGAAAGTCTCTCCCTCCATCGACACACACTGCAAATAGTGAGCACAACACACAGGGGTAGAGAGAGACACACAAGCATCAGCAGAACGAAGAGGAGAGGAGCACTAACCTGGTAGCCATTGGGGACCGTAGCACAGCGCAGAGCCGCTAGGAATTCATTCATTCATGCAGTGGTGTGGGGGGGAGGGTACTCACCTCCTGGACCATCTCAAAGCCCTTCTCTAAAGAAAGAGGTGGGGGGGCTCAATTACTGAGCAAGCCCTCTCTGTCTGCAGCCCTGCAGAGCTCTGGGGTCCCTGCCATAGCTCAGTCTCTGCCTGCCCCCCTTCTCCTTCTCCTTCCCCCCCTCCTCCCCCCGCCCTCCAGCAATGTGGGCTTTTTGGTTATTTTATGTTTCTATCTATTGTTGGGCTGTACGTATGGAGGGCGCTCTGCCTTCCTCCTTCTATGAGGGTGTCTTACACACAGCTGCTTGCTCGCCACTCACACACACACGCATGCACACATCCACACACACGCACAGAGCCTGCTGCTGGTCGGTTTACATAATGCAACCCCTTTGGTGCAGTCAGCCTCCTCAATTATTCACGTCTGTCCTGAATGGTGCGTTGCCAAGGCTCCATTTTTATCCAAGGTTCCCCTGAACCTCAGAGGGGCCATACAGCCAAAATGAAGCTCACAGGGGGGTTTGCAGGACATCACCAGGTTAAAAATCCTGTGCGTGCACACACACTTTATATACTCTGTGGAGCTCAAAAACTAGTCTCTTGCACAATCAGAAGTTGGACCAATAAATGATATTACCTCACCTACCTTGTCTCTCTCATTCATATATATATATTCATATATATACACATATATATCCACACAGCCCTACCTGTGCCTCTCACCACCATTACTTCAGACTATTAACACTAAGGGGAGAAAGTTCAAAACTATCTGACTTTTACATCACCCAGGGCTTGTCTATTTAATAGGGAAGTTTCAGTATAACTAGTATAGTTAAACAACAGTTATACCAGTCTGTCTCCCACCCTGATGCTCGTAGGTGGCTTTTTTAAATTTATCTTAGCCCTCCCCGCCCATTTCAAAGCAACAAAAACTAAACCAAAAAAAAAAAAAGGGCCCTCATATGAAATAAGGGGAATACATGGGGAAATTAACCACAATAGTTACTTTGCTTTAAAGTCACACCCAACCTTCATCTGAAATAACTCAGAAGAGTAAACAAGTCCTTTAAAAACGTCCATGCAAGAGGTTATGCCCCTATAACTATAGCAGTTTAAATTCACATCTTAGCTTATACCAGTATGAGTTAGACTATGTCTACACTACAGCTTATGTCTGCATAACTTATGTTGCTCAGGGGTGTGAATAAACCAACCCCCTGCTTGACATAAATTACACCAACATTAGTGCTGTTGTGGACAGTGCTATATCAGCAGGAGACTTTCTCCCACCACTCGTGAAGATGGTTTTATTATGCTGATAGGAGAGCTCTTTCCCATCAGCATAGAGCGTCTTCACCAGGCATACTGCAGCACATGTATGTGTAGCGATGTATGTGTAGAATCTTTTTCTTACTAGGCGCTTTGCTTCCTTTTGTTGTATTTCATCGACTCCCACCATGACATGGGGTGAGTTAGTTTCTCTTTTTTTATAGTCATTTACCCCTTTCACTTCTAATGCATCAAGGGCCTGATCTCAACAGGTGCTAAGCACCCTTGACTCTAGTCAAAATCACTCGGAGTGGAAGGTGCTCAAAATCCAGCAAAAGTGCTTGGCATCTGGCAGGATTGGACCACCCCACAATCCACTAATGTCTGGGCTGCAAACATTATAGGGAAATACTCGAAAAATGCAGATTATTGTCATTGTCTTCTTTTAATTTTAAGAAAACATTTCCACTATACATGGAGCATCCATACACTTCTTCTATGCGTTAAAAACATCTCATTATTATAATATTTTTATTTATATTAGTATCATGTTTAAAAGCCCTAGTCACAGACCAGAACCCCATGCTAGTCTTGTCTACACATGAAAGTTATTCCAGAATAAGGTGAAATACAAATTTAAAGTGGAATAACTATTCTGAAATAACTCCCTATGTTCGCAGTCTTAGTCCAGAAAAAGACTGCCTTTTTCTGGCTTATCTTAATTCACTTACAAAGTAGATTTGGCTAATTCAGCAAAAAGGAACTCTTATTCCAGAATAAGAGTGTCCACATATAAATTATTCAGGGACACTAATTCCGAGACAGCTATTCCTGAGCAGCACATCATTACAGCCAAGCCCTGAGGCCCATCACAGGAGTAAACACTAAACTGAGTCTCACCCCTATGCCATCTTCAATTATTTTCCAGCTGTTTATTGTTAAACATTGTACATTAACAATACATGCCATTTATTTGTTGTCAGTAGCATCTTCAATATGCTAAGTAGGCATAATCCTTGCCTCCAAGAGTTCACAAATAAGAAGTCTTGTCTCTTTCTTTATAAACACACATACACTATAAATATTTTAAACATATATTTGTCTCATACCATGGCAATGTGCACAGCCTGCACTGAGTCACTTGGCTACGTTATTGCTGTGATCTAGCTTTTGACTTATACCTTTCCCTCCCTGATGTTTGCAGAACTGTCATTCCCAAGAATCCAAAAACCATGAGTCAGGGCTCCAGAGATCATGAGATTGGCTTAAAAATCAGAAGATTTTATAAAAAGCAATAAATTGGAGGTTCTTTTTACTTGCCTTCTGGTTTCTGAATTTCAGGGTGCACCAAGATCATGTTCTCAAGCTTTTCTATGTAACCAGGAGAGCTAGAAACTTTCATTAAAACAAAAAAGGAAACTAAGAACCTTATGTGGCTACAGGACTACAAGCACTGAGGTTTTAAAAGAAGCATCAAAAACATAAGACATGATAATAATCACAACAGTTGGCAACAGTGTTAGTCATTTCAATTTATCCAGTAATGTCTGAATTTAGGTGCCAGCTGTGTAAAGGATCCATAAAGGACAGAACCTTACCCTCATATGGAATCGCACTGACATTCACGGGATAGGGTGCAAGCTTAAGGGTCCATCCGCAGAGCGAAGATATAGGCAATAAGGATTCCTGCAATCCTGTGTGCACGGGCTGACCTTGCACCAACATGAAGCCCCACTGAAATCAATGGGACTCTACACAGGCATAATGCAATGCAGAATAAGACCCTTAAAATATTGTTTATTGGACCACACCTTAATTTTTTTCCCTTCTGTGAAGTGCCTGGTATACTTTTAGCAACTGTACAAATCAACACTGAAAAGCACAGTGGAGATCTTGATGGTGGCTCTTAGGCATTTCCACAATGTAAATACTACTACTAAATAGTAATATTGCAGAATATCTCTGTCTAGGTACAAAAATAGGGTGGGAGGATAGTGCCCCCATAGTTAAGTTTGCATGAAGATTTTCATTTTAATGGGGTGAAAGTGTTCTATAAACTCTGTTTTGAGTTAGAGATTTCATTTCAAATGTTTATTGTGGTTTATGAACTGCTTGAATTTTCTAGAGCATTACTGGAAGCAGGGGAGACCAAAAGAACCCTACCAAAAAAACAAAACAAAATAAAAACAAAGGAGTTGAGCTAATGAACCTGCTCACTTAGGTCAATCACTAGAGGTTCATGCTGTTAGAGCCATATACCTCAAATTCAGTCCATGCAGACACATTTCAGAATCTGAATTCTACAAACCCCTGGATGGAGTACCATTGTATTTCTACACTTGGGATGAGCTTTCCTGCTCAGAGAAGTGTATAATCTATACTAACAAAGTGTGCATTTTTTTTATGGGATGAGGCCCTTACTTGACTCAATAACAGGGAAACAAACCCTGGATTTTTGCATATAGAGTAATCGCTTTCAACCATTTTTCATTTGCAGACCCCTAAAAAATGTTGAATGGAAGAGCGGACTCCTTTGGAGCACTTAGACATAGTCTGCGGACGTCCAGGGGTCCACAGATCACAGGTTGAAAATTACTGATTTAGAAGCATGCCACTGCTTCGGCAAAAGGATTAGCACCATTAGGACAAAGCTAGGAGCAGACACATAAACAGAGCCCTCCACGGATACAAAAATGTGGCTCTGCATCCGCGAGAATCAACTTCTATCCAACTCGCAATCCACACTCCCTATTTTATATTCATTTGCATCTGCACCACACCCACAGCCCCCAGGCCACCAATCAACTGTTTGGCAACCAGCCCACCCCTCTACTCCCCCGATCAGCTGTTCCGCCATCCATCCCTGTTAGGTAGCCAGCAACCGCCAAACAGCTGATCAGCTGCCAGGTCCCACCCCAGATTTTGAAGGTGGAAAAGCCGCCTCAAAAGCTATGAACTGTAGACAACTGCTTCCCCGCCTTTGAAATCCTCATCCGATCCACGAACTGCAAATAATGGTCTGGGGATATAAAACCAATATCCACGGATTTGCAGGGCTCTGCTCATAAACCTCAACATGTGGTGTTGCCACTACAGAGCAATTAAGAGCCAGGCTATGCAAGCAAGAGTTATACAATATTTTCAGACGAAGTGATTCACAGCATTTTGGATTAACTACGATATCTTGCAGTGGCGGCATACAAAATGGGATCAATGTATTACAGCTTGACAACACTTTGGACATGCATTAGTCAATCTCCTCACTTATTATTTGCTGCTGGCCCTGCCGATAAGGGGCCACAGTGTTCCCCAAAAGAGCCCCACATTTATGTACCTCCCTCCCTCCAGTCAAATCAGGGCTCATCATGCAAAACTTTAATGGTGGCCTCAGCATAGTAAAGCAGAATTCTTTTCCCAATGAATGGACTGTGTGACAATTACATGTGTCAACCTGCTGAAATAAGAGACTGTGAGGTCACCATCAAGGTCTTTCATGACAGAATGAGGTAGATGAAATCAAGGTACATATTGTCTTCTAATATGTATTGGGATGAAGTGAATGCCTTATGGGACGTGTTATTAAGAGCACGGTGGGCAACATAAAGATGGCAAGGAGTACCTAAGACTTTCCCCTTAACTTGTTATTTTCATGCTCTCAAGGATTTGTGTGCATCCTGATGCCATCTTAACTGTCATTAATTTAGTTTTGTTTAGGATAGTACACATGGTACGGACAGCAGACTGTGAAGTGACAAATCTTTCAGGGTTCAGATAAAAGTTCAGCTACTTCTCCAAACCACTTGCATCTAACAAAACTGGGCACTTGTATTTCCAGCCCCAGATGGGAGTTGTGAAAATAAAAAGTGATTTTAAACAAAAAAAAGTTCATTCAATTCCTTAGACTTATTTTTAGTGCTATGTAAAGATAAAAACATTTTAGAGTTCAAAGAACCCAGAATTTCAGATGCTTTTCCAACCCTTATAACACCTGCAAATAGTGGCTACAGCTCTCACAAGAACAAGCGCTCTCATTATATTTCTGTCTCTTCCTGCTATCACTCTAGTTCGAAATATTGTAAAGATTGCAGGTCTGATGGTATTTTGGTAGTACTAGTCTAGAACCAGAAAGTGCAGAGAAAAGTAATTGTGGGGAGCAGGGGAATTATTCAAAAACTTTTTGCAACCTAAAATGAAAAGTATTAGTTCAAGCTTCGTTTAAGTACCAAGGAATTCTTATTTTATCTGAATTGGTTTGTGCCTACCCTTGCATTTTCTGATCTTGGAAACTTCCACACCTGTAATGATAACTCCTTTTTCAGTTAGGTGCTTTGCCTTTTTGAGGCTCAAGACTTCATCACGATAAGGCCCAATATGCAGCACTTGAAGTCAAAGAATAAATCCTAACCCTGGATCTGAAAAGCCCTTAACTTTGGGAGGGTTTGGAATCCAGCTCTCTCTATAATGGACCAAATCAAATACCTAGCTCCAAATAGTTCTGACTTTGGGGGGCCGACATCCAAACCTGGAGACAAATTATGTGGCTCAAATCATACCCATCTTTGGCAAGGATAAAACTAGTTAGATTTAGGATTTCATTTCGCTGTACCACATAATAATTTAATAATGCAAGCACTAAGGGTAGGGCTAGGTAGAGATGCTGGGCCAGGTTTAGCGTGCAGCATGACCCAAGGACAGTGTCCGAGGTGATGGCCACAATGCAACCGGAAGATAAGGCTTAGGCTACAGGATGCAAGGTTTAGGAACAGGGAGCAGAACTGGATTAGGGCATGGGTTAGAGCATAGTCAAGACTTTGTGTCACGGATTTCATAGAGACCAGACAATGTTAGCAGATTACTGTTATGGTACAAACTGTAGGACTAGAGTTAGGGTACAGAGTTGAGGACTAGTGATAGCACTAGATATGTAAAGCTGCAGTGATAGGGTCTTGAATGCTGGGCTTAAACACTGTATGAAATGTCCCCAAACCCTACCACTAATCAGGAGAGTGACAGTATCACATAATTAATTAATCCTCTGGAAAGGAGAAAACACACACAGCAGGGGTACTCAAGTTATGTAGACCTGCTTAGAGGATGTTTTACCCAGGATGGGCACTTGTCTAGCAAGCTGCTTAGTGCTTACCCTGACAGCATTGAGCTGTACTTCTGCTGCCTGCTGAAGTCAGGCACGCAAGCTGGTGGGACTGGCTTCTGTTCTGCTGTCTCAGACCCAGCTGTAACACAAGCTTACTCATTAATATTGCACATCTCAGGTGATGGGAAATGACGCACCTGTCCAGGTAATTAAAAGTCTGAGGCTGATGATGGATATATGGGAGGCACTGCAGTAACCATATATATGGGTTTATAAAGATACTGCTCTGCTGAAGACAAACTTTATATTTAACAGGGACATTTCCACCCTCTTCACGCGGGGCATATCTGAAGCATAAAATGGACATTGGGCTTTAAAAAGCTTGCCTACAAAATCTCCATGAGGAATGAATGATCTGAGCTGGAAACAAAGAACCACCCTCCTTTCTCCCTCCACATTGACCCTTGTCCAGTTTCTGAACAGGACCTATTTTAAAGATCTAAAACCCTTGGATTTTTTCCCCCAGTTGTTTCCCAGCTGAGATCAGAGATAAAAGAACAGGCGACTTTTCTCATGGTATTTCTGGCTTACACTCAAAGGAGACATGTCAGAGGTCTCCTCAGAGGGCCTATCTTCAAGAGATTTCTAGCCCAGTTCTGCAATCTCAGAAGTTGCAGATTATCTGGATAGTAATTAACACTTTGCACACAGGTAGCGTTTTTTAACAAACAGATGTTAAAATGGCTTCAAAATACCTCGGTATCATAATCCCCATTTCACACATGGGCAAATGGAGGTATGGATGAAAAGGTAGTTTGGACCAAATCACAGTGTCTCAGTGGCAGGGGCTGGAAGAGAATCATAGCACCCCAATTCTATCCACTAGAACCTGCTACCAAATCCAAACTTTCAACCCTGTGAGGTTCAACTTTTACTAGTCTCTATAAAGTGAACTTATCTCCAGAGCCACCCCCACACTCTGCCTCCTACTGCAAGATGTAGAAGGAAATGCTCAGGCATTTGCAGCACATTTAGTAACAGCTTGTGAATGTGACGTGGGCAAAGAAGGGAGAATTCAAAGAAAACTGTCAAATGATGCATTTGTGGAATCTGAAGGAAGAATCCAAGGCTTGTTCGTGCCAGACGCTACCCACGTGTGGGAGGGAAACCCCAGCAAGTACATCCTTAGGAGACAGAAGCCCAAAAGTAGTCCACCCTCACCTTCAGATGCATAATTCCTTCTATCCAGAGAAGACAATCTCCTCCCTGAGGTACAAAGCTGAACCAGCCTTTTTGCCAATCCATGAAACAAGCAATTTTAAAACCAGAATTGTTAAGAGAGTCTGGGAAGATCACACACCACTTCCCAGCACATACAAATGTCTCTGCCCCACCTCTGTGGCTGAAACAGGCTCAGTACCCTTTCAAGAGTCCAGGGCAGGCTCTCGTCATTATGCAGAGTACAATACAAGCTCTCTCTTTTCCTCAAAACGTATGAAATGGTGTCTGGCCCATATCAGATGCGTGGAATAGGCTCAGCCTTCTTCCTATGTTTAATATGTGCCTTAGTCAGGACACAGAACAGGCCCATCTTTCTCCCTAGTTCATAATACTGCCCACTCACCAGGGCACAGAATCTGCTTCTTTCCTAGTGCATGTAATGGAATCCATCTGCCCACCAGGACATGGATTCCGTTCCCTCCATAATGCACGGAATGTGTTCTGACCCCCCAATACATAAACAGGCTCTAGGCCTTGGAACCTAGTATTTTACGGAGGCTCTGCTCCCACCTTGATGCACAGGGCAGGCTCTCAAAAACTTCAAAGAGGAGCTTTGCCAAGGCTCAGCCCTCACTCCATTACAGAGAGCTTTCAGGTGCCAGATCAAGCAATACTCCTCCAGATGTGCACCCCCTTCTGGGTACGCTGAACAGACAATGGCATTTTTCATGGCATGAGACACTGTGGCTGCCAAATGCTTGTGAATTCCCACAGTGGTGAGGGAGGAAGTCGCAGGCAATCATGTGCTCAAAGACACTGGGAGGAGGGAGAGAGAGAGAGATCATTCTTCAGGAACAAAGTGTCACCATCTTAACTGGGACACACAAAGAGCCCATTCTCAGTAAGAACTTAATCCAGGATTAACAAGAGGTCAGCTACCTCTGCAAGAAGACTGCACGAAAAGGGACTAATTAGCTCTCCGTAATAACACAAAGGGAGCTGAAGGTGCTCATGGAGGCATAACCTTCACCTCCACAAAATAACACAGAGCTCCACACCATGGTCCACAACATGACACACTGGGAACTCGTATGTGGAGACTCCTTCCCAGCATTAGGAGGGATAGTTCCACACTAAGAAATGGGAATGGGGAGGAAGTTAGGCTAAGTATCAAGACAATAAAGTGTAGGAGACTGGCATGAAACCTCCTGCTGGAAGAGCTAGAAGCTCCATTGATTAGGATAAACATCTTCCTAGACAAGTTTCCCCATGGACCAGCAGCCCTTCTGCTTGTGATTGCATAACATCCCTGGGGCAACTGCAGCAATTGTCTTCATGGGCAAGTAGTAACAGTGAAGCTATTTAAGGTCCTTTTAGCATTTTTACATTCATAATGTAATAGTTGGGAACAAGGAGGACAGCACCAGGTGACCAGCTATCTCTCTGCAGACCACAAACAAGTGTTTCATATACAGTATTCTTGGTGGACTGCAGGCACCAGCCTGGGAACCAAGGGGGATATTAATAATGTAGAAAGAACTAAGTACCCAGGCAAGGGATGCCCTGGGTGACCTCATATGTCTTCTCTATCTCAAATTTCTATGATATTGCCGGAAGACAACTCTTTATGGGATGAATATCCATGAGACTCCCAAGGGAATGGCTGAGAGCCTTATCTCTTGAGACATTCAAAAACTGGACCGTATTTCTGAGAACTGGATTGACACTTGATATGCACAGTTGGGTAATTAGTTTTAGAAGAGGGCAGCCGGACTCTTGAACCTTTGTTTCAGGACCTTTGTTTCAGGTTCAACAGAATTATCTGCCATTTTCAGGATCAGGAGTGGCAAATGCTGAAATGCCACCAGCAGCACAAGGACCTTTCCAGCCATAGCAGAAGCTTAAATGTTGCAAATTTCATGAGAACAGCCCATTCTTTTGGGATTTCCAGGCAAGTTTTCCAAAGTTTTGTTTGAGGTAAGTAAGACTGAGCAGAGGAAAGACAAGGAGATAAATAGTGACACTGATTAAATTTGTGCTTGCAGCCACAGCTTGAATTCTGTGACTTTTGTCATGCCCCAGAACTCCTCTGTCTAAATTATGACAGCTTACTGAGCCGTCCAATGGCAGAATCTCTGTAGCGTTGCATGCTGTGTTCCTGCCTGCCCATGTGCCCCATCCACTATGAGCCCCAGCATGCCCTGTGGACTAGAAGTTGTGAAGGGGTGCCGGGAAGGCAGCCATATAGCTGTCTTCTGCTAATCTTCTACCAGAGCATCCTCAGATGTGGAGCCACTCCACTTTCTGCCACTCCGGCTTTTACCCAGCATAAAGAGGCCAGAGCACAGGGTTAGGATCTTACCCACAGTGTGGTGTTGGGGAACATTCTGTTGCTAGGGGTGTCTTTTTCAAGAGAAACATAAAACCAAAGTTTTGATTATATAGGATCATCAAGGAAACCACGGCACTTTATTTTTAAAAGTTGAGGCATTAACCCTAGTGACCTGGCTAAAATTCAGAGCTGGTCAAGATTTTCCATACTTTGAGTTTTTGATAAAATAACCTCATCCCAACCCAAAAAATTTTTGATGAAAATTTTCATTGAAATGCCATTTCAGGCATTTTTAGATCTGGTTGAAATCTTTCAGTAATTGAAATATTTAATCAAAAATCTCAACATGTTGGCATTTTTCAATTAAAAAGAATCCTTTAAAAAAATTCCTGCAGCATTTTTACTGGTTTTTTGTTTGTTTTCACAAGCTCTACTAAATTCAAACATTCCTTCTCCCTGCATTCCAGTGGCAGCTTCAACGGATTATAAGAATCTTCTTCGCTTCTTGTCCTAAACTTTGTGTCTTGTTCCAATGCACTGCTAAACAGATACAGTATATTTCGCCCCAGAAGTAGCTGCATTTTGCTGATAGGTACAATGATCATGATACTGTATAACCCTGCTTTACAAGGCCAGTGAGAGGCTTGATTCAATAACGCTTTTAAAACAGTGAGATCAATGGATTTTATTCATGGAGCTGAAGGAATGTTTTTTATTATTGCTTGTTGTTTTACAGAGCCCAGCATGGTGAGAGGCATCTTGCAGTACTGGTAAGAAAAAACAGTCCCTGCATTAAAGAGCTTACAATCCAAAACCCCAAACCCTGCACTGAGATGTGTGTAGGAAGATCCCTGTACCCATTCCAAACGCACAGTGCAGGAGTTTGTCTATGTGCATCTCATTAGAAAGTCAGTGTACAATTTAACACAACAGCAAGCATAACGAATGAACAAAATAATAGGGTGGGGCACACCCAAAAAGTGACAATGATCAATTAAAAAAAGAAAACAATGAAGAAGAGATCCCATTTAAGTAGAAGGCCTTATGGAAATACATTGTAAATGCTGTCTTCACTCAATTTCTTAGACTGTAGGATAGATTTCAATTTGATACTCTTTTATTTGGGGAGCACTGATGTTCAGAGAGTTTTACACAGCTCCTAGGGGTGAGAATCTGTAAAAATGTCAGCCTGTTTCCCAGTGTATACAAATCCCACACTCCATAGACAGAGACCTCGCCACATTCCCACTTCCAGTAAAAGGAAAATGACCCTCATGTGCTTCATTCCTATACAGACTAAATATAAAAGAGGAGAGAATGGCCTGACATTTGTATAAAGCTTTAATAGTCGCCAACAGAAACAAGCAAACTGCACATCAGCTGTTCTGTACCACTGGCTGTAATGTTTCCCCCACCTTCAAATTCCCCCTCTCACCCCCTGGTCTTCTCTGCTTCCCATACTAGAACTTCACCCTATCCAACTAAAATCAACTCTGGGCCCCTAAGTGATTCCTCCGCTCCATACTTCTCCCTGAAGCACTTCCTAATCCTTCTCACAAAAACACTTCCTGAACCATCCTCAATCCCTTCTCTTAACACCCGTTTCTGGACCATCCTCGATTCCTCTGAACTGTTACTGGTTGACTCACAAGACTCCCTTGTCCTCACCTGGTCTCTTTCCCCTAAGAAAGTCCCTGATTCCTTTAAGCTCCTGCTGAAGTCACCCACCCCACTAAACAGTTCCCCAGTCTCCCTCTCATTCCCACTCTCTGCTCCACAAACCTCACTGATTCTCCCATGCCTACTATTACCTGTTCGGGAGAGGCTCCCCACTCTATGCACTGCCCTTAGATATCTGCCAATGGACTGAATCAGGTCAGCACTTTCCTGAAGTGACTGCTGGATCCTGGCTACAAAGTGCACGCATGCTCCAGAACATATTGCACTGATACATGATCATTCTCAGAAGCTGGGTCCTCGCACTGTAGCCCTGTTGTCTGTTTTTAGATGAAAAATAATGAGAGAAGCAATATCAGTGTCGCTTCCTAGGCGAATCCCATTCCTCAGGACACAACAGCCGTGTGTCACCCCTATTCCTCATCCCTCCGATGCCGACCCTGCAGTCTAAACAAAAGACAAATATGATTCTGCTGGAGGGGAGATCATTAAACCATCCAGGAATCTTACTGCTTCGACGCATTTTATGTTCTCAAAAGTAGTGGACAAAAAGATTCCCCAGTCTGCTAACAGCCTCACATAGCTGAGACAATGGCCTCTTTACATCACACTGCCTGGCTCTGGCATCTGAACTGGCTGCTGTCCACTAAAGGAGAAAAGCATTCACTGTCTCTTTAAGAATGCCCTCTATTCCACATCAGCTGGGGCTTTCCTTAACTCTGTCTGTTCCCTTCTCCATTGCCTGATTTCCATTACTAACCTTCAAAATTTCCTGTCTTCTCCCAACCTCCTTCCCTATGGTTCTGAGGAGGGCTGGAAGCACATTTCTGGGCAATAGTGTACAATGGGAGGATCACTCCGTGGAATCACTGGGAGGATCTGTACAAAGCACAGGCACAGCTGTTCTCTGAGCCTCTTATGTGAAAGGAGAAAGAGGAGACCAGCAGTGGCCTAAAGCATTTCCATTCCCTCTGATTGTAACATCCCATCTCCTATACGCCACCATTCTCCGAAAGCTTTCCCATATGGTTCAGGCACTTGCTTCTAAAGCCATTACAATGGTTCTCCATAAAAAGGAAAAGCATCATGTTCATGTAGGAAGATCCTCAACACGATCCAAAACCTTTGCACACAAATACAAGCCATCTGTTTCCCCAGCATGGCCTGAGAGGAAGAGCATAGAACTTTCAGCCCAGCACAGCAGTCACCAGTCTTCAAGGCAAGGCAGACCATCTCTTCAAATGCTACCCTCATACCAACATGAATTCAAACAACCTAGAGAGATTACAAGATGTAGAAGGTAACAAAATGAGTCAACTTGGAAAGGAAGAAAGCTAATGCATCCAGGGGAAATAATCCAAAACATAGAAGGGGCTTGGTATGAAGGGCCATAGGTATGAATGAAAAACCAATCTGTTAGGCCCAGCTACTCACAAAGAGTGAGAAACCTAGAAAGCCTTAGAGCTGTCAGAACACAACAAATCAGACATGTATCTACAATGTAATATGGCAGCATGAAAGACTAATGCAATTTAGGGGAGCATACACTGAGTGACATCATCATGTAGCAAGGAGGTAATGAACTGGTCACACAGGATGAGTGTATCTGTACCTGGAATATCAGAATAAGTGTCATATTACCAGAACATGTTCCCATCAGTTTGCTTCACTTAACTCTGTACGACCCCAAAACTCTCCAGTGAAACTCAGCCAAATCCCTGTGTGATTTTTAAGTTTTATAAGGAAAGTCTTGCATGGCTTCATCCAAAGAACCGGAAGTTCTCAAGACCGCAATGCTGGGCTGGAATCTTTGCAACCACAAGCGCTCTTGATAGATTTCTGGTGCTTCTGGTTCCAATTAGGAAAAAAAGATGTGCTACATTTGGGCACTTCTGTTTTCTGTCCCAGGAGTAAAAACTATTATCCAAATAACACTGAGAGGAAGGAGGACCTGGTGGATAATGCGCTAAAGCAGCGCTCAGAAGATGTGGGTTCAATTCTCTGGCTCTGTTACAGTCTCAGTAGGTGACCTTGGGTAAGTCACTTAGTCTTATTTGACCTCATCTGCAAAACAAGGATAATACTTCTTTTCTTCCACCCTTTGTGTCTCTTGCCAATGTAGGCTGTAAGCTCTTCAGGGAAATGACTGTCTCTTACTGCTTGCATAAAGCATCAAGCCAATGGGGCCCTGAACTCAGCTGGGGTCCTTAGCTATCCTATGATACAAATAACAACAATGAATGTTTTAGAACCTTACGAACATGTTTGTTTCAAAAGTACTGGGCAGCCTTCCTACTCAGTCTACAAGACACACATGCTCTCATAACAGCCACAACTACAACTCACCAACAGCTAACCTCCCACAACTTCACTCCCACGATGAACGATCAAAGGCCACTGAGTGACTATGCATTTCCTAATGGCTGACAGTTGTAAACAGAATAATCACAGTTTGGATGGCCTATACAGCCTCAATAACCTCATCTCAAACACAGTATACTTCCTGCGAATCTCTCTGTGCTTGATTTGAATTTTAAAGGGGTTGAAATGAATCAGCATGGCAGCTCCAGTCTTCCACAAGCCTCCTACAATGCCTCAGCCTTCAGTGCAAGTCTTTATTCACAGCACTTGATGTGTCATCATTACCACCACCTACGCTAGGGATGGATGAAACCTTGTGAACTATTTTTCCTGAGTTCTTAAACTTTCCAATCATGTCTTCTGCCATTTAAACCCATGTTTCTTTGTTTGCTACCCATAGGTGTTTAAATTATAAGAACAAATCTTGTTAAGGGGATGTCTATGCTCTGTGTTAGGGACAGACAAGACATCCAAAAAGCTAGATTGGCATAATTTGGTGCCTTACATTGAATATATTTTATTTTTTCATTAGCCTTTTTCTTTTCCAAAGCTCTCCTCTCGTCCCCATATTTGTTTTTCACTCAACCAATTCTCTCCTCCATCTTTCCACTGGGACTTTTTTCCCATTTCTGCTTCTTTTATTCCACCCTTTCTCTTAAACAGAATGAGAACACAGTAGCATTCGTGCTGAACTTTCCAAACTGGAGTTAAGAAAAATAGGACCCATTCTGTTTCCTTGACACATAGGCAGAGTGGGTGTAGTGTGTTGTCACTAGCTCAGAATAGCAGTGATTATTTACACCTGTTTTGTACTTGCCCTGCATGAGCTGAAAGGCAGTGAAGATTCAGCCCCAGCGAATTTGTCTGGCCACATGCAGCACTGTCTAGGAAAAATAGCTATGAAAAGTAAACCTCAGAAAACTAAAAAAGCTGAGCATGGACATTAGTGTACCCCTAGCTCTGGGCAAAAGAAAATCATGAGAAAAGCAGAAGCTCAGAGGACATATTCTAGCAAGAGCATAACATTACAGTAGCAAAAATAAAAAAGCTATTAATTTATACATGGCATTTCTCTCAGGCTACATCTACACAACATACCACTGGTGGCAGTGTATATACTATATACACAGGGAAAACCACACTGCATCCACACTCTGGTGCATAAGTGTCAGTGAAAGGCTCTGGCAGAGGGGAGGCAGCAGGACTACTATGCTGCTAAAATAGCATTTTCGACAGGGAAGCACGGTTTGGCGAGTAGAGAACCATGTTGAGCATGTACTCAGGTACATACCTACAGCCTTCTGGCATGTCTCTACTTGCCTAAGCTGTGTCTCCCTGTCTACCCATATTAATACCCATGCTAGGGGGCCTACCCGGGTATGTACACTACACACTGCCGAAAGCAGGATGCAGTTTAAATGCGCACTCAGTTTCTCTCTCCCTCCTCTTTCTCTAAAAGCACATCCTATTGAGATTATGGCTGCTTTTTAATTGGATAGTATAACTATTATTTATTGATTTAAATAATGGCTTTGGCAAATCTCAAAATGTGAGGATTATTAATAGCAGATGCATATAATAAAATAAGCAACAATTATAATAATAATGACACTTTACCTTTATACAGCATTTTCCAATTGAGAATTGCAAAGCATAAACATGCAGTAGAGGGATCACTTTGCCCTACAACGGAAAGGCTCTTGCATAAACACAGCAGCTGTTTAATAGCCCACGGCTACACCACACAACGGTTTAGAGCAGGAAGTGAAAAAGAATCCTATATCTATCCAACTAAAACTTCAGGGGAAGTTTAGGTTGACAGAATATGATTATTCAAACTGTATTTTGGCTAGGATGCAATTATTCTTGCAGGAAGTATCCGAGGCTCTTCAATTACCATGATGATATGGCTTGATCCTGCAGGTTACTAAGCATTCTGGCCCTGATCTAGCAAAGTGTTTTGATCACATTGTGATCAAATGTATGCCTCTATTCACACCTGGCACACTATTGTAATAATTACGCAAAATATACCTCGTGAGGTATCATTTGAAAACTAAAAACTTGCTGGACAATAATATCATGAAATGAAATGTATGTAACAACATTATATGTGTAGTTGTAAATTCCCCCTGTATGATGTTGATAGCATATGTTCAAATCCATATAGCCCTGATTAGGCAGGAGTGGGTTAAGCAGACCTATCTTAAACAAAAGGATGTGTGTTCTGCTCCATTTACATATAGATAGTAAACAGGGTCATTGAAACAGCAAGAGCGAGACAAGGTAAATCCGCATTTCGGCATACACTGGAGAAGAAAAAGCATGCCCAGACACTACCTTGCCTTCTTTACTGTTTGAATACAATTTGCATTGAGGGGTAATCCTCAGAAGAATCCACTTCAAAGGGCGACTGGACTATAAAAGTGAGAGGCAAAAAACACCTCAGTCTATCAATCTCTATCTCTTTAAATCACTCTTGCACCTAAGACAAAAGAACCAACCCTTTGGATTTTGGGGGCAGATCCTAACATGAGAATTTGGTCAGCTAGGTTGCCTGAGAACATGTGCTAAGGATGTGACCTTGAACCAAGTCTTTGTTAAGTCTTAGCTACTAGGAAGCATTGTATTTTTATTTCTCTCATAGCTGTTTCTGACTTTAATACCTTGCACTTGTACTCACTTCAAATCTGCATATTTCTACTTAAATCAACTTGTTTTATTGTTTAATGAAAACTAATCCAGTGTTGTGTTTAAACTGAACTGTTTGGGTAACTCCAGTTAAAAAGCAAACTGTTGCATATTGACCACTTACAGGGGCGATGAACCTATAACATCTGAATTTTCCAGGAGAGGTCTGGACAGTGAAGAACACACATCTGGGGGAAAATTCAGGACTAAGAGCATGTTGGGATCACCCTGCAAGTAGAAACCAAGGCTGCTGGAAGCCAGAGTATGGATGGTGTGTTGCTCACAGGGTGTTGGGTTCAGTGGTGCTGGCTATACACAGACACTGAATGTAACCTGTGTGCTGTTTGTCAGGGGCTCAGACTGGGAACTACAAAAGCAAAGCACTGAGAGGCACCGCAGGTTGCAGTGCAGGTGACATAACTCTCATTGGTCTAGATTGCACCCCGGAATGTGACACATGTGAGCAGTTCTACAGACTTCCATGGAATTATGTATATGCTTAAAATAGATCACTTGCTGAAGAGCTTTTTTGGACAGGAGACAAAAGTCCTCAATACACTGCAAAATTGAGCCCCTGTACCACATTTCATCTGTAGATCTCAAAATGTTTTTTCAAGGAGGAGCAAATATGATACACCTAATGTTAGAGATGGAGAAACTGAGGAAGGGTTAAATTGATCACACAGAAAGTCAGTGACACAGCCAGGAATAAAATCCATGTCTCCTGACTTCTTGCCCAGTACCCATCTGTTGGACCAAGCTTCCACAAGTAGCCAGAATCTTACTTCCATATTTCATCTAAAAGGTGCCACCTAATCAAGGAGCACAGCACCTGAGTACCAGTTCAGCCCTAAGGGGGGAAATTGTCACTTACTGAATTTGACCTATAGCTCATGCAACTGCATTCATCTCTCTGTGCTTTGTTGCTCTGCAGGATCAAGAAGAAGCAAGGTCTCTGCAGCAATCCAATGTCATCTTTACTTAAGGTCCAGTGGAATTGATGTCTATAAAATTCTAGCCCTTGTTCAAAGCAGGCCCCTTTACGTGACATTTCTTAGCAGGTTAAAGGACTGTACAGAGTGAGGTGGCTTTGCCATTTAATGAAGGCACACAACGCAATTTTAGACTGCCACAAGTGATCAAGATTCATTTAGCCCAAGTAATCTTTAGCCCAAACACAGACATGAAGGGAGAGATACAGGGATGTTGCAAGCAGAGCTTTGCAAAGCTCAGTACCATCAATTTGCAGGTGTTTGAGACAACTTGTGTGTCTCTTTGGTTTCACAGGGATCCACATCTAGTGCCAGCACAATAATGGATTTTTTGGTTTGCTGGCAATGCTGGGGGGAAAAAAAAAAAAACCCACTGTTTTGGGTAGAACTCAAAAGCAAATTTTTTCCAAAAGTTTAGCAAATAGAAAATTAAATATATATATATATATTTTTTTTTTTCAGGTCAAATGAAACATTTTGTTTCAATTATAAGCATTTAACGTTTTTTAAATATTTAAATCAAATTGAAGGACATTTTGAAATGAAGTCATTTGGAACCAAAAATAAAAACTATCTGTTTGACATTTTTAGAAGTTTTGTGCGCTCTTTTAGCTCTCCGCACCCTCTCCAAAAAAATTTCAGCCAAAAAATGTCACTCAGCTCTAACCACATTCCTTTTGTATGTTAGGTTTAAATGAGCACCGCCTTCCACACACCCCAAAAAGGAAGGAAAATATTAGGGAGGGGGATGTTAAACTGACTGCAGGTGAAAATCGAGCCAAACAAAAAACAAAAAGAAAAACCCTCATGGTTTTTGCAGGGTTTCCACAAAAAACTGTCTCAGCCCAGAGCAACCCAAATATCAGCCCCAGGCCTGCACCATCATTAGCTCAGCCCATCTTCAAACAGTCCACATTCACTGCAAATAAGTTTTCCTATGATAGTCATTTTATCAGTACTTCACAGGGTGCCACCAATGGTATTACCTCAGAACGTGGTCGCGAGAGGTCCAGTGCACAGGTTCCATTTCTAGGCCTGGGCTCTTGTCTCAGCTCAACCATTGACCCACTGTGTGTGTGGCCTTGGGCAAGTAACTTAGGGTGTGTCTACATGGCACACCAAGGTTTGGATCCAAGCCCCCCTCCAACCACACACAGATTTGGGTCAGAAAGCATTCAGGGATCCATCCCTAGTACTAGTGGAGTGGGTCAGAGCCCGAGTCCCACTGTGACTAGGGATCCAAGCCCTGTCATTTTGCAGTGTGGGCACGGCTCAAGCCACAGACCCAGGTCAGAAGTGCATAGTGCAGTATAGACATATTAACATAGCAGTGAGACCGGTTTCAGCAATTGTAAGCCCAGATTTACAATGCCATGCTCAACCACAGACATGAAAACACTGAGTCCACAAGCCCAGGTCATAATACCCATAAGGGTCTGATTCAAAGCCCAGATCTGATGCAAGTCTTTCCATTGACTTACAGCAGGTTTTGGATCAGGCCTTTAGCCCCTCTTTACATCAGTTTCCCCTTCTGTAAAATGGAGGTAATGATGCTCACCCACATTCGTAAAGGGCTATGAGGTGAAGAAATGAAAATGAGTTATACAAGTACTAAGCATTATCATTATTATTTCCCACTACCACAAAGTACTGAGAAACTAGTGCAAAACTTGCTGTTAATCTGACCTTATTAGCATGTGTACATACTACATTTACCCTCACAGGTCAGAAATGAATCAGAAGAATTTTATCAAGTATGTTCCTAATGAAAGGAAACGGGTAGCGTTCCTTTTATAGACAAAGATTCAGTCAATGGAATCAAAGGTATTTTGTGCAAGGTCTGGCCAAAAGGAGAGACATTTGACATGCTGCAAGGTATGTTATACCCTACAATATCATCAAGAGCAAGACTCAAAAGTTTTGATTCCCAAGGTTAAATCACAGAATTTAAAAACAATGAATTTAAAAGCCCACATTTCCAAAATTTAACAGAGTCATGTTTGTAACTTGCACATACACAGGGCTTATTTAACCAGTCTTCAATGGAAGTAGCATCATCAATTTTTTCTTTCAAATAAAGCATAGAGAAGGGGAAGCTGCAGATAAAGGGGAGTTACTGAATATACAGAAAAGAACATAAAAAGTGTAACCTGTTAACTTTTAACGTGAAGGTCAAACACTACAGTACATTATGTAACTTCACTTGAACTACTTAGCTAGGCTGCTTCCTAAAAAAAAAAAAAATCATTTGATTCATTCAATTTTTATTCTCATATGCAATGAAACGAAGTTCTCCACTGCATAGTGTAGCTCTTAAACCTCTAAAGTATCTATACAGAACTGGAAATTATTAAGGACTGCATCGCAAACCTATGTAATCGGGGGGCAAATGGGGAGAATCCCAGATACACACACAGTTAAATTAAACTCTCAGTGATTGTAGGGTAAATCCAGATTTGCACTTGTATTAATTGAGAACAGAATTTGTCTCCCCTGACTCTCTCTTGCTGCTCAATTATATCAAACTTGAAAGAGGATGTATGGCTAGATCTTTCAGTCGCATATGGATTACGGGCTGCTTAGGTTCCACTCCCCATCTTATACAGTGATGATTATGAGACAATGAAAATCAAGGGAGAGGACAGCTTTCATAAGCATGGCATGGATACAAACAGATTCTGAAGTGAGTATCCTTATAATGTACATAACTGAAACTGCCAAAAGTTAATCCCACTGCTCCCTGAGATCAAATAGCTACAGCTTCAAATTTTAATTTTTATGTTCTATAACCATACCAAGTCCTCTAGCTCTTAATCACCCTCACAACTGTAAAATACACCTTTTTCTGCAGGCCATTAGGGGTTGAAACATCATTAGTTTCTTACTCGCACATACAGAGGGACGGGGGAAAGAAAATTATAGATTTATAGGTTTTCAGGTCAACTCTTCGACTCTCATTTTCCAGAAATATTATAATCAATAATCTAATACTAGGAAATCAAAGGGAGAGGGGAAAGAAGGAAACCAAACCAATCCCTATTGTTAGCATCCTATTTATGGGAAAGGGAAAAGAGAAGGGAAGATCTAAGCTCAACAGATGACCTCTGTATGCCATTGGAAGAAAGCTGTTACAGTTGCCACCTGTCTCTATTTTTGCATGTGAGAGATTTAAAAAAAAAAAAAGAAAGCAAGCAAGCAACCAACCAACCAACCCAGAATGCTGCAAAGAGCACTGCTGGTGATTCCATAGGTGGTGCTTCTCCCTCTAAGTGCATTTTGAACCAACAACTCTTTGGTGTCAGGGGAGCACTGTGCTGCTAGAGTTGCTGACTTTTCTGTGGAATATAAAACCAGCCTGTTTAGTGTCATTAAAATCCATGACATGATGCCATAATGATGCTTTATGATGTGGCACTTCTATAGAATGCAAATTATTTCAATGTGTCATGACATAATGATATTGTTTGACATGGTGACATGCATTACAATGAGCATGTTACATCATAAGATAATATCCTATGAAATTATGATGTTCGGTATGGACGATGATCTTGAATTGATATGACAATAATGCACCATGGCATTGTGATACCGCATTATGCCGCTGCATCTCAACAGTACGATGTTGCATTGTTAAATGATAATCTTGCATTATCATGTTACGAGGCTGTGTTGTGATGTCATTATAATGTTTTCTTACATGATAGCATCAAGATGCTCTAGTATTGTGTTGTAACGTGACATGACAACCTTGCACAATGACACCATGATATAATGCTGCACTGGAACATGATCACTTAATGCATATGTATGAAGTTGCATTGCAATATTTATGGCATTGAATTATGGCATTGTTATATTGTGTCACATGGTGACAATGTTGTATTGCGACACGATTGCACTGAGACATGACTGCATTTCACCACCACATTAGAATGTGGAGCCCACAATATGGTGATTTGACATCACACTGTCCTGCTGGTGCAATATGACGTGATAACCTTACCTCAGAACATGATGTTGCAATAAAATCGCATGATCCTGTGAAGCAAAAGGTTTGCCCTGCAAATGGATAACGGTGAGACCACAGTGAGAAAGAGCTGCTGACAGCAGTCTGTGCCTGTGTTGCAACTCTTTCTACTGCAGAAAGAAATCAAATGCCGTTCAGAAAATTGCTCCATGAGGAAATCTACAGTAACCTTACTGTTCTCCTCTGAAGCTGCAATCAGTGACTTTTAGGCAGATAAGACTGAAAGTTGCATTAGCCTGCCATTTGCTCGATGGTATAGTTTCAAATAGAGTCAATCCAAAACTGCGGTTCTTCCAGAAGCAAGCGATAAAACCGTTCCTATAAAGACTTTTTGTTATGAAAGTTTGAGATTACACAACCTACACATCAATATAACCTGCGTGGGTCTGACAAATGCCTAGGCACAAGGGACATCTGTGTTTCAGCCTTCGATCTAGTCTCCTCTTGAGGTACGCACATAATGCCATTAACGACAACTACATGTGACCATGGGAAAAAAGGCCCTGAAACGCCATCCTTAATATACCGTCTGTGCCTAGGAATTTCGGTACAAAAAAAATAAATAAATAAATATTGCAAATAAAACCAACTGTTCACGTTTCTGACACACAAATACCATAAGTACAGTGGAGTAAGTGAAGACAGAGCAACAGCCTACAAAATCTCAAATGTTTTTACAAAATTGTACACACTATAAGGGATCTCTTGCCCATCGCTGAAAAGCAGTCACCTCTGGGGAGGAAAGTGATATTGTATATATATCTTTAATAGGGAGAAATGCAGAATAACTTCTCCTATTGGAACTACGAAGTGGGAAATACAGAGATACAGAACAAACTGGAATTTGGCCAGCACACTTAGGGCTGACACACTATTCCTCTGAAAATGCCACAGAATCTTTAATGAACCCAAGCAGTCAGGTTCTGAGTTATGCTTCTCACAAGAAAGTCTGCACCTACAACAGCATGGTGCCCCCTTGCATCATGCTGGGATACGAAGTCCGTTCTAAAAAAAACAAGAGTCCTGTAGCACTTTAAAGAATAACAAATTTACTTTCTGCAGATATAAGCTTTTGTGGGCTGTAGCCCACTTAGTCAGATTCAAGGAATGGAAATCAGATAGAAGGTGTATATATACATCCAAGGGTAAGAAACAACAAAATCAGAGGGAAGAGTGACACCTACTGAAACATCAACATCACTTCTTTCAATAACTAGGACCTTAGGTAATCAACTGAAGTCCCCTGATCAGTGCTAACCCAACAAACTCTGCTGAGCTTTTGAAATCTGGCAAGATTACAACCCAATATGAACGCTGCTGTTTCAGTCTTTATGAATATTAGATATATTGAACGTGTATCAAGTGTAGTTACGCTATTAATAATAATAAAAAAAGGCCAGCATTGGTCATGGGGGCAGTGCAGCGGCTAGCATGATGGGGTTCTGTATTACTAGATAGACATGCTTACAGAATTTATAACACGTTACTTGTTTGGTGTACTGATAAGCCATTATGCAACTCATCAACTCAGCCAAGAACACATAAGGCAGTGTACATCAGTGAAACGTTTTTTTTTCAAAAAGTAGAGAAAATCATGTAGGATTCTCAGATAGTAATCAATTTGCCATTTATATGTTTTATATTATATATACATGCATATGCACATACATATTACACAGGCTGTATCTGTGTTTGCACATAAACACAGAACTACAAAAATTAGAGATGAAATGAACCTATTAAGTCATCTCTGGCACTAGTCCATCCATGGGTCCCATAGCAAGGTGTTTTCCTGATGTTACATGTTCAAGTGCTTTTTTCCATATAACAAACAACAACAACAGAAATAAAAATAATAACTTTGCCTTTCTCAAGCACCTTCCATGTAAGGATCTTAAAACACTTTATATACACTAACAAAGCAAACTTCATAATGCCCGCCATAATGTAGAGGGCTAATTTTATTCTTCTTATTCCCATTTTAAACAAGAGAAAAAAGAAGTTAGTTCAGCACACTGTGAAATAATGTCATGGACGATTTAATTTTAAGTTACAAAGTTATGTTGCAATGAAAAGGATAGAACCATCCCCATTTGATAAAGTTCTGATTACATTTTTTGTTTGTTTGGTTTGGTTTTGCATCTCAATAATTTACAATCTAATGTATATTTGCACCAGTGGAGTGGATTTGATTTGAGTATATATTCAACTTGCGCACACACACACACACACCCCCCTCGCTGGCCAAATTTCCTCCAACAGTGCATTTTCTTTTGCAGCAAAGCTATCAAACCCTGAAAATTAAAAAGTTTCCTCTAAGAATGTTCACAAAACAGCAGCAATAGTGGGGGCCTCTGTACCTGCCACGGAGCTGCTGGTCCCTGGGCTGCGAACTCTGAAACACATGCTAGCAAGGTGTACCTCGAGACCAGCTCTTTCAAGAACAAGTTCAGTAGGGACTGTTCTACTGAAACAGGATTCAGATCTAACTGGACAGCAGCTCACTTCTATAGGAAGGTAGCCAGATAGTCAGGCACATACTGGGGAGAGAGGGAGGTGCGGTGGCGGAGGAGAAGCGGCAGGCCGACCAGAGGAAGTACCACTGCATCACAGTCCTGATGCAGAGCCGCCCAGGCTCGGTATGGAAATCTTTACATTAGCCCACACCCGCCGCTGGTGGCTCCAGCACAGCTGCAGTCTGCAGCGCCCTTCCCCGAGCCGAGGCCCCTTTGCTACCGCGGCAGCGAGGAATAAAGAGCCTCGCCTTGGAGACAGGAACCAACTTATTCGAGTACATCTTTCCCCCGGCGGCTGGCGGTGCCCGGGCTCGCTCGCCCCAGGGATGCAGTGTGCAGAGAGCTGGACGGGAGGAAGAGGAGGGGAAGGGTGTCACCGCTGCCCCCTCCCCGCCCTTTTCCTCTGCTTACCAGGAGAGCTTGAACCCTTTCATCAGTACAGTCACGACAACCCGGTGCCCGGCTCCTTGTCCGCCCGCTGCCGGCTCCAGAGGTCCCAGGACATAGTGGAGCAGCCGGGACAGGAGGCGGCCCCCCGGCCAGCGCAGCGTCCCATGCACGGCGCCCCTGCGGCACAGGCTGGGAGGCAGCCGCGTCCTGCCCTGCCCCGCGGAACCCCGGCTGCGCGCCCCGCTAACACAGGCTCCCGGCGCCGGCTGGCGACGACTCTCTGCTGAGCATGTGCGGCGCCGGCAGGGCAGCGGGCTGGAAAACATGCCCTGGCACCGCCGGCCGCCCCGGAGGAGACGGGCAGGGGGCGAGCCGGCCCCGTCCGGTCCCCTAAGGCGTGCGAGCCAAGCACCGGGCCCCGCCGCCCCCGAACGCCCCGGCGGGCTGCTTGCCCTCGGAGCGGCAGGGAAGGGGGGAGCGCGCGGCCGAGCACGGGCCGCCCGGGCCCTCCAGGTCCCAGCTGCTCCGCACAGCCCGGGGAGAAGCCCGGCGGGGGGGACGGAGGAGAGGGCCCACTAAGGCAGCCTTGGCCCCCTTCTCCTTCGCGCAGCCCTAGCGCGGAGCGGGGTGGGGCCCGGACCGCAGAGAGCCCACGCGCGTTTCAGCAAAAGCTCCAGGTTGTTTAGATCCAGGATTTTGGTTTAGCCCAGGGAAAGCCAGGTTCGGGGGTCCCACAACCACTCGCAGCGCTGCCTCCAACCGGGCATTTTGGTTCAGCATCATCGGCCCCTAGCACTTTACAGCCCGGACGGAGAGTCAGCGGGGCCGCCGCTCCCATGTAACAGCCTCGGGGGGGAACCTGGCAACGGTTTTAGTCGCAACACCAGGCAGTGAAGGGAGAGCCTGTGCCTCACTGAAACTGAAGGGGAAATTTTCAGGAAGGCAGGAAGTCACGACCGGAGGTGAAACTCGAGCATCCGGATCTTCTTGAACGCACATGGGATCTTTCATAACAACAGAAGGAACACGGTATTCTTTGTCCCCTTCCACTCCTCCTACTCCAGCCTGTATAAGTCAGGACGTCAGCCTTACATCCCACCACAAGGTCAGCACCTCCTGCAACACAGCTCTGCCTAACACCATGCCTGAGTCTTGGCTCAGTCCTGATTTGGAGGGAAGAATGACAGCTACTGCTCCTGCATTACTCTGAGGCCTGGTGTCTGGTCTACTTGGAAAAGTCAGATTGACTTAACTACATTGCTCAGGGCTGTAAAAAACTGTTAGTAACCTAACCCACACTACAGATGCAATTAGGTCCACAGAAAAATTCTTTTGTCAACCTCACTACTGCCTCTCAGAGAAGTGAATTATCTACATCCATGTCCCACTATGACCAGGCTGTTGATCCCAGCTGGGAGGCTTGCTCCCAGCTGCAGTGTAGACATCTCCATTCAGGTGCTAGCCTAGCCCTGGTAGCCCACAAATTTGTGGCCTCCATGTTTGATACTTGTAATTCATATGTAGGAAGGAAGCCACACAACCTGAAAAGCCCCAAACTGATGTAAAATGTAACAACCCAGCTGCTTAGTAACCCAACTGCTTAGTAATGTGGAAACATTACTGCAATATTTCTCTTGCTTCCTACTGAAAATGGCCCAGTCCAAGGTCTCAGTGCTGATGTTCAAAGCCCTCCATGAAAGGGTCGCTAACTATATTAAAAAACGTAAGTGATATGTTATTGGAAGAGAACAATGATTGAGCTAATTTGATAGCCTGTCTGTAGAAGTAGCTGGTACTGGAAGCCTTAATCTCTTTTAAATGAAGGGAAGACTAAATCTCAAAAGATCAGTTTCCTGTCTGTTCAGATAAGCACCCTGGAACTGGCCAATTTACCCAAACTTTTTCTGAACTATCCTTTTGGGTCTACAAAATCATGAAAACAAGTTCCCTACTTCAAGTCAGGCTGGGACAGTCTCTTTTGCATCGTTTTGGTCATTTTATGCCCAGCCAGAAACCATAGGGAGGAAGAAATGAATTATGACTGCCAGGAAAAACAACTTCAAACCACAAAAAAGGTTGTTTGAGGCAGCCGGGAAAACTCTGTTCAATGCTAGCTTTATCCAATTGGTGTGCCGATATCTGAGACAAAAGAAGCATTCTTTCTGTGTCATCCGTGAAACATCTTGGTACATGCTTTTGATTAAAGCAACTAATATAGGACCTGATACTTTATGGTGTCGAGGAGCCTCAGCTCCCACTAACTTTAGTGGAAGCGATGGGGGCACAGCACCCCATAGGGTCAGATCCAACACTGAGCAGGGCTGGATCTGGACCAAACCCTTTATTCCAAATATCTCCAAACTTTGGAAGGATTTGGTCCCAAAATAAATCTCATGGTTGGGAAACAGCTTCATTAATTTAGTACTATGGTTTCTCAAAGCAGATTTCCTCACAACACCACAAACAGAAAAGAGTGAGGAAATCATAATTCCCACCCTATACAACCTCACATACAATCCCCACCCACCCACTCTGCTCATTAGATCCACAGCTTGGGCCCATCTCAGTTTCTAAACTGCTTCACCCTCCCTGAGATGCCGTGAGGCTGTGGCCTGCAGGTAGTCGTGGAGAGTGGCAAACTGCAATGCTGTAAAATGGGTCAGGAGACCCGCATGTCTGGCGAATCTGGGACAGACCAGTGCTGCAGAATCACACGTTTGGAAATCATAGCTCAGGCAGGGGGAGAATGAGCATGCAGCCATATGCTGTTTTATAAGAACACTGCAGCGAGCGAGCAGGAAATTATCAAGAGCGAGAAAGGCTGAGGGGGAAGTATAAGCAACGAACTCCAGCAGAACCTACTTCCCCCCAGTGAGAATTTGGCTGGGATTTGCATTCTGACATCCTTGTTAAGGGAGTCTGGGTCAGGGGGCTGCAGATGGCCAATCAGCTACAGTAGGTTCCCAATCAGTTGATCCTCATTGTCACTGTTAGTTACAGTCTCAGCTCTGCGCTTTCACTGCCTTCCCCATCTGTGTTAGTTAATGCTGCTAAGATGAGGCCTCTCCTCTGCTCCCTCTGTGCCCAGGCGCACAGCAGCAGAAGTGGTATTAAATATGACAACATAAAAGTGCATGGGGGGTGAGTAATGGACTAGGCACAGCAATTGCAACTGCCTCCATGGAGCTGGGAACCGGTAGAAGCTAAACACACAGTCCATTTCATGCAAGATGGATTCCAATGAAATTATCCACCTACTGTACCCTGAATACCAGCCCCATGAAACGAGCAACCAGGAAGGAAGGATAATTTTGTGATTTAGAGGCAGGACTGGAACCCAAGATATCCAGATTCAATTCCTGGCTCTGGCACAGGCTTCCTTTGTGATACTGAGCAAACCACTTATTTTTCTGTGCCTCATTTTCCCATCTGCAACACAGAAATCATACTTCCCCCTACCTCACTGGGTGATGTGAGGGTAAATTTGTTAATGTCTGTAACGAGAGGTTCTGGTCCAGTGGAAATCCCATGAATGCAGCCTCTCTCGGAATTTTGATCATTTCCTCCCAGCCAGGACTGGGAACTGAAGCCACACACCAACATTTAAAAAAAAAAGCAAAAACTCTGCATAACTTTACCAAGCCTTAAAAAGGCTTGGAGGTTCTGATTAGGAGAAGCCACCCAGAGAAGACTGGCTGCTTTTCTGAACCTCATCTGCAAACTATCATGTCCTCTTTAGTCTGCAAAACTAGGCTAGAATGTTTTCAAGGACAGAGGAGCTAATTCATTCTTGCCCTATACCTGGTGTGAAGTGATTACAAAATGTGACCAGTTCATATTGGATAGTGTTTTACACACATTTTTGCACAGGGGTAAATATCTGTACAAAGTAAGAGGCAAGGGTGAAATAGGCCCAGGTCCTCTTTAACATTGCATTTATGGTTAGGTTCGAAGACATGAGCTTCTCCTAATAGCATCTCAGCATTTACCTTTCCAATCCTGGATGGAAGTTGTTAGTGCAGAAGCAACTAGGGAAATTAAAATCCCTTTGATAATAACTTTACTCTCTGTTCCAATTGGATTTGGTTTGATAAAAGAATGGATTTTTAATAAATACATTTTAACTGCATTTTTTTCCACTCCTTGGTTCAATTCAAGGTTTAAGTTAAATTCAAATCCCTGACACACACCGTATTAGTCACCCCCCTGCAACCCCAGTCTGAGCAGCTGCTGGCTAATAAAAGGCAAGGAAATAAACAATCTGTAATCCAAAGCGCTGAGATACAGTAAATGGGCATCTTTTCTGGCATCATTCATCATTCTAATTACAGTGCATAACAGAGGAAAACACATCTTCTGCCAGATGGAACAAGTGTATCAGGTGTTTAATTAACTCCTCCTCCCCCTAGTTTCTTCCAAAATATTCCCACTGAATACTTGCAGCATAGAGAATGAGAACTCTGTAGTAAAGGGGACCAAAAGGCAGCTCTCAGACTTGGGTTCTCCTTTATCACTCTTTTACCTGGGATTTGATTCCCTCCCCACTCACCATCTCCTGGCCTCACACTGGGGCTGATTTTCTTGGCTCTCTGCTGGATGAATTACTTCCCACCTCCTGTGTTCTCATTCAGAAGTGGGCACAGATTATGAAGGGCTGCCACTTATAACAGGGCAAACTTGTACGGAAACACCATGCTGTAAAGTCCTTTTTTTAAAAGATTACTGGCCTAGTGGATAAGTGGGAAGCAGTAGATATGATATATCTTAATTTTAGTAAAGCTTTTGACACAGTCCTACATGACAGTCCCATAAACAAACAAGAGAAATGTGATCTAGATGAAATTACTATAAGAGCACAATTGGTTGAAAGACTGTATTCAAAGAGTACAGTGGTTCACTGTCAAACTGGGAGGGAATATATCTAGTGGGGTCCTGCAAGGGTCAATCCTGGGCCTGGTACTATTCAATATTTTCATTCATGACATGGATAAAGGAGTGGCGAGTACATTTACAAAATCAGATGACATCAAGCTGAGAGGGGTTGCAAGCACTTTGGAGGACAAAATTAGAATTAAAACTTTATAATTTGGAGAAATGGTCTGAAATCAACAAGATGAAATTCAATACAGACAATTGCAAAGTACTTCACTTAGGAAGGAAAAATCAAATGCACAACTACAAAATGGGGAATAGCTTGCTAGGCGGTAGAGCTGTTGAAAACGATCTGGGGGTTACAGTGGATCACAAATTGAATAGGAGTCAATTATGTGATGCAAAAAAGGCTAATATCATTTAGGGTTTATTAGTATGAGTGTTGTATATAAGACATGGGAGGTAACTATCACACTCAGCATAGGTGAGGCTTTAGCTGGAGTACTGTGTCCAATTCTGGATGCCACTGTTTATGAAAGATGTGGATAAACTGGAGAGAGTCCAGAGGAGAATGATAAAAGGTTTAGAAAACCTAACCTATTAAGACAGGTTAAAAAAAATGTGACATGTTTAATCTTGAGAAAAGAAGAATGAGGGGGGCCTGTTAACAGTCTTTAGATATGTTAAGAGCTGTTTTTAACAGGCCAATGATCAATTGTTCTCCACATCCAGTTAAGGTAGGACAATTACTGCAGCAATAGAGATTTAAGTTAGATATTAGGAAAAGCTTTCTAACTAACTGTAAGGGCAGTTAAGTTGTGGACTGGGTTTCCAAGGGAGGTGAAATCCCCATTATTGGAGGTTTTTAAGAACTGGTTGGACAAACCCCTGTCAGGGATGGGCTAGATGTATTTGGTCCTGTCTCAGCGCAGAGGGTGGACTAGATGACCTCTCGAGGTCTCTTCCAGAGTTATTAGTTTGTGGTAGGGTTGTGCTCTGGCACCTCTAGGTTTGGCAGTTCACAACCCCATGACCTCTGGGCTTGCTGCATCAGTTATGAATATAAAATCATTGCTTGAGCCCTGGCACCTCTTTTCATTACTCTGCCCTTCCAGCCCCATGAGTGACCATCAAAGAATCATAGAAATATAGGGCTAGAAAGGATCTTGAGAAGCCATCTAGTCCAGCCCCTTGCATTGAGGGACCAAATATGCACAGACTCTTCTAGAGTATCCCTGACAGGTGTTTGTCTAACCTGGGCTTTAAAAAATCTCCAATCATGTCACAAGGTAATAGCATCACGTGGCAAAACAATCACGGGGCCCTAATGTGTGCACCAGCCCAACAATTCTCAGCAGACTCCAATAACAATCCCACAAGCCTCAAACTCAGGATGCAAGCCAACCACCCTATGATTAAGACTAATCCTAATCAGGAGCACTGGCCAAAACATGAAGGCCCCAAATCTATGGGGATATGAAGCAGTGAATTTAGGGTTGCTCTTTGGTACATTAGGGGAATATCAGTTCTTGAGACACCATAAGCAGCAGAAAGGAGACAACAGTGCAAACACTATGGAAATTATCTGTGGTGGTAATTAACATCCTGTTGTTGCATTCTATTGGTAACCTCAGTGTTTGGGCTAAGAGAATAACCTAGCCTTTTTCCAGGAATTCTCTGTTATCCCAGAGCTAAGCAGCTGGACTTTACCCTGAAGGAATTAAAAGGTACCTCTATACTGCATTGTAAAACCACAGCAGTGAGATTCAGAGCCCAGGTCTATGATTTGGGCTTGCACTACATTTCAATAAACAGCACTATAGATGTTGTGGCTTGGTCTGGAACTTGGGCTCTGAAGTCCACCCCCATGCCTGGCTTCAGAGCCAAAGCTCCAGCCTGAGTCACAAAATTTGAACTGCTGTTTTTAGCACCATAACATGAACCCAGGTCGGTAGATCCAGGCTCTGAGACTTTCTGCTTCAGCTTTAAAAACGCAGTGTAGATGTACCCTAAGGGACTTAGAGAATGTAAATTTCATCCCTCTGAAGGCTCCAAACAAGGCATAATATGGGACAGAGTGCTAAAACGGGATAAAAGGACATATACAAGGTCAGAAAACTTACCACCACCTAGGATTTACTACTTTAATATAAACAGCATTAGAACAAACTCTGATGTTATTTATACCTGTGTAAATCTAGAGCATGTGCACCAAAGTTAGTATTGGTTCAGACAAACAAACCAGGAATAAGCTGAAGTTGTTTCTATTTTGCAGGGTTTTCAAATGACCTGTTTTTAGAAATGTTCACAAAAACGTTATTGGTTTTCCAGTAAATAAAAAATAACTTCAGTAAGCATCACAGTAAAGGAGTCAATAATATTTTTGATTAAAAAGTCACAAAAACAAACCTTTTTTTCACAATTTTTTATGGTTGTTTTTGAAAAAAGACCATTTTTCAATGAAGCAACTTTTCATTCAGAAATTTCTGACCAGCCCTAGCTGAGTCAGTAGGACTACTCCACATTTACACCAGTGTCACTGATTCAGGAACTGGCCCATAGTCTCTGGCCTCCAGCATTCTTGATGGCAATTATTTTTCAGATAATAAAGTTAGACGATATCAATTCTACATAAACTGGACATAAATGAGGCTGAGCAATGATGGACAGCCAGGAGGCAAATACAGTAATAGGGAAAACCTTAAGTTTACATAACATCTCCCATCCAGAAGAACATCACAGCATTTATTAACATTCTACAAACACAGACACAGCAGTAAAATGCAGCCACTTCTGGGAAAAACACTGTAGCTGTTTAACAGCATGCAGCAACACTTCACAGCCATTTGAGAAAGGTGATGGATAATACTAACTTCAGCTGAAAGAGGGAACTTAGTCAAAGGAAAATATTTACTCAGTTTGAAGCTTTCAGGAGCTGCTGAGATCACAGCACAAAGTGATATGGCTACAGACATTATGCAGTGACATTATGGTCACCATATATCAGTCCTACTCTACTGTCTAATCAAGTCACAATAGTGGCAGATTGACACAGCTGCTGCCATGGGCTCTGGCGCTGAAATACCTAACGGTGCCATGGCCAAATCTGTATGCAAATCCCCCTCTGGACACTGCTGACAGCGCATGGTGCACACTTCCTGGCCCATTTCTCCCCTACAAACTCACTCTGGTTTATCCAGCAGCATTCCTGTCATTTGACACCACTTTCCAATCTTCAAGCCCTTGGGAAAGCTGCACCTACAAACTGGCAAGAGCAAAGACCACAGGCAATGTGCTGAGGGGATGCAGAAACCCTGCACAGATGACTGAGTGCATCTATAATCTCAGCTCACTAGATCACTTCCCTTCCCCCATCCTCTTGTAGCAATAAATTGCTGAAAGCCATTTCTGATCTGCAATCTAGTTTCCCCTAGAGTGGGAATTCGACCTTTAATGCACCTTCTAGTGTCTCTCTTGATATACTACATTCAGCCACACTGCCTTATCCAGCTTCCAAACTGTCCCAGCTAATCTGTGAGGGGCAGAGGAATGCAACCAAGTGCAACAGCAGCCATCAGCCAAGAGACCAATTGCTTAACTCTTCCCTCCCCCAAAAAAATCCCCATAATGGCCTACAGCAAAAACACTTTAGAGTAGGAAGAAGTTACATCAGGCCTCAAAGGAAAGTGGCATATAAAGGCTGAAGGTATTTAAAAGTAACTTACTCATGGAACTTGGCTCCTGTGCCTAGCATCCCCTGGCGCTAACACAGCCCTCAAAATAGTGGGGGTGGGGTAGGGAGAAAGAAAAGGACAAGTGAAAAAAGGAAGAAGTTGCCAAGCGAAGCCACTTACGCACAAGGAGGCCGGCAGCATTTCCATCCTACCTTTGCTGTCGCCATATCGGACGCCTCCATGTTTTCTGCTTGGCCTATCAGTAAAGAAGACCATTCAGGAAGGGGGGGGGGGAAACAAAGGGAAAGTCAAAGATGAGGAGGAAGAGACAAACAATTTGACAGGCAGATGAGAATAAAAGGAAAATCAATCAAGAAGTAATCCCCAGGCCTTCCCAGCTACCCCCGGATGGGGAGGAAGAGGAGAAAGCTACCCCAGAGACTGACTTCTCTGCCCCTGTAAGATCCCGACAAGATCCTGATTTCGACTCTTAGCTGGAGTCAGGCAAGCTGTTTCAGCAGGGGAAATAATTCATTCACCAGCTACCCCCATGCCATCCATAGGTCTAGCATGCTGCTGAGGAAGAGAGCATGCTCCCATCTTCCTCTGCATTCTGAGCTTCTTCAGGCAGCACGTAAGCAAACTGCCTTCCTCCTGCACAAGAAAACATGCTGCTTCCCTTCTTTCACTCTATGAGAAGGGAAAGCAACCCCAGGAACTCCTACGATGCACCACAGAAATGTGGAGGGAAGAGAAAAGCAGTTGCATGCTGGACAGCAAATGGGTACAGAAGTTACATCTAATGGGTGCTAACAAGGAGGAATGCAGGGAGGAAAAAGCCAGCTTCTAAAAAGAGTTCAGGGGAAAAGCCAGACAAGTGCGGCGGAGACAGATGTAGGTGCAAGGATAAACCTGAGATGTTCTTAAAGAGAAATCCAGGTGTAGGAAGAAAGTGTGGTTACCCACAGTCCACTGAAAACACTCACCTCACAACAACACTCAGAAAATTTTGGGGCCTAAACTGAGAACTCTTAGGTTCACACACACAGCTCTGACACTGAAAAATCATCCTCTGAGGTAAATTTGTACCAGCTCAAGTGTCGAAAGGCAGCTGTATCTGCAGAGGGCCCTGCCTTTCTGAGACAGACCATCTGATTGGAGGAGCAGGATGACTTCATACAGCCCCATTCATCATTCGAGGTTTCCTGACCAGCAGGGACAGCTTCTCCGTTCACAGTTACTGCAGTTTTCCTTTTTGGCCTACTTTACTACAGTAAATCAATCTGGATTGTATTAGCTGGCCAGCCCGGGAATGGATGAGTACAACTGGCCATAATACACTAACCCTGGTAAATCAGGCAAACACAAGCAATCATAGCAGGGGGACGGGGGAAAGTACTGTAGAATCAGGTCAAATTTAATTTGCCGATGGTTAGAAATATCACTCCCTGAAGGTATTCTCTCTCTGTCTCTCTCTCTCACACATACACTCTGTCACACAGATATACACCAAACAATAAACATACACACAGGGCACCACTGTATAATACACACAAAGTATGGGACACTAGTAAACAATCTACAATCTACATTTTAGGTGTCAACCTGGCCTCATGAAATCAGAAACCCAGTTTTGCAGATATAAAAGGATCAGAGAAGCTTCTGGTAAGGGTTCAGAGCTTCCTTGGGACCTAACCCCAGTGACTTCAATGGCGTTACTTCCGATTTACCCCACCAAAATATCAAAATTAAGCTCCCAGACATCTGGATGCTTAACTAAACCAAACCTCCATAAACTGCAAATGTCATCCATCACTAACAGAGAGTAGGGTAAATCTTCAAAGCATACAGCTCAATTTTAGCCGTTTAGGCCATGCTGACTTTAACTGGAGTTACAAACAACATTCAAACTCCTCTCTTCTCCCACTCTTCTCCTCTCCCCCATACAGCTCCTTCGTGTCTCAAATGCCATACGCTCTATGCATTTCATGCAAGCACAGTCAAAGTGCACACGCACGCACGCACGCTCGCACACACACACACCCAGAAGTCATAATGGCATACTCTTGCAGGAGTACATGACTATAATCCAGCTGCTGCAAATGAATTATTCCTGCCCCAGTTCCTCTCTAGCAAGCAGTGGGAGTCCATGGACATCCAAGGGAATACAATGCTAATAATAAAAGGCCAATTGTTAGAGCATCCACAGAAGCAAAGCCAAAAGGCTTAGAGGAACCAACTGTATCAGTCTTCTAGGAACTGTGTGCATGCGTGTGCACTTAGACCAAAATGCTGCCCTGCCACTCTAAGTGCAATGCTGTTTATCAAGTCAGTCACAGCTACAAGGGAATCTACACAACCTTGGGCAGAGCAAAAGGGATGGTGAAGTAACAGGCCCCAGGTCTATGCGAGGCTTTGTATACTGCATGGGTGCAAAGCAAAAACTATTAGTAAGAAAACTGGTGAGAGATTTCAAGGAGAAAGAGAGCAAGAAATATGCTTAGAGAGAGTGCAGCGTGGGTTGGAGGAATATAAGGAACAGAAATAACTTAAGGGATAGGGACTACAAGGAGTACTGAACCCTGGAAAAAACGCCTAAACTGCTGAATCCTCGCTGAAATCAGTGTTCCGCAGTTCTGGAGTCTCTGCTGTCAGAGGAGATTATTTGCAACCTCAGCATCTCTCAGCTAGGATCCACCTCTTTCCTTGGGGAAAGAAATGTCATGAGGAGCTGACTGTGTTTCAGAGCTAGGAAATCATGTGATGCTGTATTTGCATAGGGAGTGCATCACACCCTGACGGAATCATGGGAGCTGTAGTAATTCTGTTACAGCGTGCTGGGTGGATGTAAAACCATTTACTTCTGCACTAAATGTGTGGGGTGCTTGAAAGGGCATGGGCCATGCCTGAGGGTCTTGAGAGAGGGCGTGGGAAACAAAATTTTCTCTCTGGAAAGGTGCGGGGGTGATGAAGGGACCTAGCAGAGAATGAAGTGTTCCTTGCAGCAGCAAAAAGGCAGGATATTTTCCTATGGAAGCTAGGGAAAGGCATTCTGAAAGAAGGAAGAAAGCAGTAAGGGTGGAATTGGAGCCATTTTTATTTTTAAAAAATGTCCACCACTCAGATTTGAAACTGCTTGAAACAGAATGATGACTATTTCTGCACACAGTTTCACGAAATTTTGTTTTTCCTTTTTTTTGGTTTGCATCAGAAGCTTGGGATGTGAATTTTGAAGCTGCCTTTTGCTCTGGAGGGGCTTGTTTTCTTTCAGAAATGGGCTCATTCACAGTGCAAAAGGGGCCTGAGTTCAAGAGAAAACGTTTTGAAATGTGAATTTTTCAGTAAAATACATCAATTTTTTTTTATTTTGTAAATAAATGGATCTTCCCACCCTGCCAATTTCAGCTATCACTGTAAGTATTTTGCACACCTTTGGGTGGAAGGATATGATGTTTCAGGGTTTCTTTCCTCTTGGGAAATGGACAAAGCAGTCATTTATGTAATAGATCAGCTCCACTTTCTGTTAGGCCAAAATTTTCCAAAGTGATTAGTGATTTTGCCCCCAAATTGACACACCATAAAGGAGCATGATTTTCAAACACCAAGAATCACTGCCCCTTTAAAAATCTTGGCCTTAGTGTGTAAGACAGACAGTAAAGTGATTAAACTAGTCTTTATTCAGAGCCTGCATCCCATCTCTGGGTTTGAAAAGATTTCTGATGCTGTACTGAGGGATATTGCACCATAAAACCTTTCATAGGAATTGCCAGGCTAGATCAAATACAAGGTCAACCTAGCCTACTCTCCTGCCTCTGATAGAGGCCAGCAGTAGATGTTATCTACAGGAAGGTGTAAGAACCCTGCAGTATGCAGATATGAGGTAATCTGCCCCCAGATTAGCTCTCATCCCTATTCCTAACCATTAGAGATCAATTTAAGTCTTTTTAGGACTGCAGAACTAGGTGTCCTCTGAGGAATTAATATAGAGACAGAAATAAACTGAAAGGGCTACAGGAAAGCAAGTTCTGGAACATGTGCAAAGTCTTAAATTTGGGGAGTTGTAGCCGTGTGAGTCCCATGATATGAGGGAAACAAGGTAAGTGAGTTCATATTTGCCTCCAGACCTGAGGAAAAGCTCTGTGAAGCTCAAAAGCTTGTCATTTCCAGCAACATAAGTTGGTCCAATAAATGTAGGTCCTCACCTACCTTCTCTCTCAAACTAGGAAATACTTCTGGGATATTTGCTAGCTAAGACTTTTTTAAGGGATGTAGAAAAATATTCTCTGAAACACTAGTTCAATTCAGGGAACCATGGTGGATATTTAGTGGAAACTGGAAAAATTGGTCAATTTTTACAGAAAGGTAGAAACAATTAGAATCGAAGTGGGGGGTTAAAGTAAAAAGGAGTGATGATTTTTATGCATATAAAGACGGGTAAGAGTCTGAGGGTAGTGGAAATGGGGAGACTATAATGGGCATTGCAGAGAGAATTTGAGATGAGAAGGGATTGGGAAGACAGTAAGAGTCCAGATTTGGTTTGGGACAGATAATTTGGAGGCAGGAGGGATGTGGTTGCAGGACAGTGACAAGGGAACAATTGGAAAAGAATTAAAATAAAAGAACAAAAGAAAGCCCACTGACCCATCATTTCTAAAGCCTGAAGAGGGAAGAGCAGATGATGGGTGGTTAAGTCTCAAGACACAGACTGGTTCTCTCCAGGGCACAGAGAGGATGCCTGAAACTTTGGCAGGCCCAAGTTCCCGGTTGATTCCCTCAATCCATCCCAGGGGGAACACAACCCTACACTCTAGATAAAAGAAAAGGGTGAAGGATGAGAGAGCATGCAGCAGTGGGAACTACCGCTAAAGGGTTGGGAGGAGAGTATGAACAGTGCAGCAGGGTCCAGGATGGGGTTATGGTCAAGGTGCAAAGGTCAGCAGGAGAGGAGTATAGGAAGAGCCAGGACGAGAGGGAAGGAGATTTGTTAGTATTGATTAAAATGGCTAACCTTGTTATGGTGCATAGTGTACTGAGGTGACACATGCTGCCGTCATATCACTGGAACACTCAAACACTCTGCAGCAGGCCAGGAAGCAAGTGCAACGAAAGGATGTGCAGGAGGAGGAATACACAGACCACAATGAGCACTCACACAGTCACAGTCACCTACAGGGGTAGAGTGGTCTGTCTGTGCTCCAATATGCCCCCCCAAAACCTTCACAGAACCGCAGCAACTGCCACCCCAGCAATCAGGGAGAGATGGTGCCAAATCCATGAGGAGATGGAAATCCTAGCTCAGTTACATACATCCAGCACTTCTGGAGTGGAAGCAGCGCAGAGAGGTGACCTCAGATCCCTCCATTGACAGGTGCAATTCCACCACCCTGATGGTTCTGGTAGACTCCAGAGTTTTGGCCCCAGAGGGAAAGAGACATGGATTAGGCTGATGAGAGGGCAATGACGGGGAAATTTACAAAGGGTTTATGCTATGTGCAAAGAGTCACAAATCTCCCCTTCTCTGTTCTCAGATTTCTTCTCTTGAGGGAGAACCAATTTTCAAGGGACAGCTGCCTTCAGGTCTCTGCTGAACTTGCTACTACTGCACCACAAAATAAGATGCAAAACCCGGAGAGATTAGAGAAGAATTTTGGAACAGAACCAAAACTATTTGAGGTTAGTAATAATCAGAATCAAATTCTCATAACTGGGATTAACCGACATTAGTGTTTCTTTCAAGCTAACCTCTTTCCCAGAGTGAAGTTGCTCTCATTTAAACTCTTTTTTCCACTTGTGTCTGGAGACCACAACAAAGGATGAACTTGAATCTTGGCAATACTGATAGCAGCGGGTTTTTTTCATCAAAAGCAAGGATGCTAGGGCACTCAGAGGAAAGCCCGGGGAGGTTAGTAGAGGAAAAGCCAGAGGGAAAACAGTCCAATTACTGCTGATCCATCAGAGTGGATTCTTTCCACTCCTTCCTCCTTCTGTCTGGATGCATGGGATTCTAGTCCCTCAGTAAAAGGAGCAGCTCAGGCAGCTCAGTGCAAACTCACCAGTTAGAAAGGTGCATCCTGCACACTTTCTCTTTGCTGACTCATTCACAAGAGCTGTTCTCCCCTTCCCCCAAAGCAGCCAGTCAGCACATGGCTGGCTCTTATCCCCTGGGGCTGGTCTAATCACTCACAGTAATCCCCACAGCAAGACTACAAGGTTAGGGCTTCACCTAATGAGGAGTGTCAAGGAAGGAGGAAATCTGATGTTAGAATTTTCTCCCATGAAAAATCAAAAGCCTTTGGGACATCCCTCTGTGCCATTCTCCCCTCACTGCCCTGGAGGGCACTGGTAAAGGGTTAATGTTATTGATGTTCAAAAATATGCTCTTCAGGGACATGAGCAATGAAAGAGAACTTCAGGAGGGCAGCCAGCAAGAGGAGGATTTACATTTGAAGATGCAGCACTGAACAAATTTGGCTTAAAAAAGAAACAACATGAAATCTCACTGAAAATTTGAACCACCCTATAACAGGATATTTCCACCAATCTGGGTCTTAAAAGGCCCACTCAGAGATAGCTGGGACAGGGGCACTAAGCAGTATCAAAGCCCACAACCTTCATTTTTTCCCCCATGTCTTCTGGGGTTTGGAACCAGATAGGGAAGGGTTAAGTGGCTTCAGGAATACAGTACATCTGGAGGGAGAGAGATCCAGTGGATAGGACCTTGGATTGGGAATCAGGAGACCAAACTGGGTTTTATTATACCCAGCTGTGCCATTGACTTGCTGTATGATATTGGGTGAATCACTTCCCTTCCCTGTACCCCAGTTATCCCCATCTCTTAAATGGGAATGATGCTACTTACATTCCTTTGTAAAGCACTTTGAGGTCTGGGTTAAGAGCTCAGCTTTATTATTTCACTACAAGGCCTAGTTAGTTGAGCTGATCAAAGGGAGGAAAAAGCAATTAGTGGCTGGTCCTGGGGAAAGGCTTGGGGAGGAAATTTGCTGTCAGGCTAGACTATCTTGTATGAAGGACTTGTTTGGGTGCCGGGTGTGTGCATGGTGGACTAGACCTTTGCTTCCTGTAGGGAGTTGGTTACTTGCCTCCCTGCAAAGGGAGAACTCCCCCCACACTCCCTCTCTCAAAAGATGTACTCAAGGCACAAAATTCAGATCTGGATACTGATTACAGACACTCAATATCTGGGTCTGGGGTTGGGTCCCATGTCTCCGTGGGGCACTTATTTCTGTGTCCTGTTTAGTGATATGTCTAGATTTTTTCAAGGTTGGAGGAAGTTCATACAATATTTTTCAATTATTATTTTCCATTTGTTTTTGAACCTCTCTCTGCTCTTCCTCCTGGGAGTGGAAGCTGAAGTTCATCCAGGCTCCAAAACAGCCTGTCATGACCTGGCCCAACACTGCACTGTACAGACTAGTCACTGTGTCTAGCTCTGGGACTCAGAAACACACTTCCAGGCTCAGACCCTTCATCTGAGTCCTTCCTTGGAACATCGGGCTCCAGAGACCAGCTGCCATGGTCACTGAAACCTGTGCCTCAGATCTCCTAAGCCTCCTAGCTGATTACACTCATTCCCTCAGAGTTCATCCTAGCTGGGCACTCTGGTTTCTAATTAATCTCTTCGGGAACAATGTTGCAAGAAAGCAAGGAACAGCTTTTGCAAAGGAATTTCTTAAACACAGACCCTTTAATCTTAAAAGGCACTGGAGAGCTACAGATCTTTGGAGAAAAACAAAAATCCTAACACACTCCTCTCAATGCCTCATCTGAGAGTCCAAGATCTATCTGTCAGCATTCAGGCTGGGCAGAGTCCCTCCTGCTCTTCCTCTCTCCATGTTCTACTTATATGTGGCAATGGTCAACCCCTTCCTTTTCAGAGCAGCACCCCTTCTGAAATACAGTCTCTTTCCTTCTGCCATGTGCCCAGGCTGAAAAGTTGCCACTCCACCAGCCATGCTCGTGTCCCTGTGCTGGTGTGTAGGAAATCCATTGTTCCAAGGGGTTGGGCCAGCAGCTAAGAGTCCATCAAAACTTGATAGTTCCCGATTGCTCTGTAATGACCCTTCAATGAAGTGTCAAGCACCTTTCCTGAGCAATGGAGATGTCTAGAATGCAATTCAGTAACCTTGCCTTGGACAAGATTAGCTATGTGTTCAGCACATAATACAAAATTAAGATTACAATACAAAATAAAGGTCATAATTTGATACAGACGTATCCCACACTGTCACAGCTCTCTTCTGGAACTTCCATTATGACAGAAAGCAGGAAGTAGCAGTAGTCTCATGCGAAAAGACTGCTATTAAAAGATTTCCACTCCCAGAAGTTTGGATTGGCATCCAAATTTTTGCACTGCTCTTCTGAACAAAACCCCAAAATCTCTTGGAGTTTTGCAAAGACTAAGGTCTTTTCCTTAAGGACTACAAATAAATACTTGCAAGTCCTGGTTAAGGCTGGGCTGGAAACATGACCCTGAATGTGGAACCACACAATGTCATTTGTACAGGGGTCACTTTTCTAATTATAAACATTTAAAAAAAAATAGTGCAACCTGTCTCTATATAAGATCAGCAGGTGGCATACAATTAAACAACTGCCCCTTCTGCACTTGGAAACAGGCAGGAAACTGAGACCATCAGAGCCAGCTTCTCAGACCTGGAAACAAGAGGAGCTAAAAACACCTTGTCTTCCCCCCCACACACACACACACTCCTGAATATCAGGGACTGTGATGCAATTCAACTTCACTTCTGCTTAACTTTCTCCATGTGCAACGAGACATGCCAGGGACATCTGAAGGTTTATCTAACCAAACAGGAGATACTCTGGTCCAGTGAGAAGGAGGCTGGATGGGAGACTTGGTTTCTTGTCCTAGATTTGCCAATTATCTGCTATTTAACCTTGGACAAGGCACTTCCCCTTTCCTGTGCCTCAGTTTCCTTATTTGTGAAATGGGAATGATAATGATCTGCCTTTGTGAAGCTTTTTGACATTCTCAGATAAGACACTCTGAATAAGAGCTAAATATTGTTATTGTTACTATTATGTTCTCAAGGGATTTAACAATAGACATGCTTCATTTTATGATACCTGTTTGGAACAGTAGCCTCTGATGTCCAGCATCTGACCCAAGTGAGATGTGTTAGAGGAAAAAGTATCCATAATGCATTCTGCTGATTGCCCCAGGAGTCAAGAATGAATTTTTACACAGAGCAATCAGCTGATACCCTGAAACATGATAGCTGTCTGCACAACTACAGATATCAGTCATAAAATTATCCGTCCCTCTTAATTTCACTGACAGCACTGGACTATTCTAAAATTCAAGTTGCCCACTCAAACAAGTGTCAACTATGAAACTCCTTAAGACTGGGGGACCTCAGAGCACAAGAAAAGGCTCTACAAAACAGACCTATCCTGCGAAGTCTCCTCCCTGAATCTTACCCCCTGGGGTAACAAGAGGGAAACGGAAGGCTTATCCAGCCCTCCACGCACCTCCCAGCCACATCAGAGAGAAGACACCCTCCTTCCCTTTTCTCAGATCCTGGGTCAGCAGATCATGGAGGGAGAGAGGAGATCAAAGAGGAAAGGGAAGTATGGCAGAGATGGGAAGATGGCATAATCTTGCTGAGGGCCATCAAATTCCAGAATCTGTGCTGATCTAATGAAAGGGCTATGAAAAAACAGACCCTATTCTTCTGAGAACAGAGTGTCCCAGGAGCTCATGTTATGGGGATGACAGATCTTTCCTCCTGTACTGGATACATCTCCAAAGGACAGCTGGGGGCTCCTGGAGCTGGAACACCAGGTGCAAAAGTTTCCAAGCTGAGCAGAGAAGGGAGGAATTTATCTTATTCCAGCCGCTTGTCAAAATCGACTTTACCCAACAATGCGAGCCATGGGCCTGCAGCAGCATGTGCTATAATTAACAGCCTGCCTCTGAGACACTGGAGGGAGAACAATGCTGGCGTAGGAGGAATTGGGAGCAGGTGATCTCTGCACCTGTGACTAGTCTGCCAACAGCAGCAAATGCGCTGGTTCTTGCAAAGCAGTGCAGCTCTCATGAAATCGCTATGGCCCCTTCCTGTCAGTCCCAGCAGAAAGTCATACGAAGGGCTGTCTCAGCAGCAGTGGGGGATGGGAGATGGGGTGGGATGAGGGAGCAACAGGCACTGGTTCCCACTAAGGATTATACTCCTTTATTGCTAACAGAAGGGAGCTGAATCATTTGGATTGGGACCTCTCCAGAGCTCAGGTGTTTGGCACTGTATCCATATGGGTCTGCAGATTTTGGATCTGGATCTGAATCCAAACTTTCCCAAAGTTCAGGGCAGCAGTGCAATGCAGAGCCAGAGCTCTGGTCTGGCCCCATCTCTCATTCACCCCGTAACCCCTAGCACCATCCCAGCCCCAACACAGACAACTCATACATAAGTCTAATAAATCCTGAGCCACACAGGGAATATGCAAGGAAAAATTTAAGGAAGCTCAAAATAAACTCTTAGTC